>ML675715.1:12393921-12507300 GCA_007922155.1 Mesoclemmys tuberculata | reverse complement strand
TCCCTCCTTCCACCCCCTGCCTCCTTCCCTTCTCCCTCCATCCACCCCACTCTCCTCCCTGCTCCTTCCACCCCCCTTTCCCCCCTCCTTCCACCCCCCTATGCTTCCTCCATCCACCTCTCCATCCTCCTCCTCCTCTCCCCCCACCCCTCTCCAGTCTCCTCCCATCCCCCTGGCCCGCCCCCTCTTCCTCCCTCCCCCCCTCAGTCAGGTGACCTGCCCGGCGGTGACGTCTCTCCCCCCGCCCCCCTCCCCTCCCGTGATTGGTTCCCGGCTGATCCGCCGCGGCGTGACGCGTGCCGGCGGATCAATGGGGCCGGGGGCGCGCCCGGGCACGTGGCCCCGCCCGCCGGAAGCAGGAAGCCCGCGGCTGAGGTGAGCTGAGGCGAGGCAGGAGCGGCCGCCGCCGGGAGCCTCCCGCGCCCCCCCCCGCCCGGTGCCCTGCCGCCGCCCATCCCCCGCCCGCCTCAGGCTGCCCGGGCCCGCGCCCCCGGGGGAGCCCCGCCCCGCCCTCGTTCCTGCCGGGCTGCGGCGGAGGGGCCCGGGCGGCGGGGAGCCGAGTGACCGCGGGGGCGCCGTGCTGCGGCCCGGCCTGGCGGGGCCCCGCCCTTAAAGGGCGCCGGAGCGGGGGTGGGGGGTTAGTTCTCCGCGGGAGCAGCCATGACGGGCAAGTCGGTGCGGGACGTGGACCGGTACCAGGCCGTCCTGGCCAGCCTGCTGCTGGAGGAGGAGAACAAGTTCTGCGCTGACTGCCAGGCCAAAGGTACAGCGCGCCCCTCCCGCGGGGGGCGGGGGTGGGGGGGGTGCACGCGGGGAGGCACGCTGCGGGGGGGTGGGGGGCGGGGCACGCGGGGGGGGCTCCATCCCTCTTGAAGTGGTGGGAGGGCGAAGAGGGTAAAGCCGTGGGACTGAGGGCAGTCCACGGGGAAGAGGCTGAGTGTGAGGAGGGGGATGTGGATATTGGGGGGGTGGGGAGGATGAGGAGGTTTGCAGTGCAAAATACAATGGCCGTGGGTGTGGGGTCCACAGCAGCAAGGGTTGTGGTTCTCTGAGGGGGCTGCCTGTCCTTTTTGGGGGGGGTTTGTGACCGGGGGGTTGTGCGGTGTGACCTTGTAGAATCGGCCGCTGTGCACACATGGCCTCTTTAATGGGAAGGGGATGAAGGGGAGCAAGAGGCAGGTTGTGAAAACGGTCCCGGATGCTGTGGAGGAGGGGGCTGGGGTGGGAAAAGTCCCACTGTCGGCCTCAGTAGAAAGAAGGTATATCTGGGGACAGCTAAATGCAGAGGTTGTATAACGGCATCAACCAGGCGACATTGAAACATGGTATTCAGCGGCAGTGTGTATTTATAAATGGTGTGGGTTGGTCGACGAAGAGGAACGGGTTCGTTTGCATGCTGACGTACAAGTCATTGTCAAGACAAGGTTGATGAACAAAACATTACGCATCAGAACTTGATCCAGGAGGACTCTGGGGGAGGGAAGGAGTTGGCTTCTGGAATGTGTGGGTTTCGTTTTCAGTAGACCACAAAAGCCTTCTCTTGTTGGAGTCTTCTGACAATCCAGCCTCCCTCAGGGGAAAATGAGGCTTTCATGGTGGAGCCACAGTCTTCCTGGGCAGTGGAGGTGTGGGTTGGTTTGTGGTGGATGTTGCACATCAGCTGATGCTCATCAACTGACATACTTTCTGATAACACAGGTGTTCAACATAAGGAGTCTAATCTAAAGTGCTAACTTTATTTGCACTCCATGCTATTTTGGAATACACATGCTCACTTAGTGAGGCTTCCATCTGTTACTTACTCTTATTAATAAAAGCTCTTTTGTGAGGGAAGCAGAGAGACTGCGTTTTCATGGGACTCTTTCTGCCCTCTGCTCTTGAGGGTGAGGGCAGAAGGCCAAATGCTATTGAAAACTTCATAACATCTCAATGTGTGATAGTTTGAGGCCTAAAATCTTGTAGTCTAGGGCTATTACTTTGTATTCAAAAACTTGTTCAGTCCTCTTGTGCAGATAGTAAACACCAGTTTAGTGCAAACAAAGGAGCAATACCCGCCCAATTTGTGTGAAAGTGTGTTGGATGGAAACTTCTCCCCAGTTCCCTCTGTTAGTTTCTCCTTCATATCACAATGGATATTTCTAGTTCAGTTGGGAAGAGTGCTGGCACTAAAAGCTGCTTCGTTTTATCCAAACTTCATATTGTCTGTCATTGGCTAATAAATCCTGAATTACAGCAGCCTACGTTAGCATCAGTACAGTCAAGAGTCAGATGCCATTTCTGTGATCGTTTCCTGAGAAACAAGGTTTTGTAGCTCTGCTGCTCAGGTCACTTGGCAAACAAAGTTGAATAGAAAATATGGCTAAAATCGGTCTCTAAAGACTTTCAAACATCCTGAATAAATGGTGGCTGAATTTCAAATACTGACGTTTTGCAAACAGTTAACCCTGTGTGTGAACTTGACTTTAGCTAGATAAAATTTTCTTTTTAAAGGTAACTTTGAGAACTGGATTACATAACTTCACAAAACATTCCCAGCCAAAATGTAATATCTATTGTGTCTTTCTTCAGACTCTAACTTTAAATTAGAGCTATAGCATGGGAAAATGTCTGAAGAAGCACATAATAATAGCAGGGTCCTCTAGGTGTCTGAATGGAAATGGAGCATGTATGAAGTAAACCTAGAGCTGATTAAGTGTCACTAGAAGAAAGTATTTTTCAGTAGAAGCATCTCCTGTCTTTGCTTTGACATTGAAGTGACTCCAGATACTATGTTCATTGTAAGAATTTTTACTTTGTCTTCTCTCTTAACTATTCTTGCAGGAGGGGAGTAAACTGTTAAAGGTCAGGCTTCTAAAAGTGCAAAAGCAAAGCAATCAAATGTAAACACAACTTTTCATCTAACTCATCCTCTTGTATGTACATGTATTTTGACATGGCCTACTGTTCTGACCCCCTCTGTGGTATTTTTGCTATAACAGTAGCTGAAGGGCAATTTCTTAGTGGCTCAGAATGTTGTTTGTCTAATGAATTTCCATAGGGGATTGGAATCTGGAATCCTGGGTTTTGTTTCCAGCTATCCCAATTATTGATTTGGGGTTAGTCACTATACCTTTCTGCCTCTCTCTTCCCATTCTACAGAGGGATTACATTTATATCACATCAGTATGAGGCTTAATTAACAATTATAAAAAGCACTCAGATCAGTGCAGGAAATGAGTGACAGAAATGCAAAATTATTGTCAAAGTACTGTTTTATTTTCTGGTGGGAGTTATTTGGGTTGAAGTTGAATCTGTATCTTTGGTTTGTGCATATTGGAGCTGTAGCAAACTGCACAAATGGATGCTGCAGCGTGCATTGGAGAGAAGATGGCACAGCTTAGAGAAATATGTTTTATATTCCAATTCTTTATTTTAGTTTACATGTAAGCTGAATATGGCTATTTATTTTTACAGGGGAGGGGGCAGAGGTTATCGTCCCATTTGCTATGTCTTGGATGCGTGTATCAGCTGTTAAATAAAACTGGACATACAAAAGCCATTCTCAGATCACATAATTGCTTTTTGAGCAATGAATATTGGTACTCTCTTCTGTTAATATATAAACAAAAAGATCTTCTAGCAGAGAAGATTCGGGCGGGGGAGGGCCTTGGGGTTTTTTTTTTATTTTATTGGATTTTTTTTTTTTAAGTGGCTCCCTATCCTGTCTATAGATTTCTGGAATTGTAACATTCCAGCTTGCACTGATGTGCAGGAAGTGAGGTTTTAGAGCCCAGCATTATTACCAAAGATGGTGAGTTACTTGTTAATGTGAATAATCAGTCATGTGACAGGAAGAAGCTTTTTGTAAATGAACAAATTTAAATTGATCAACAAGAGAACCAGTTTTCTGTTGTTGAATGGTAGCTGATGTTTCTGCAAGAGAATTGTCATTTGTACTAACAGTGAAAGAGTGGAGAGACCCTCAGTTCTTATATACCATAAGTGAAGAACGCCTTAGTTCTTTAGCCAAACGCACTTCCTTTGTGGCTATTGGGTATTTCTGTAAACGCTGCCAACCAGGCGTAGCCTGTTAACTTCCTCAGGAGATACGTTACATTACGTTTTCATGACTGTAAATTTATCTTTCCATTGCCACTGTTAAGGCCTGCTCATGAAATGCGAGGCTTCCACAACTTGTTAAAATTGCAGTTGCTCATCATCTTTTCTACAGTTAGGCCCTTGCTGCAGAAACTAACCTGTGACCTGATGATACTGACGTTAGCTGCAAAATTCCCCTTCAGTGGGAGTAGGCCTTAAAGTTTGTGCAGCATAAAGAACACTTTGTATGACACACACCTATTCCTTCTAGGTAAGCATACAGCTTTTAAGTAGAAATTACCACTAATGAGAGAAGATGAGCTGGCACATGCTAACTCCTCTGTGGGGTTTACTTCTCTCCTTATAAAATACTGATTGTTTAGCTGGTCTTAAGTACAGTAGGCCATTTTTGTTTGCTTTTAATCAATTGCGAGTTTGACTTCTGTTCCATGAAAGCACCCAGAGTGCAAGTGTATGGAGAATCTTGCATCCTGACATTCTGATGTGGTTCTAGAAGAATCTTCACTTGAACTTGTGATGTATGAATAGATATTCACCAGTTGTAAGGATGGTAAAAACACTGTTTTAGTTTCTAGCTGACAAATTCTGGATCACCTTCAGGATTAAATAAATTCTTGCATCTGTAGCCATTGCTGCTGTCCTCTGGCAATTGTAGCTGAAAATGGCACAGTTTTGCAGAAAGTAATTTATCAAGATTCCCATTAGACTATGCTTTCACATTAAATCTGTTCCTTGGCGATGTTTTCCTTGTATGCCAATTCAGTGCAACATACGTTATGTAGGAGATGAAGATGGAGTCCAAGAAATGAGGGAGGATTGCTCACTGATTTGGGGGGAGAGAGAAAATCTCCTTTCTAGTCAGATAAATTATTGTAAAAAGTCCTTATAGGTATATAACACTGCAGTTTAGTTAACCACCTCTTTGCTTATTGGCATCTTGCAATTCAGTGTTCCTTTGGCTATATCCAGCTCCATTGAAAAAGGTAGTGTTCAAATGCCGTCCACACTTCTAGTTCTGAAATGTTTCAGATTACCTCTCTACAAGCAGGATTGTGAGTTGTCATGTCCTCTTTCCACAGAAGTAGGAAAGAAATAAAGAACTGAATGATGTCCCAATACTGCAAAATGTCTGATTGCACTGGAGTCCTATTGTCCGTCCACCTCTTCCTTCATTTCAGTTCCCAAAATGAAACTACTCAGGGGATGTGAATAATAACTTCATTCTCCATAACATCAGTGCTTTGATCCTATCCATACTAGAAGCACAACTGTGCAAAGAACAACTTCCTTTTTTATAACACCATATCCGAAAGGATAATTACAACTGTTTAAACTCGATGGTTTGTCTTGGGGATTCTAGCCCTGTTTTTCTGCCCTTTGTGGACTGGAAATGCCTCCTTTCAGAATCGTAGGCATTCCTTTTTGCCTGACTCAAAGCTTTTAGATCTACAGAGAGTGATAGTGCTTGTTTTCGTGGTGGAAGAGGTGAGTTTCAGACGAGATTAAAAGTCAGCTTTGCTTGATTCATGACCTCTTATTCATTTTGTGCCATATTAGACACAGGTAAAATACTACATACCATGCCAGCAAGGGATGCAATATCTATCACCATTTGTTTGTGTAGTGTCCATCACTGTAGATATATCTGAGAGATGGGATGCACGACACTTTGTTCTAATGAAGAAAATGTGATTGGCATGCTTCCATGGGCAAAGACGTTAAAGAAATATTTAGCTTCTCCAGTGACCCCCTGCATAGGCCACCATCATAGTGTGTCTGCATCCTAGTCAGACTCCTTTTACAGTTCTGGCAACTGAAGCTTTTCTTGATGCAGGGTCATGTATCTGGCCCTCCTTCAAAGAGTTCCAGCAAGCCCCTGCCTCAGTCTGAAAACCACTGAGAACATGGGTGAGGAGCCCTTTAGTTGTCCATCCTAAAGTCTCTCTGCAGGGGAGATCTCGTTCTTGTGCAGCTCCATTGCTGGGACCAAGAGTGGGAGTGTTAGTGTAAACAAGGCATTGTCTAGCCCTGCTTGGAGGAGGTCTGAAAGACATGCTCATAACACCAGGAGGTCTGAAACACATGCTCATAATCACAATAGTGCCTTACAAAATGTTTAGGTCTCTGGACTGGGGCATCATTGCACTAGGTGCTGCACACATGGCTTCTGGGTTCAGAGCCCCACTTCTCAGGATTTCCTCTAGTTTTTCTGCACAAGTGAGAATTGGGTATACTTAACAATCTGACATTAAAAGATGCTGCAAAACAGGCTGTGATCTACTTCCCAACCAAGTGTGTGGGATTTTACATGAAAGCTACATCTCTTTACTGGGCTGCCAGATTGGGATTATTGGAAGAAAAGGTTTCCACTCACGTTGCATTGCAAGTGTCAGGTTTTCATTCTTTTAAACAAGTTGTTTGATAAAGGAGTCACTGAAACTCAGTGGTCATGGAATGTGAGGTTTTTCCATCTGTTGTGCGCTGTGGGTCTTCTGGGAGCTAGCAACACAAGGGTGACGATGAATTATAACTCTTCTATGGCATGGCCTGAATAAGCAGACAGAATGGTGTGGGGTGTGTGGCTATGAATGCTATTTAACCCCACACTGAGAGTGAACTGTTACAGAGGGTAAAATTGTGAGGTGCAAATGTGGAAGGAATGTTTAAACCTGGGCAACAATATGGGCAACTTCATGATTTGAATGGAAAGTTTTGTTTGTTTTTTAAACTAACCCTACTGTTAAATGTCTTCCAACCATTATCATTGGTAAATACAGGCACTGAGAATTGCCTAGCAGCTTCTATGCATTTCTAACTCAAGCATAATACTTAATTTTTACAACATGCGCGTATTGTATTTGACTCTCTCCCCTCTCCCAAACTCTTCCCTTCTATTCTTCCACTCCCCATCTTTCCCACAGGCTCCTTGGATCCAGTATCGTTGATGGCAGAACTGCAGGTTCCTCCACAGTGGAGTACCCCAGCGATGACCATTATGCAATTTCTGCTGCATCCAGTCATCATTTTAAGGTTGCCCCACACTCCTCCTTTGCTTTGTCTGAATACCCCTCCCTTGTGTGTTGTGGGAGCTCTACCCTGAGTTCCATTTTGAAGTCCAACCCTCTTGTATAACTCATTGCCAATTAGATGGAAAATTTTGTTACCTGTGCATTATTGCCTGACTTTAATATAAAATAGATCTACAGGCAGAGCCAGGTCAGGGTTTCTCTTCTCAATATTTCTTCTGTGTAGTAATTCGGGATTTTTTCTCTTGTTTTTTAAAGTACACACAGTACTGATTAAATGTGCTATACGAATACAGAGTCTTAAAGTAGTTGGTTAAAAGCTGCACTTAACTTGCAAAGCCTGTCTTGAAAGATCTTGCTTCTTTCTGCCCTAAGTATTTGTTATTAACTCCTGGAATTGAATGGACATACTTAGCTTATGTTGGTTTCCATATTGCTTATAGGGTAACTGTCAAGTTGTTGAGCTCAGATTAATGGGATTCTTTTTTTTTTCCCCAAAGCCTCAGTAATGGACAAATGTTCATGGCTTTCTAATATTTCAAATAGTTCCAATTTTTTGGTGTAAAGGTTGCCCTGCTAATACACAAGAACCAGGAAATGAAACTGATAACCCTGTACTCACAAGCTGAGAAGTTTATAAAAAGTAAGACTTTGAAATATCTAAATTCTAAATATATCAAGTAGTGTTTGATATATATATCAAGTTGACTAATTAACTTGACAATAACTTCTCAATTGTGACACTTCTGGCATTGGCAGTACAGGAACCCAATGTTGGATTTTAGATATAGCACTGTAATATGTGAAATGTGGTAAACAAGTTGTGAGCTCTTCTCCTAAAAAATGGATTTGAGAGCAGGTGCAAGAGAGGACAACAGTATGGAGCTAAACACAAGTGCATCATTGTCCATAACTAAAATGACTTGAAATAAGTAGTTCAAGTAGCTTTTGAAGGAGATGGATGGAATCTGGTGAAAGCTAGTTGGGAGGCTGTTCAAGGCATCAGGTGAGGTGAGAAGTCATTGAGCTAGGAAGACAGAAGGCAAATCTGGTCCAAAGCTTGGTTGGAGCAAGATGGTGAAGGTGTGGTGAGAGATATGAAGGTGAGTGTTTAATGTAGAACAAGAAAGGGAAGAAGGTTTTCAATTTTAAGTTCATCTCACTCTGCCAAACTAATGTTAAACATTGAGGGTTTTATTGAATAATGGGATTTCCTTACTTAAACCACTGTCTAATCTTTCTTGATTCCTCTGTGCTTGAATCACAGTTGAGCTTCTTTTTTCAGTAAAGGCACTGTGCACTGAGTTTTCTCTTTAAATTACCCTGTGTAATAGCTGCTTGTGTGAAGAGAGAGCTAACCTATGGCTCCCCAAGAACAGTCTTTAGATGTTGCATGCTTGCATGATGAGGCAAACGATAAGCCCTCCAGAGTTCTCTTGTGTGCTAAGACTTACATCCGAAGACCTTTACATAGAATTGAATAGCAGATGCAATGATAGTTACAGCTGCCTACAGTGAGTTAACATTCTTATGACTTCTTACTATATGTTATGCCTAAAACTGGTTCAGAATTCTTGCTTTAAATTAATACCCATAACATCTACTAAGTGGAAAGAGGACTTGATATATGTAGGGTATATATTGATATATTCAGTAAGTCTCCCCTGCATGACACTTTTGTAATGTACTTCTGCCTTTGAAGTTGCAATGTCTTAAGCTGAAAAATGTAGAATGTTTTCCTCCTTTCTTGTGCTTCTGCTTCTTCTACAATCACTGGAAGCTACAGGGTTAGAAACAGGAAGAAAATGAGCAAATCTTTAAAATTAGATAGAACTGCAGAGTTCATGGTGGCCAGCTGAGCATCGTCTTTTGCAATAGAATGACATAGTATAATAGTGGTTTGGGTACGGCAGCACTACGTATGTGAACATCCTTCCTTCCTGCAGGTAAAGCTAAATCTGATAAAGATCACTGTAGAAAAAGAGTTCTTAGAATCACTTTTCAACAGCAATTACTATTCTAGCAGTTGCTGCTATACACTTGACTAGAGAGACTTTCTCTCAGTATTGGTGGGGACACAGAATTATAACAAGAGGTCTGCCCTGCCCTTGTGTTTGAGTAGGCAGCAGCAAATATTCCAACAGAACGTTGGAATGGCTGTCATTGCAGTTGCAAGGGTATGGAAAGATCAGCACGAGAGGAGAAACTATTGGAAGTAGCTTTGCATGGTGAAGGAGTGTTACAGATAGCAGCAGCCTCATTCAGGAACAAGGCCTGGAGAGCTGGGAGCCTGGAACATATCTCTTTGCTGCATATAGATGCATTGATCATGCAAACTTGGGGAAAGAAATAGAGGCAGATGTGCTGTAGTGCACTGAGCAGAGGATATCTAGAAAGAAATGTCCTGTCTTCAAATCCTGGCTCTGGCTCTAGCTTTGTGACCTTGGCAACGCCTGGTGACTCTTTCCAAATGGGGGGAAGTTGATGTTGCTGGATATTGATGTCTGTCATCGTCATACAATGTTTAAGTACAATGTAAAGGCTATGATGCTCAGTTTTCAATGACAGTGTCCAGTTTTTGTTTAAAAAAAAAATCACTCTGCTTGGTTTCATGAAACCTGTTCTGCAGTTTAAGTAAAAATAGTGGTTGGTTACTGTAGTAACTGCCAGATAAAATATTTGTGAGATGTCAGACTGCTGTGCAGTTTGGTGTGGGTATAAATCACCAACGTCTTTGCTCTTTAAAGAGAACCTATTTGTATTAAGGTGAATTACCAGTACTAAATAGAGAACAAAAACTAACTCAACTCGAGTCTGGAAGTAATACTGATCAGAAATACCAGTTATCTCATGTACATCCCATGAAATTTAGGATGGAACAGAAAAAAATTGGGCCTGGAACAAAACTGTTCCTTGGAACATGCTGTAATATCTTTCTCCCCTCTGATTAATGGCAAAGTTCTATATTTATAGGTGTAGCTGGTAGCAACCCTGTTAAGGTTGCCTAATACTCTCCTTTCTAAGACCATGTTTTTCAGTTAGTTGCTCATAACTTTGCCGAACTTAAACGCTTTAGGCGGAAGTTTTCTATACCAGATGTCCACTGAAGGCTGACTTTTCTTTGGGGAAATTCTAGCTAAAACATTTAAGCTGTTTCTAAGAACAAGATTAGGGAAATATATTTTGTCCATGTTGAGTGGGGAAGGAGATCAACTTTTTGTTGAGAAGCTGTAGCAATTACATGCTTTGGCGCAAGGGTATGAAGCTTGGCAAGTCCCTTATGTCTGCGCTTTTTGCTGTCACCATGAAAACTTCATGTAGGCTCAGTAGAAGCTTTCTAGAACTTGGCAGGTGAACTCTCTGATTGTCTTTGTACAGAGCAGCTCCTATGCATAGACTGAGCTCTTCATGCCCGTCTCCACAGAATAACTGAGGATGCTCCAACCTTGCGCTGTGGAGGCAACTGTGGTGCTGGGCACCAGAACTGAGCGGGAGCATCTCTCGTTTGCTCTCAATGCTATTCCTGCTGGTGCCCAGGAGAGGGGGTGAAGAAGGAGGTGGAGTATCGGAGGGGAAGCCGAGCAGGGGGACAGGGGAAAACGCCTCAGTGAGGAGAAGCTTAGAGCAGGAGCAAGAGGAAGGAACAGGAAGAGGTGGAATAGCATCAGTGTCCTAAAGATCATAGTTCAAACACACACCGACAAGTGTGTTGTCTTCAGAGCTAGAGTGACCTTATGAAGTCCGTGTAGGAAAGCTATATAGAAGTAGACTTTAACAGGGGATTTGAGTTCAAATAAAAGGAAGAAACTGCCTTCCTAATACAGTAGAGATCTTTACCAAGAAACATCTGAATTGGATCAGCCCTTTCCTGCTTCCATCCTATTATAATAGTGAGGAAAAAAACCAGTCTGCCAATTGCCTCCAGACTCACATGTGATTACTACAGGTGTGGGGAGCACAAGACATGCTTCTGAGCTGCTAAAAATCTTTCTAGAAACAGGTACTTCTCAGAGCTTTCATCCCTATATGGTGATTCTAGAGGACTAGCATATAGCTTCATGAGAGAGCAGTATACAATGCCAAATGCACAAATCTTGAGAAGAAATGATTGTCACTTGACAAATAAATAAGCAGAAGTGTCTGACGTATGAGTGCAGCTTAATGCAACTTCTCCACTAATTTAGTTAGTTCTTTTGGTCTACAATTTTTTAAGTCTCTTCTGAGGTGGGAAAACCGTGTAATCCTTATCAGCTAAATTCCCTAGTGTCTCTGAACTCTGGTTGTCAGTTTCTGACCTGTCTTTTTCAGGATTAGTGGAATTTGTTCTTGTTTCAAGATTTTCTTTATAAACCATATCATTGGCTCTATGTGCTTGAGATCTTCAGTTATACAAAATCTGATGCATTATTGAACATGACAGTGTGCGTGCATTCTGAGAGGAGGGGGGGAGATTCCTGGCTGTATCAGCAATTGTTTTTAGTCCTTGGCAGCTCAATTGTCCAGATGAGCAGGGAGCTGAGCTATTTTTTTAAAAAAAAAACCTCCGATATGTATATGATAAAGAAAAAAAGCCAGTGGAATAATTGTAATATTTCTGATTGATACTGCAGAAATTGTAGTCATGTAGGCTGAGCTCTTTGTAATAGAATGTGTTACCAATGTTTCTTGTGTTACCAGGGAAACCTTCAACCAACTGTCATGTTAATACCAACAAATCTGAACACCACAGAACTTCTGGTGAAGGATTTTCTTTGGTAGAGGGGATAGTGAAGGAGTACTTAGAATGTATGTTATAAACAGCAGACAGAACTACCGATTTATCTTTAAATTAGAAGCTGGTCAATAGTTTTCTTCCCAAATCTTGTCCCTTTTGTCCACAGGGTGTGAAATGTGATAGGTGTATGTGCAAACAAGGATCTGTTGTACAAGTGGGACTTGCTTAGTGTTTACACAGCTCAGGGAAAAACAAGTCCATGGAAGACCATGTCTCTGGAATCTTAAAGCTCATCTACACAGTGTGGTGGGGATTAGTGTGTGACACGTTGGTGCACGTTCTGACTGGCCTGGGTAGATTCTGCTGGCGCACACTAACAGTTTCATAGGCAAGCCCCCAATCTCCTCTTATGTTGCCCAGCTCTCCCCATTAGCCCTTCTTGCCACTCGATCTAACCAGGGTGATTTGGGTTTCTTAAATCTCATTTTGCATTTGAACTATTTAGTTTTCCTAAAGAAATTCATTTTCTTGGGTATAACTATCAAAATATGTTGATTTGCAGCTGAATTTGGTGCTTTTTTATTAACCAGGACAATACATTCTATCTGTACACTGAAGGAATTTTGTGGTTTAACATACATTTATTCTGATCCTTAACTTCTGTTTGTAAACTATGGTGAATGACGTACTTCTTTCCTACAGGCTAGATGAACAAAGGAATTTGGGCATGGCAATGCTGAGGGTTGCCATACCTAACTTTTAGGCACATAGAAAGTCATCTGGGATTCACAAAGTCTGAGTGAGGGCCTAGGCCCCCTACACAGTATTTGGAATGGGACAAATAGTTCATGCTGCTAATAAACTAGTCATTCCTCGATTAGTTGGATTAAGGCGGTGTTCTAAAGTGTTACACACCTGGAACAACTTGTGATGGTGGAGTACAAGCCTGAATGAGATTTTATCCTCCTGCTAATGGTGGGCAGATGCTCTATATGCCTGTAGATACATTTTGTGACAATTTTTCAATTAAAAATTCCTTAAAGGTGACTTGTGAAAGAACACAGTTCCTCAGAATGGTTTCATGAAGCCAAACTTCTAGATGTGTTAACCGACTTCCTTGAGTGGCCTATTGTTCAGTCTCCAAAATATCCCTGGTTCACCCCATTGCTGACAGGGATGCTTCTGCTTTAGCTTCCCCATATAACAATAAGCTCAGTCTTTATGGAAGAGAAGACAGGTGCTGAGATTCTCCTTTGTGCTATACACAGTGGCAGATATCTGCGTTTTAAGAGTCAGTTAAGATTTAAGAGTCTTCTATCATGGAGAATCACTCAATTTGCCATGGGTCACAACCGCCTTCTAACAACTATCCATAGATGGGGGAGGGACCGTCCTTGTAGAACAGTGATAGAATTCTCAAGCTCCTTGGGCAAAGGCAGAAAGACTCTACTGCATATCAGACTGGTGCAACATGAATGATTGCATGTGTGGGGCGGGGGCCCCAAGAGGAAGCTGCAGTTTGTAACATCGCATCTTACAGAACACAGCTTTCCCACGAAGGGAGTGAATTCCAGTAAATCCTCTTAAGCAATATCCCTTCCCATCAGAGAAATAATAAGTCAGTGGAAAGTACTGGGACCTCCTTTAAAAAAAAAGCTTACTTTTGACTGGCTGGAAGATGGGGAGGGGGAATTACTCTTCGTTCCAGCTCAACGGAAACTTTCCAGCTGGCCACCAGTGATGGCTTATACTAGCTGTGCGTGTCGTCTTGCTGAGATCTATCCCACTGCCTGCACAATGACCCACATCGTCTCCCCCACACATACTGCCTAGGGAGATGTTTGCAGGATGTCTCAGTCCAGCACATGCAGTAGCATTGACATTGATCATTCAGTCCTCGCAGCACATTTCCCTGTTACAGCTGGGCTTTTGCTGGAGTAATTGCAGGCATGGAGCCTGCAAGTTGAACAATTGTTTGCACAGAGATTATTTCATTAGAAGTTGAATAGCTAAGATCTCTCCTTCCTGTTCCATGAAAGCATCTATTTTATCTCCTCCTCTTCTCCCTCCCCCTTTTCTTCAGCCAATTCCTGATTATTCATAAATGCCTTCAGGGTTATTACAGAGGAAGTCTGCATAAGTAGCTTGAGCCAAAATGCAGTGTGCTGAATAGAGGAGGGAGAAGAGTGAATCCCTCTGGGATTTTAAAAACGAAAATTCCCCTTGCATGACATTCTCCATTTAGAGCAAGGGATAACCAGTAAAATGTGTGAAACTTAGCTAGGTAGGTAGAGTGTATATGGATTTTAAAGTGATGGGGGGGCCTTAGGAGCCTTCTGGAAGAGTGCTATGTACAAGCAGTTCTTTCACTTGGATGGTGCCTTCATTTCCTTTCTTATGAAGGAGAGTGCTGAAATTACAGATATTTAAAAAAAAATAACTGGCAAAACTCTTAATTTGTAGTGCAGAATGTATTTGTTGAAGGTTGGGTGCTGAATGGCTGATCAGGCTGGTAAAAGAACATGGAGCCTTTAACCTCTTCTGGGAGTGCCAAGGACTGAATGAACTATAGAGATACCAACAAGCTACCTGTTCACTCCTAGAGGTGGCTTTCCCTGCAACCCTTCCCTGGGTCAGGAATCAGGCACTCTGATGCCCCCAGCTGCCAAGGGAGGTGATGTAGCCAGGGATAAAAAGGTGTAGCCAGGCTTCCTTTACCAATTTCACACTCAGTGTTGTTCCAATGTCCCCTTAATTCCTTGTCCACCTCCAGCAATTAGCAGCACCATCTAGGAGGTTCCAGGGACTCAAGTGTGAGTGAGAGTGCGCAGTGTGGTATATGGGGAAAACTAGCCGGCCTCTGAGTACAGTGTGCCTGGCTCTAACAGGTGCCAAGACTCCCCACATCGATGAACACTACATTTACTCAGCCAGTTTGTAACATTGTGAACTGGGGAGCAGGTGCTCATTGAGCTCGGGAGGCTGTAATTCTGCCAATCTGCAGGGAGCTACATTTACAATATAGTGTTGATCTCTTTTCTGTCTGGATTATTCATGTGAAACATTTTTTTCTCCATGTTCTTCAATCATTTAGCAAGTCAAATGATTTTCTTATGAATTTGGTTTTTAAAGGGCTTTTGCAAAAAATACACTAGGCCAAATTTTAGTGTCTTCTGTAATTGTGGCGAAACCACTGGGATTGCATAGGTAAACTGGGGTAAAATGTGGCCTCTGACCTAATCCTCCAGTTTCTAATTGCACATGTAGAAATTAGGAAGCATTTGGAGGCTTCAAGCATAAAGGCTGCTGGAAGAGCGTACCAGTACTCTTTAGCAATTCTTGTGGTTATGCTGACGCATGCTTAGCATTTCCCCCCAAAAAGTTTTTTATCTGAGGTAGAAGAAGCAAAGCATTATCCCAAAATGTTGTAGGTCTTAATTTTCTTCATAATCTATTAAATCCTATGCTTCCTGCATTAGTTCCCAACTGAAATTGCAGGTTATCAGTCTAATTTTACTATGTAGTGTTTTAACTTTCTTCATACTTTAGTTTCCTAAAAACTAAATTCTTCTAGGACCTGTCATATTCTCTGAACCATTTTATAAAGGCATTTTTGCAGGTCTAAGCAAGTTGCATAAACAGAAGCAGCACCAGAAATAACATTTTCTTACATCATGCTCTCAGTTCTGGATATTTCATGTGAGCAACTTCCTCTTTTTTTGATCCCATGATTACAAAAATTGTCATTAGAAACTGCATGAGGAAGTACAAGGCTTGTTTGTATTTACATTAGTGGGCTAACCTTAGCCCCAAATGTTTGCAAAACTAGGCATGTCATAGAAATTAGAAACTGTAAAACAAAACCCTTTAAGGATATATGGGCATCCTCTTGACATACAGTATGTAGTGACTGTTGCAATTGAAAGATCAGGGAGGATGTGGAAGACAATACACTTAGTCTTGCAGATTCATGCTCGCTTTTTTTGTTTGGACAGTTGGGCGGCGTTTTGTAAAGGGTAGACTGTTCTGAACAAGCTTAGCTTTGTCTTGTTGCTAACACAAGATCTCTCCCAAGAAAGAAGTCAGGTACTTCCAACCATGTTCATTATTACCTGGAAAGAAAGGGTACTGACTGACATTAATTTTAATATCCTTTGGCACTTTACAGTTTGCTGTATGGCTGCTGCTGCTTCAGTAATGCAAATCTAAGCTGCCCTTGCATTGCTATTGACAGGCTGATACTTGTGGTCTGCCAATCACTAATGCTTTATTTATATACTTTTTTCCCCCCCATGGTACTGAGCCTTGCCTGTGTCAACCCATCACAGCTCTCAGCTTCTCTTTCCACCCAGTGACAGTGATATCATCTTCCTTCTTTTTGAAGAGTTCATGTATTACATCAAGACTGTTAACTTATAACACAACTAATCAACTACTGCTGTATGCAATAACGAGCAAAGGTTAAGCTGTATAGCCTGCCTTCCCATGCTTTGCAGTCTCCATAAGGTTGGAGGAAAAATGCAGTGGATGTTTGGTAAAATATTTAGAAATCTTTTAAACTTACATGACTCTATCACTGTAGTATTGGAGCATCAGCTTCCCTAACAACACATCTGAATCAAAATGTTAGCCTTAGTTCTAAAGACTAGAAAAAGATCCTTGGTTTTGTTTTTTAGTTGCCTTTCTGCTCTTTTTGATCTTTTTTTTCTTTTGGGACACCTGACATTTATTGCGTCTCTTTCTCATCTTGTTTCATTGTCAATTCCTCTGCTCAGAACAGCAAAAGAAGGAAAATAATTCTGTTCTCAGAGAATAGCATCTGCTGCTACCAAGCAGGAATGTTGGCAACTAGCAGGATTTTTATAGTTTATGTATTAATTTAGAAAATGTCCACTAGCACAAAATGCTCTTTGCTAATGAAAATATAAAACCTTCGCTTTCAACTCTGTATGTGTTGTTTCTGATTTTTCCCTGAACTTGGAACTCCACAATATGGTGGCAGACAGCTATCATTTTAATACCTAGTCCTAGCTGTTTCTCATCCTACCTCCTAAATGAAACACAGAAATGATGAGCTAGGGACATAGAACACTGCAGATGGTACTGCTGATGAGAGCACTCGTTCTCATCTGGTATAGTGGTGTAGAAGATGAAATGGCCTTATCTGTGGTAGAATAACTAGAGATTACTGTGAGATTACTATGAGCCCGATGTTGTATCTAGTTTACAATTAATCCTTTTAGTACTAAAACCCTAAATATAGGGTAGGGTTTAAGTCTAACCTTGAATGTAACCCTTAATGATTCGTGGTAGTTAGGTTAATTAAACACAGTTAGTTCCTAAGTTAGTTGGAACTGTCCAAAATAGGCTTAAAATGAAATCTATAAATGGAATAGTTTTTATTAAAGGAGAGGCAGTTGTAAACTCTGGCGAATGGGACTGGGATGGTTGGGGGTGTCTCTTCCTAGTTTTACTGCTGATACTGCAGCACCTTTGTCCAGTCACTTACCTGAGTGCCTCAGTGTCTCTGATCCCAGAATGCTTAGCTGTTGCAAAGGGGTTATGCGCTTTCCTTCCTGAATAATATACCTGTAGACTTCAAGGTGTGCCGTAAGTGCTTCTGTACCATTATTGTGTGATCCCATTGGGTGTCAAAAGCACCCTTCGCTTCCCATTATTGAGGTGTTCCTCAGGAGCTACTTGCTGGGTTGGGACCAAGATGGGGCCCTTTACTACCAGAAGTGGCCTTTTTAAAGAGGCAGGTAGACGCACAATGGTGGTGTGGCCTAGACACTTCCTATTCAGTGTCCTCGGAGCTTTGATTAAACCATACAGTGTCAGCTGAAAACTTTAGCTTTCCTTTCTGTACATATGGCCCTCAAACTGTGTTCTCATTGTGGGGTAAATTCCTACATATTGCTTGTGTTTGCTATCCCACTTGGCTGAAAGCAATGTGGGGGTGGGAGGGCAGAGACCATGGAAATGCTGCTAACCCTGAACGCTCATTCTACCTAACCGTGGTGAGAATTTCCATCTTCTGAAGGATTTTTCTACGAGTTCCCCTTCCTCTGACAAGTTTCCTTCTGAATCTCAGCTGAGCTTTCAGGTCCTGATTTCTGACCAGATGCAAGGGAGTTAACTACCCTGTCCCTGAACGGATGTCTTGATGGAGTAGAGTCCCTCCTCTGAAAGTGTACAGTGCTGTTTTCTAAATGGAAAGAGTTAAAATTGTCTGCTCTTCAAGGAACTGTCTGGAAAAGGACTACCATGTTTTGTGCACAGCTGTCATCTTGCACTTTCTCTGAAGTATTGAAAGCGGGATACAGTTACTGGGGAGGGGGGTTATATATGGCATTGTCTAAACTTAAGTTTTGCTGCTTAACTATATTGTCTCAGTTAATGCAGCAAACTCCTCTTGTGCCCTGTATAAAAGGGCTTGTACTGGTATTGTTCCAGTTTGGCACAGTGAAATAAGCAATTTATATTAACATAAATGTTGGTTAAAATATCACTCCTCTTTCAGACAGTCGGGCCAATTAAACACTTAGTGTATACCAGGCCTGGTTTAAGGTTTTCCTGCAGGGGTGAGTAATGGGAAATGCTTTATAGCTGTCCAGTGAATGGCTCATTGGCCTACTTCTATATGCTCCCATTTAATTCCAAGTGGAAACTACTCCAGAGAGCAAAAAACTCACTCCTCTGGTTTGGAATTCAGAGTAACACAGGAGGAGAGGGTGTTAATTCTCAACAGCTGTTACCTGTTAGGTGCAAATCTGGTCACTTGGTAGTGGAAGATACCTTCTGTTGTATGTAGCATAGCTCTGCTTGGCCAGGGAGTGCAGAATTTTGCAATCTTCTCTTTAAAGAGCAAGTAAAATACCTGACTTTGTGTTGCATCTGTCACTTTGATATAGGCCAGGCCAGTAAATCTTTTATGATCAATAGCCCTAAATTTGGTTGTCACATTGTAGCTTTGTTGGACTCAGGATATTAGAGAGAGAGAAGGTGGGTGAAGAAATATCTTTCATTGGATGAATTTCTGTTGGTCAGAAAGATTCTAAAAGTGTACAATTCCCTTTTTTTGCCTTTTACCTATTACTGTGTTTCTTCAGCATGTGTTATTACTAAAGTACGTGGGTATCTACTCTAATTGCTCAAATGCATGCCTGTATCAGCTCATGGATCACCTTTTTTGGCCTACCACCCTTAATATTGTGCATGAATTTACATTGCATGAGATACAGGTTGCAAACCAAACTAGCTCTCGCCTAGCTGGGCTATTGTGAATATTCAGCAGGCCTTGGGAACTCTGGCCAACTCAGTTTGTGGGTTTTGGAGAACTGGCTATGCTCAGCAATGGAAGGTTATTTCCTGAGTTGTTCATATCTTGAAACTGGCCCGATCATTTCATGGTGGTGGTGATAGTCAAAGCTTCAAAAGCGAATCTTTCTTGAGGCGGGTTGGGATGGGAATGTTAGTGTGAATGCCACCTGGTGGTGAGGAGTAGAAGTCCATGAAGCTCTGTATTTCACTTGGCAATGCATCTCCATGTTTATTTCACATACAGATTAACGTTCTAGTTTACAATGAGTGAAATTAAATTTGTAAAACTTTCCCTTGTTTTTTCCCCAGCATGACCTCCCTTCTTCCAAACCTTGGAGTTCTCCTGTCTGTTAAAAGCTGTATGTTAACCATGCATCTAAAATCAAAACTGTCTAAAGACTGAAGAGTAAACTGTGTATCGTCTTCTCTCTCAGGATCATAACCCTAACTTCCATTCACTCTGCCTAAAATGGAGAGTCAGTCAGGCTTTTGGAATCAGGAAAAGGAATAAACTGCTGTGCTGTTCTTTTCTACTGTAACCTAAGCAACATGGCTATATCTCATACAATAAATGTGGCTTTTGTTTTTTTTCCCCCAGGATTAGAGCAAGACTTGTAGTCACGTTCCTTGTCTTAATGTCAGATAACTCAAACACTAAGTGCTGCTCATCTTTGAGCAGTGGTGTTTGTCTGGCACAGCCTGATACAGAAATTTGACTCTTAGATAACGTTGCCGGTAATGTTGACTGTCTCCCTCCATGCTAAATTGAGATTCTGAAACCACTCTCCTTTACTGATTCAATCCAATAAGCATCTAGTGGCTGGACATTAGCTGCAAGATATCTAAAAGGTCACTTAAAAAGAATGGGGATTAGGCAAAAAGAGGGTCTAGCAGTGCATCCTCTCTGCACCCCTAGGATTACTCGTTTCACCTCTAGGGGGTTCTGATTTGTTACACAAATATTCCAAATTGGAAGGGGGCAGTGGGATCATAAAATATTTGTTCCCAGACACTTATACTTGGACCTGTTTTTTAAAGAAAACACTGCTAGTATCTAATCCCAGTTTCCATTTTAGATGAAAATGCAAAATCTTCAATCCACAGTTCACTGGTGCAGTTTCTCATAAGAGATTTTTCAAGGCAGTGGGGGTTACAAACATGAGCATGACAGACTATTTTGATGTCCTTTTGCAGGGCCACGATGGGCCTCCTGGAATATTGGAGTATTCGTTTGTATTCGCTGCGCTGGGATCCACCGGAATCTAGGAGTTCACATATCCAGGGTGAAATCTGTCAATCTCGACCAGTGGACACAAGAACAGATACAAGTAAAAATAGAGCTGGAACAGATAATCTGAACAGAACTGTTGCTGTAGCAGAATGTGATTCAGTAAATCTTAAAATAAACTTTAAACTGTCTAGGAGAGTCCAGTAGAGGGAGAGTGAAGCCAAAGGAAGACTCTTTAAAAATGGCCAATTTTTCTAACTATAGTGAGGAACACACTAATTTTATTTTATGATCTAACCAATTTTAAAATCAATAGCCTGTAGGGAGTGAGACAAACTTCCCTGAGTAAAGATAGACCCCAGTTATATTGATGAAACAAGTAACTGCTGAGAGAAGCATGCACCAGTCTCTGGCTTTAGATGAGGCAGACTCAGCCACTACTCTAGGTTGTATAAAAGGGAGATCACAAATACTGCACAAGTTAGCCAAGTCTGGAAATGCATCTCATTGCCCTAGCAGAAACACAACTGGAGGCAGCTGCATGTAGTGTTTGGGATTTGTCAGTCCTACGGGGTGGTAACAGCGGCTGCGATAGGAAGCTTCTGCTCAGCCAGCTCTTATTCTCACACATAATTGATAATTCTCAAGTCTTATAGCTATTTTCCCTTTAATTGGGATCTCAAAGCTTCTTTGTAAAACCTTATCATACTTTAGCTAGCAAGGATCCCAACCTAGAAAGACTGACTCACATGCAGAACTCTCTTGCCTTATCACATGGCATATAGACAACTAAAGAGCAGGAGGAAAGCCAGGCACAACTTGGGTAAGGGTGTAAATGCTGATGAGGGAGAGCTGCATGGGGTGGAGTTAGAGCAATGGCATGGGATTAAGGGGAAGGAGAAGTGTAGGTTTACTCTCGGGGGAAACCTTAAGTCAAGTTTTGAGTTAGAGTAGTCTCCAAGGAAAATGGCGACTCTTGAATGAAAAACAGTGTACCATAGGGGCCAGTCCTGCACTGGTCAGGGGACACACTGAATGACTTGATGGGATTTTCCCTTCTGTACATTCTGAGTATGAAATTCCCACGAGGATGAAAACATTCTTTATACACCTTCTGTGCAATGAAGCGTCAAACCCATAGGGTCCTCTTATTGTTCAGAAACTTAAGAAATGCAATTTATTTAAGTGATGTTGAGATTTCTACATACTACCTGGGTTTTCAATGTGCCCCAAAGAACGTGCTGCAAAGATCTGTCTAAAAATATTTCTGGTGGTTGAACAGAGGAACTTAAGGCTCTTGGAGGGGGACCTTGCACCATACATATGTAAGACAGAACTTTCATATGCTGAAACAAATGGCTTAATCTTTTTTTATTGAATTGCAGTGTATGCAAGAGATGGGAAACGGAAAGGCAAATCGTCTCTATGAAGCCTATCTGCCAGAGACCTTCAGGCGGCCTCAGACGGACCAGCATCCTTTCTTTTCTTGCTACTTGGGGATATAGGAGACATAGCAACGAGATGAAAAGCCTCCATACAAGGAGGGCAACTGCTAATCTTTGTGCTTGAATGTCAACCATGAAAACAGATTCCTAGCTAGGCACCCCCTGGGCAATGCTTCAGATTTGTTATGTTACCATCTTCAGTGAAAGAGCTTTGAGTGGTCCTTTTTAATCTCCGTGGAGTATAAGAATTAAGTAAAGCTAGTCTGTTGCAACTAGAAGCTGTTGTATGGGATATGCATTGTCAGTTCGCTAACAAATTGAAGAGCTGACACTGAAAAGCACTGAGCGCTCTCAGATCCCATGGAAGCTGGTGGGAGTTGCAAGTGTTCAGCAACTTTTGAAAGTAAGGCTGTAAACATTTTAAATTCATAGGTCTCCTAGATGGCAGGTTCATGGTGCTGTAAACTTAGTGAGAAACAGGATCGTTGCTCAGTGGCCCTTTCATTCGTAATACAAAAAGATACTCTAAGAGCCCTGTCTGCAGAGCTATGTCTATACTGCAGCGAGGTACCTGCAGCTGTCCTGTGCAGCCAACTGAGGCTCTGGCTGCAGGGCTGTTTCATGGCTGTGCAGATGTCTGGGCTTGGGAGCCTGGGCTCTAGGACCCTGTGAGGTGGGAAGGTCCCAGAGCCCATGCTCCAGCCCGAGTTGAAGTCTGCACAGCCATGAAACAGCCCCTCAGCCTGAGAGCCTGAGACAGCTGGCGCTAGCCATCTGCAGGTTTTTCTTTGCTTTGCAGACAGACCTACGGATGCATGGGATCCCATATCTCAAATGGCATGTGCCAGTGCAGGATTGTAAAGAATGTACAATGCTGCGAAGTGGCTGTGCTGATGAATATTGAGGTTTATAATAAACTTCCCTAATAGTTACTGTGCTGTTCTCTTAAGGTGCGGTGTGGCGTGTGCTAGTAACTCTGTACAGAACTCCTTTCTGTATTGCTCGTGGTCTTTAGCGAACCGTCCAGAGCTGTGGCATCTTGCCACAATGGACCAAAAAAATGAAAGTTTTCCTTGCTCTAATGAAAACTTCACCTGAGTGGACAAGGACTTGAACTCTGTGGGTCCTGGCTACGAGCTAGTCAGCCATTGCTGGGAAGGAAGATTTGGTGTGGAAACTACCTTGAACCAAGACTGTAGCTTGTTAAGTTAGGTCTTAGCAATTAGAAAGCAAATTTTTAGTTTTGTTTGCTTGTAACCGTTTCTATCATTACCCTGGGTATCATGTAAGCCTATGACTTTTGTTTAAGAAACTTGTTTTACTTTTACTATAAACCAGTCCAGTGCTGTGACTGAATATGTTTGTCAAACACCAGTTAAATTAACGAGCTGCAGTGTATTGTATTGTATTCTCTTTGAAGGAGCAGAGAACTTAATATATTTTGTGACTGTACCGTGAAAGCAGCAATGCACTGCAGAGAGATGCATCTGAGGAGTTTGGGAGCTAGAGTTCACTGATAACTGCAAAGCAAGATTGACTGGTAGAGGCTCAGGGAGTTTGCTTGTGAGGAAGGCAGACTCGTGTGGCAGGAAGCCAACACAGTCTAATCTCCAGCAAAGCTTACTCTTATTGAGGCAGAGGGATAACACAGTGGCTCACAGCTCTGGGTATCCCTGGCAGTGTTCTATATAATTTCAGTAAACTAGTAAGAATTTAATCCACTCACTTCAGGAGTATATTTAGTGTTGACAAGCTTGACACTAACGTAAAGGAACAAAAGTAAAATTACTGTTGTAAGAGAATGTCCTTAAACTGTCATTATTTTGTGGTCACCAAGTGATTTGATAGGCTTATTTAACATGTCTATGTGCAGCTTCCACTTTTGAGTTTTGTCCTTAACCAGCCTCTTGCAGAGCCGTGGAGGGCTTTATCAGAGACAAATATGAAAAGAAGAAATACATGGATCGAAGTCTTGACATCAGTGCATTTAGGGTTAGTCTCTAGTTCCTAAGAACTTGTGTGGAAGACAAATCATAAGCTTGTAAATGCTGCCCTGATATCTTAGTTTTATGATGACAAGTTAATGCAGGATAAGACAATCTCCATATCAACTGACAAATGTTACAGGACTGGATGTCTTGACTTATTCCTCAACCTTCCACTGAGCAAACTGTATTTTCAATATGGTCAGACTTTTTGGAAGTATTTCTCTTTTGGTTTGAGAATTGCTTTAATTATTTGGATAGTGCATTTCAGTACAACTTGTTTGGGAAAACTAGAGGGCTGTTTTTTTTTTATTTTAAATTTCCTCCAGTGCCTATGGCATGAGCTTTGACCCTCACTTCTGTTTGGTTCTTTGTACAGAAAGAAAAAGATGATAAATGGAAAAGGAATAGTGAGTCAACATCAGAAAAGAAACTGGAGCCCATTATCTTTGAGAAAGTGAAAATGGTAAGGCAAAAAGTACTGTCATGGGTCAATTGTAAAGTTCTTATATGGAAAGATACAGATGTTTTTTGAGTGTAGTACAAGTACAGCTTACAATGGAAACATGAGATTTTTCTGGGCTCTTTTCCTATTAAGAAGTTAAGGTACAGAATCATGCTGGGGTTCTGTATATTCCAGTAACTTTTCTACAGTAGTGATCAATACCAGGTGCTTGAAGTGGTGTTCATCCTTCCCCACAAGTTATGGACATCAAGTTATGAATCCCAGTTGCCGTTCCTGTGTGTTCTCCAGACCTGGGATGTTCTTTTGTCTCCTCGCCCCCATTCCTGTCTTGTCATGGTTTATCTAGTGGCTATAGCCCTGCGTTGATACCTTAGAACCCTAATTTCACAGGAAGAAATGAGTCTTTTTGACACTTCATCTCCAAATAAGGGCTGCCCATCAATCCTGGATCAGTTTACTTGTCTCAAAATGTTGAAATCCCTTGTTTGTACCATTCCTCTCCATACTTCCCTTGTTTCTCTCTCTTCCCCTCCACTCCCCCTCTGCCCTCCCGCACCTCCTCAAATGTGGTGGATTCTAGATTCCCTCATTACAGCAAAGGCATGTGCCATCTAATTTTGTATCACTATACAATGACTTTTTCAAGGTGTCTAGTCTTATTCTTCTCCCATCCAACTATGTGCATTTTACTAGCCAAGTTGAATTGTATAGTGGCTTAGTGTACCACAAGCAGCTTATTTTGATGTTAAAACCTACATTTTTATTCAGTAAAGGAAACTGAAAACACAAGATTAATCCTTTTTCTAATTAGGGTAAACACTCCACTTTAAACTTAACACTATTGCAATTAATTGCAGGACAAAGACAAAAAGGATAGAAGCAAGTAGCCTAGCTCCATTTTTGGCTCAGTCCTAATGCTCACTCTTTTAGCAATAATGCCCGTCAGTTATAAATAAATTGCACAGTACACAGTTGCAGTAGTATAGCTGAAGCATGGTTTATCAGTTGAAGTTCAGTGTGGGTACTGGGCAAGTATTCACAAATGTGTAGGTTCTTTGTCAAGATAGGATGTCTCTTGACTGTCCTTCCCATTAACTGCAAGACTGGAAATGCAAGGTGGTACTCTGCAGCTTTGGGACAGGGTATGTTTTAGAAAGTCCTAGTGTTTACACTAAACCCTATTATACTAGAATGGTTCTATGATCCTGCTCAGGGTCTTCTGAAGATACTTCGTATGTCAACGTGAAAACCTTGTAATATCAGATCTCATCTTGCAATAGTTCAGAGTAGAAGGAGCAAATACTGGGAAGCTTCTAGCTGATTCCACATAAAATACAAAGTAGATGAGATTCCAAGATCCTGAGCCAGCAGTCCGTGACTAGCTCAGTCAGCCGTGGTTAGAGGGACAGCCCTATCATTCCTCTTTAGATAAGCAACAAAATCTTATAACTTTTGTCTATAGTTATTGGACTTTGCTTGAGTATGGCAGAAGAGATATCCCACCCAGTTCAAGATGCGTGTGCAGCACTCTGTCAGATTCGTTTACTTGCTGTTGTAGCAAACAGCCTCATATAACCACTGCTTGAGTTTCAGTTTTCAAAGTATGTAACCTTGTCAATTTGAACTCGATCAATGCCGTCATAATTCAAGCCCAAGATCCTTATCCTTTCCCTTAACTTAGGCTAAGGAGAAGGTTTGAAAAACTGCAAGACTTCTGATTCTTTAATTTTGTCTTTGTTTTAGCCTCAAAAGAAAGATGAAATGCAGCCACCAAGAAAAAGTCCCCCTAAATCTACTGAACCTGTAATGGACCTGCTAGGACTTGGTAAGAGAACGTTACTATCTGAAAAGTACTGAGTAGTTTAGAATGGTCTTAAAAGTGGTGGATGGTAGGTAGATGGTGACTGCTAAAGCTCTGGATATTTGCTAATGTAAGCAGGCAATCTAAATTACTCTTTTCTCTCTCAAAAAACAAAAGAAAAACCAAGAGAACCTTTTTGGAAGTAAATAGCTGAATGGCCTCTGGGAATGAGGTTGCCTGCTTGCTTCCGTGAATATTTTCTGTGTCTCTGAAGTAGGGCATCCTTAAAGTTCAACTTCTTTCACCCTTCCCTAGGGCGAAGGGAACCTTCTAACTGGAAAGTCAGACATAACAATGATGCAGGAAGTGTCTTTGATTTTAGGCTCTTCTTAAAGGTACTTGCAAGTATGCATGCTTATATCTCAAAATGCTTCAAATTATAGATCTGGAACTGCTGAAATGCAGCCTTCTCTGAGGAGGCGGCAGCTATCCCAGGGTGGATTGATTCAAATCATGATTACAATCAGTGATTTAAATCACTTAACTGGAAACAGATTAAAATCATCAGTTGTAATCTTGTTTTGCATTTTCGCTTCAGTTGTTTTCCTGAAGAGAGACTCATTCCCATTGGATGATAACCATTCAAACATGTTGAATGCACTGAATTCCTTATTTTGTCAGTGAACTGAAATGAAGATAATACTCTCTGTACCTGCAGAAGAGGCTACTTCTGTCAAAAGCTGACTTAGCAAACTCTGGTTTCAGTGGCTTAGCCTGTGACTTCTACCAGTTCAGTGGTTTGACTTTCTTCAAAACTTAGCAGCAAACATGCTTGAATATTTTTATGTAAATGATTTTAATAGACTAATGTAAGTTTAGGCCTAAATGTAAGTTGTCATAATTTCCCATTTAAATTTAAATATTTTAGTTTAAAAGGAAACTCTATTTAGCTTAAATTGAAAAATGCTATTTAAATCCGGTTAATTCAGCATGATCACTTAGCATGCTGTATTACAATGGGGAAGAATTTCGGCTTTGAACAATGGGGCAAACTTCCTGTTCTTCTAATATACCTTATGGATATATAACGTTCATACAGAATAAAGAGGATCTGACTTTTTAATATCATCTGACCCAGCCACATGCTGATATTCAGCTTATCAGCAGGGGAAGGATGAAGACCTGAGGTCAACCCTGTGAATACTTTCTTAAAGAAGCTAGTTGTAGGGTTGTGCTGAATGCATATTTCCTGTGATGTCTAGGGCAGTCAGTGCAAAAACGATTTAAACACTAATCCTATTCTAGATGTCATCCCTTGCACCTATTTAGCGCATGGATGTAGCCTTTAGCTTTCCAAGCAGTTTGATTCCTTAGGGTTCTAAATACAAATGAAACTGAACAAGTCAACTGTATATCCCACGGGTATAACCCTCCCTGCAAAACTTTATTCCAGTAACAATATGCTGCCTAAAACTGAGCTCGTATGGCCCTAGACACCAGCAGAGTACTCCTGCTCCTGCTGTTTGATGCACTACTCTACTGTAGTTGAGGTTTTACAAAAAGTTTGCAGGTCACCTTTGAAGTGCTTTGGCATTCCTGCCAGTATAAGATTCTCTTACAATGGCAAACTGGTGCTACAGATCCATGCTTCAGTGATTCTTAATGAAGTTTAGGGACAGAATGTTCCTCTGAATTCTACAGGTGTTGCTTTGTGAAGTGCTTTGAATAGAAACATGACTTCTAGTAAGATCTTTAGTGTTTATCGCTGCATGTGAATGATGGAAATGTAACTCTCAAGAGTAGCTCAAGCAAAGCCCTCCAGTGCACCTAATGCAGCTCCAGCATAGCACTTGATATTGTAGGAGAAATATTCATGTGCTGTCCTCTGCACAACATCTATGCTATGGTAGAGCAGCACAACGTGCAGCAGTCATCTGCTTCCACCTGCTCTGACTGCTTTGAGTTTCATGCCTCAGCATACAGTTGTATTCTTTTTATACTGAAAGCAAATTTACTATAAGCCATGCTGGGTGAGGAACCAAAGCAAAGAGCCAAGCAGTGTACTTCAGCCAAAGCAACTCGTAGCTTGGGTGACTTTAGGCTCAGCCTTAATCTGTAGTCAGTCACTGCACATGGCAGCTCATTTGGTGGACCACATGCCACCTTGGCAGGCAGGAAGGCTGGCTAGCCATATTAGCCATCTAATCCTTTGTCTCTCTCAGATGCCCCTGTGACAAGCACTGTCTCAAATGGCAGACCCAGCAGCAGCTTGGAGAAGGATCTGGATCTCTTTGGTTCTCTGGAATCTAACTCGCTGTCTGATTCCAGGAAGGTGAGTAGTGTGTATAGTAATAGACTTCCCCAAACACAGCTAGGTGCTGAAATTAAGAAGAGAGAAGGCCTGCAGGTTTTCATCGTCCTTGTACACAGAGATGAGTCTGTCACTGTTGTCTTTTTCCCTCCCACCCAGATCACTGGCTCTATGCCAACAGCTGGAAGCGCTGGGTCTGTTCCTGAAAACCTGAACCTGTTTCCTGAGCCAGGAAGCAAAGTGGAGGAGACAGGAAAGAAACAGCTCTCTAAAGACTCCATCCTTTCCCTGTATGGCTCACAGACACCTCAGATGCCTGCACAAGGTACTGTACATCACGAGGGAGGGAGGAAGCCAGCTAAAAGCTTTGTGCCACTGATTGGCATGTCCCGAGAGCATTAAACTGATGGATCTGAATTGTTTCTAGTGCAACCTTCTTGGATTAATGTGAGGCCTGTCACAATAGGGTAGGTCTTCCTTGAGGAATTGCTTTTCGATCTGGAGTATCAAATGTACAATCCTTGGACTGGCTGTACAGATTCTAAGCTGTCATTTTTAAAATAAAAATCTTCCAGCCTTCATGGCTGTGAAGAAAACGCTCCAAGTGTGAGCCAATGCAGTGATATCTTCAGTCGGGTGGGGGCTCCTCAGAGGGTCAATTCTACTTCAGTGCCAGCCTTAACTATTTACTTGCTGCTCCTTTTAATGGATGGAATTGTAAAGGGCATGAGGGATGCCCACCAGAAGGTGGGAATTGTGTGTTTTATGGCGCGAAGAGCAGGAGAGTCTCAAAGGAAGGCGGGAAAGAAAACTGAGGCAAATAGGGCAGTGGCTTTAAAGAGCATATTTCTCACTGATCCCTAAATGGGATAATAAGGTCCTGAATAATCCAATAACCCAAAGTTTAGTTCCTGCATATCTCTGTGCAAACTTCCCATTGACATTGTTCAGTTCTGCTGTGGATCAAGAGTGATATGTAGACCTACTTATACCCAGTCCATGGGCAATAATTACAGTGGAATTCTGCCCTCTCCTCTGCGTGGAACTGACACCCCTATTTTTGATATTGGTGTTTAAAACTCTCTTGTGATGTCTCCTTGCTCTAGCAAGGGCATCGCTATGGAGCAACAATACTGAAGTGCCACTGCAATTCTAGGACCTTAAGAGTAAGCAAGAAGAGCCTCTTTGTCCACTAATGCCTCTTCCTCCCCTGAGGATTTCTTGCATCTGCTAGTCCGAGTTGTGCATCCTGTTTTGCAAGCTTTATTACCCCCTCACCAGAACTACCAGTCTGCTAGCAGAGGACAGGATACATTTGGATCCTGTTGACACTGCCCCCTGCTCAGGAACCCTAGTGATCTGAGGTACTTGAATTGAGGGATTGAATATACTACATCTACATTACTTGTTTGTCAGCTTGGGGAGTAAGGGACCAGAGCTAGAACTCCGGTTTGCAGAACACTAGCACTAGGCCAACACTGTTTCTTTTAAAAGGACTTATTTGGAATTGCAATAAGCGTGTGGCAATTCTGCTCAACTACCATTTAGACAAGGCATGTCGGCCAAATCCAGGTTTCCTAAAAATGAACGTTATGGGTGTATCTTTTTCCCTTTGCCGCTTACCACCTTGCCCTTTTCCAGGAGCAGTGTTCATGGCTCCAGCACAGATGCCATACCCTGCGGCGTACCCTGGCTTTCCGGGGGTGGCCCCACCCACCAGCATGATTGGAGGCTTGATGGCCCCACCGGTAGGAATGATGCCCCAACCAGGAGCTGCGGGGATGGTGACCCCCATGGCGATCCCGGCCGGATACGTGGGTGGCATGCAGACAGCTGTGCTTGGTGTCCCCAACGGAATGATGGCGGCGCAGCAGACGGGGTACGTTGCTGGCGTGGCAACGGTACCACAGCCAGTGTATGGTGTGCAACCCGCACAGCACCTTCAGTGGAACATTGCTCAGGTGAGAGGGATTTGATCCAAAGGGGCTTAAATAAATGTGTAATACTTGCCTTTCATCTGAGGCTCTTAAAATTGGCTTTATATCTGTAAAGCATTTTATTAGCAGTCTGGAAGGTGGGTCCCCTCTTGGAGGTGAGCAGACTGAGGGTTGGAAATGCTAAGACTTGCAGAGCCAGGAGTCTTGCTGCCTAAGCCCCATTCTGTTCACTTGATGCTTCCTCCATAGCCGCCTCCTAGCTTTCTCTGTGCTGGTTCAAATTGCAAAACCATCATGCGGGTGGGTAAAATACCACACACACCAGAGCCAGTCTAGAAGCTAACCTCAGAACTGAAAGAAATGTGCTCCAGGGCAGAGCTCTGCAGTTCAGCTCAGGGCTGGAATGGGAGATGTTGCGTGAGCAGACTGGAGTTGCTGCCATTGGAAAGCTCTCTCTCAACACTCACCTGTGCTACGCTGGCAACTCGGCAACACTGAGATTTATTCCATGATTCCCAGTTCACCCAGAAGTGTAAAGGGGGGAGCTGGCTCCAGATGAATCTTCCTGCATGCTTGCACTCTAAGCTCTAAGGCCTATGGTACATCTGACTTCATAAGAAGTTGGCAGGACATGATGGAGTAATGAGTTTTTTCAGTCTGGTTCTAATTAGATTGTATACAACACTCAGGGCCCAGGATACCTAGTCTTTGGCCTTTCCTTCTAGCAAAATATATTAGATTGAGCTGTCGCATCTTATTGAAGTCTCTCACCATAGACAGCTGTCAAGCAGCAAGAAGCAGACTGGTTACACTGCTTTCCCCTGTAAGGCTTGGCTCCGGCAAAGCGCTCCAGCACATGCTTAACGTGAAGTCTGCTGTAGTCCCATAGAAGTCAATAAGACTATACCATGTGCTGAACGTCAAGCATGTACCAAGTACTTTCCTGGGCTGGGGCCTAGATTTTTCTGCTGTGTCTTAGAATGGTTTCTCTGACGCGGCTTGTCTCCTTTCCTCCTCAGATGACCCAGCAGATGGCTGGGATGAACTTTTTTGGAACTAATGGCATGACGGGATATGGACAGTCAATGGGTGGAGGAAGTGCCCAAGGAACCAATCAAGCTCTCAGCACTCAGATGTGGAAGTAACCCCCTTTCCTCCCCCGCATTCCCCCCCCATTTTATGACCACTGTTTTGCCTTCTCTTCTGTTTTAAAACTGCTCCATGAGACATTCAGGGTTTGTTACTGGCTCTCTGTTCAGCCTGAACCTTTGTTTTCCCCATAACTGGGACCCATCTCTTCCTTGTCACTGTCGAAACCTCAGTGACCAGAACACCACTTCCAGCTCTTTTGTATTCAGCACAGTGAACTGCAAATGCTTTTGGGGGCACGTCCTCCCCTTGGCACGTCCAGCTCCCACTTTTTGCTTCTGGGGTAATACATGTATTCATAGATAACCTTCTCTTGGGCATCTCAGGGGAGGGACGATTGCGATAGTTGTGAATTATGTTGTTGCTTCAGGCCTTTTGGGAATTGGAATTAAAACAAATTGTGGGCTTTTGTTGATGAGGGAAAGCCCATCTGGTGCTGAGGAACTGGATTTTAACCCACCCCATATCCTAAGTCTTGCCAGCCTCTGTTCTTCCCTTTTGCTGTGGAGTTCTAGGTCTCACTGTGCTTGGCTAGTCAGTCTTCATTGGAACCAAAGTCCTGTTGAAGGCCCCCCTGTGAACAAGCAGGATTCACGCTCTATGTTTGGAGTGTGCTGTTTGCACTTCAAGTGGCTTTTTCTGTCTAATCTGTGGTGTTGATGTAATTTAAAACAAACCAAAAAAAATTTTTTAAATAACTAACCAATATAATTAATTTATAGAAGGCCAAACACCCATCACAAGTCTTTCTTACACTTTTAAAATGACCATGACATCCTAATTCATACTTTTCACATCTTTGTTTTGTTCTTGTGTAGTCCCCATCCCCAGCTATCTCTTGACATTCATTGATATCTGAGCATAGAAGGGGAGCTTGGGGGTGGGGGTGGGGGCAGGGGCAGGTTTCTCTTGTCCTTCTCAGCGCCCCCTCACAGTTGAAAGATTTCATCAGCCTGAGCAAAAAAGTGAGACATACCTGGTTTACTTTATCCTGTGTATATGTAAATTCCTTAATAAAATATTGCAGTGAAATGTCAGTTGACTTCATATTCTTGTTTGTGCTTAAATATTTCATTTAGAATCTGTCAAATCAGGAGTGCTACAATGAGGGAATCACTTCTGGGTACAGAGGTTCAGATCCTTAATCAAATGAGTTTGTTCTCCTTTTAGTCCACAGTGGGAACATATCCACCTTATTAGACTAGACCACCAATGTACTGCTTATCTGGCCCAGGATTCTTTGGGCTTGTGTCTATGCAAAGTTGCACCAGTTTAACGAAAAGCGACTTACAAATCATCTTAGTTCATAGAGGATTTGCACCAGATTAACTAAAATTCATCTAATCTCAACTGTCTAGAAAGACAAAACTTGAACACTGTACACACAGTACAGTTCTGCTGTCACTGCCATACACCAGTATTCACTGTCAGGGTTATAATGCTGTAACCAGATCCTCTACATTTCAATATATTTTAATGAATCTTAAAGAATTGGGTTTCCCACAACTCAAGAATGGACAAATTTAGGAGATCTTTATGTTGCATCTCTGCTCAGTTGGTCAACTGTACTACAACATGTCTTTTTTCCAGATGAATTTGACAAACTAAAATGACTTACCACCAAAAATTTAAGACGAATTCTGCAAATTTAGAGTCATGGGTAATGCATGCGCTACTACTGTGGTAAAATGTCCCAGAGTAAAGACCCTTATAGGAAAACATCTTGAACTAATATTTTTTATGAAATGGGGGGAAGGCGGGGAGTTAACTCCCTGCACCTAGGAACTGGCAGGTGGAGAATGTGATGTGAAATCAGTTGCTGCTTCTGTATTTAATCAACTGCACATAAATACAGCATATACACTATGATATACTCTGAAATGTAAGCTGTTTCTACAGAATCCCGGCTGGCACAGAGCCAGTTGTGCTGATAGCATAAGGTGTGTGGAAAATGGGAAATAGAATTAAAGAGAAGACAAGTATGTAAAATGTAGTGAAGGGAAAACTTCCTTTATCCTGTAGTATAAGAACTAAAGGGTCACCTAAACTAAAAAGCATAATGGATATGAAAGGAAATACTTTTCTGGAACTGGATGATAAGGGCAAATACCTTAGTAGGAATATGTAGCTATCCGAGGTAAGGTAACTTTTGAGTGCTTTCAGTTCTCATGCAGCAGGGCGCTACCTGAACAATAGCTGGGTGAGGAAGAAATCTACTTCACTGTATTGTCAGCCAGTTGCATATGGTCTTTTTCCCACTCCTCTAAAGTATTCTGTGCCATTGCTCTTGGGAGGTGAATGGCATACCAGGTCTGGCATTGCCTTTCCTTTTCCTCTGAACCATGTCTTTAAGTTCGTACATCAAACAATAGTGACCCTTTCAAAAAATGGCAATAACAAATCCATACTCGAGTATCAAAACTGAGCATTTTTTCCCACTCTTGCGGAATTCATCTCACTTGTGAATCTAGCAAATAGCCTCAAACATGTGGTTGGAGGTCTAAGGTTAAGGGCGTTTCTTGTAAGAACTGTTCTGCAGCCCAGTGTAAGTGAAGCAAGCAGTTTTCAAACTGGCTTTAATCGTCTTTACTTGCTGCCCAAATACTGTACATGCAGGTACAAGCCAATGAATATGAACATTTCATTTTTTGTTTCTTCTTGGAAAATTGGCTAAGAATATTTTACAAAAGAACGTGCACCCTCCCATCCATCAGTCCTGCTGCATATAAACCACAAAAATACAAGAGTTTTACATTAGGAAAGACCACACACATATAAAACATTACATAGCACAGGTATAAAATTGCCATTTGCTTTTTTTTAATCTATTCCCTTTCTTGAGTACCCATCACATGCCCATCCCCTTGTCTTGAACAATGGAATTGGGGTTAAAAAAATCAGCAATTCACCCCCTTCTGTCACTGTATTTATTTTAATACAAAGTTGCTGTTAGTTTATGAATCTGTCATTAAGACCAAGCTTATTTCAAAACTATAAAACCAATAAGGGACTGATTAATTTAGTGAAGACCCCGCAAATGTTTCCTAATCTTCTGATTTTAGAAAAGGAGTTCTTTCCTCTTAAAATAAAGCCATCCTAGTGCTAAAGAGGTGCAGTAGGTTCTGTTACAGCCTGCAGACCTGCTCTGACTTTCAGATGAAAAATAGGGGGTGCTAAATAGTGGATGCCCTTTGTGCCATCTGCCACCTAATCGTCAAGATGCCTGTTGCTTTTAAAAAGCTTCGGGACTGTTCTTAAATCATGGCTCATGGGAATTGGAGGCATATCTAGCATCTCTTAAACCATGCCGCTTTATTACTGTAATGCTCATATTGGTGTCCAGGATCCAAGCCATCCAAGCTAGACCGGTGCAGTATAGGTTTAGATAACCTGGATGTAAGGGGGCACTGATTCACCCTATACCTCTATAGACCAACTGACAATGCTTCACCTACTTGAAAACAAAAACAAGGTTTTGTTGCTTAACTTCCTTAAGCAATAACTGGCTGGAAAGCAGGGCTCTTGGGCGCTAGGAAGCAAGTCACACCAAATGGTCAAAAATCTTCAGGAACTGCCCAACAGATCACTTCATTTTTGGACCCACAATGAAAACACTCCTTGTGGCCGGCGTGTGCTACTGGCTCTTTGAATCTCCATCCCTTGCTTTTTAAATTAAGAGCCGAGCCCAGATTAATATGGATGGCCTATATCGCTGCAAATGTGGGCAGGGGGAGATGTGGGATTTTTCCAAAAGCACCTCAGCTGCTAAGAAATGTGACTCCCCTTGGCTTTCAAAGGATTGGTGCTCTTGTGTGATGTAGGCCCTGAGCCTGAAAGGTACCGAAGTACTTTTGGTGGATCTGGGCCTTAGGTGCCTCTGAACCCCACCTTCTTATTTAAAATAGCTAAACTTCAAAGCCTAGCTTTAATTCTGCACCAGGGCTAAGAGGCTCCTCTATCGACCCTTCTCCCTGGAGGCAGGTTTTTATAGTAGAGCTATAAACTCCTGCCATTAATGACAGACTCTCTTGGGTGGTAGGCACTGCTACAGTGCCCTGTGTGCCTTGTTACAGTCCATGTCTGATGTGGGGAGTAGGACAACACGATGGGGGAAATTTATTTAGCTTCAACTGCATGAAAAGATCAAGCCCTTTTAAGAAAACAAGGCCACCAACATCAAAGTGCTAACGTTCACGAGGCATTAGATGCCAGGATACCTGGCCCGCTTGATTACAGGTGAGGGTAGTGCAGTTACAACCAGAGAAAATAAGATGCCATCGCCAGCATCAGAAAACATTGCTTCAAGAGCCTTGCTATAAACATTAGGACATAATCCTCCTTTCTAGCAAGTGCTAGGAAGACTTCTCAATATCCAGTATATTAACAATAATCCCTTTACAAAGGACAGGTCACTTACTAACACATCTCAGTAAAACCCCTTTTACATGCCTCTGGGGCTTCCTCTTTTCATCTGCACTAAATGCAAATGCTGCAGTGAGGGAGGAGATCCCAACACAGCCCTCACTTCTCAGTGGCTACTTAAGTGCCTTTAACTTACACATTGGAGACATACTGACTTCACAGCTGGCTCTTTTTTAACAAATTAGGACCTCATTAGGCAGGGAAGCAGTATTTCTCTAACATCCTTGTGTGCCGAGATAAGCAGCAGTCTTCTGGGTAAGATACAGGGTTAACTACACCTTTTAGAGATGCCAGGACAGGTGAAAGAAAACTTAAAGCCAACTTTGCAGTGATAGAGTACTAGCTGAATCCTAACAATCCAGAAAAACCTTACTGCTTCTTGCATCACTTACCATTTAGTTCAGAAATCACCAGCCAGTTTGATAATCAAAGCAGGGACCAGACCTACTACGAGCAAGGATTGGAGCGGCTGTGTTAATGATATCCCCACATGACCACACACATTTAAAATTAAAAAGCCCATCCATGCTACAATACAGTGCACGAAACTCTGATTATAAAAACATGAGGTACACCAATGATCTGTGTTCTGGAAGGGTAGAGAGCTTGTACTAGTCATTGGGTTTTGTGAGTGTGGCCAAAATGGGAGTTGTTTTTTGGGGGTGGTCTGCACTGGAAATTTACATCTGCATAGCTACATCTCGCACGATGTGAAAACGTCACACCCCTGAGAGATGTAGCTATGTTGGCCGAACCCCTGCTGTAGACAGAACTAGATCAATGGAAGAAGAATTCTGCTCCCACCTCTTGGGGAGGTGGATTAACTGCAGCGACAGGAGAACCTTTCCCGTCGGCATCGGTCACATCTACATTGAAGCACTACAGCTTTGTGATGCTACTGTTACCTTCCAGTAGCCAGGGAAGTACACTACACAAGGTGACCTAGGATGTTTGTTTGTTTGTTTTTTGAAAAGACATGACAGTGTTACCCAAACTAACAGTGAGACAAACATTTAATTTTAGTTACAAAACTTTCCCTCAGGTCTCAGATCTCGCCTTAAGAACCTGCTTTTCCAAATCTTGGAGCCAGGCTGATGATTGGTGTAACGGATTTCATGGTGTGGATGCTTAAGATTCTGTTTTATATAACTTCTTTTTACCCTGTGTGGAGAGGGTTCTAATTTCAGGTCTCTACACAACCGTTTTCATCTGCTGGCTGCCACGAACACTTCCAAATTAAGTTTAATGCAGATTCTCCCCTCCCCGGCTTTCCTACAATCTGTCAAACTTTTCTAGCACACCGTGACCCTCTAACAACTGGTTTGGCCCCCCAGTGCCACTTCCTGTGCTTGGAATGGGATGAGCTCCAGCTGAAACCGCTGTTAAGGAAGCCTTTGGAAAGGAGGTCCACCATTGCTGGCGAATGGCTTGCTGCAGAAGGTGTCCTTTATGCTTGGGAATTCAACCATGAAGCATGGTGGCTGAATGGTGGTGTTTAACTCTTCAAAAGCTGGTATTGTCCAGCACAATTAAATGTGTTCCTTGGAGGAAGCGGATGGGTGCATATGCCCCACCAATCCGCAAAAGGTTGAAGCGAGTTTTGTGATAGTCAACAGGAGGTGGATTATTTAAACTGGAGCAATCAAGCCAGTGCTGTTTCACTAGATGGCAGTGTGCCATTCAAGGCCCTGTCTGTGTCCATGTAGGCCAACATCCATTTCATTAATACAAAGATATTTATAAGTGCATTAACAAAGACACGGACACATGCTGTGGCTTTCAGTCAAGTCAACTCAATGCTAAAATGGGAAAATGCTCAATCCACTTTCCAAGATGCTGAGCAGAATGGGATACCTCCTATCAGCAAAGGTAAGCCGGACCCAATTCCTTTGGCCAATGACTTTTCTGGTCTTTGAAAACGAGCCAGCTTCATATACGGAAGTGTGCCTCAGGTGCCACATTTGTTATTGATGCCAGAGTGGGGGCTGAGAGCTGGAGTAGATGGCTGTACAGGAAGCACTTTTTCTAATCTCAGCTGCCCGGGACTTTTTCTGGTACAATTTCATGGATTTAAGAACGCCCTCCCTAAATTCTCCATTACCTTTCAGCAACCCATGAAGCTGACAGGACTGATTGTTGTCAGGCCATCCCTCCCAGTTCGCTACTGCCTTATGTACCAGGTATGCTGGACAAAACGCCCTTGCTCCTGTCCCATGTGCGGAGTATTCGTTTTTGGACGTACCAGCGTTTTAAAGTACTTTCACAGCATGTCCCAGCAGCAGTGGATGAGCCAGTGCTCGTCCTTCCTTCTAGTCGTGTTTTCTTTCTAGTTGAGTTGCCTTCAGATCCATCGCACAGGAGCTTGCCTTTTTAGTGTAATAATGCCCTGCGCTCTCAGTGAGGCTGCATGAAATGTGTGCAGCAAAAGCTGACGCTGCATAAAAAGTTCTGTGTTTGGTTACAAGCTCACAGCAGGGCCCAGCGTTTGTGGGAATGCTTCCGGCTAAGCTGGGGCTAATTTCCAGTCAGACTCTGGAAAAGTTTCAGTCCATAGCCAAAATTTGGCAGATTAGACCTATCACTAGCTTCCAACAATTTAGAGTTATGCATCAAGACCAGGCAGTGTTCCCCCTGTGTTACATGGCTCCGACAGGTTTTGCTTGGACTGCATTGGAGGTGTTTAGATCTGGACCTCATGGGGAAACACGTTGGGCCCAGCTCATCCTTGTAACTCCACCAGGGGGTCTGGAGCTGGATTCTCATCTCATTTGCACTAATGTAACCTCACTGACTTACTCCTGGTGTATGTGAGCTCAGAATTAAGTCCTAAAGATCTACTGTACAATCCTCACGGCTGGCTTCCTTTTTTTGCATTGGCACCAGATAGGAACAGATTAAAACTGTCTGCAAACACCTTCGTCATGTCAGCAGTCCCCTGGGGCAATGGAGTCATGTGGGTGGAATGGGTCTGAGGTTCCTTTCCTGACAGAAGAAATGATGGGGAGCGAGCGCGATGAGTAACTGATGAGCAGTCTCCACAGCCAGCCATCGCAAATCACGTAACAGACAAGAAATGCCCTTCTGCAGAAGAACATTTCCTCCACCCGCTCCGCTGAGACCTCGTTCTCCATTAGGTCTTTTGTGGCGCGTAGAAAAGCAGCGCAGCCTGAGGGTTTTTCTGTCTGAGTGAGGGAAACGCCTGATGCTGGAGCTCATGCATAAGAAAATAAAAAAGCTGACCGCACAGTGTAAACGTGGTAACTTCAGTAATGTCTTTTTTTGCAGCCCAAAGTAAAACTTTTCCCCTCTCCCCACAGGCCCCTCAACGTCAACGTGGGGCCAGGGGGCTGGGCGTGCAATACGGAGAGCAAAGCAATGAAAGCTTTGATGGGACTTCAGTTTGCCCAGAGGATGATGGCAGCCATCCAAAGTCCTCGGCATGGTGGCTTTGCCATGCCAGCCCAACGCAGGGAGCAGAAGGAATCATTCCCTCGAAACCCTCTGCTTTGCTTTTCAGATTTACTGCCTAGCAGCCAGACTTCAGCTGATACTGAAAAGGAAGCCGGGGCAGAATTTGTTCTGATTTTAGCTACACTGTTATTTTCCAAAGCACCTTAATAAATAATGAACCCCAAACACTCAGGATTTTCCAGGTAGTCCCAGAGATTGCAAGCATGTCCTTCAGTGCTTTTGTTGTGGTGCTGGATTTTCCACACATCAACGTGAGTAGGTTTGTCCGACGACTTCTTACGTGAGGGTGGTGAGCTGTGTAGAAGACCGCAGGCTTTTGTATGCTGTTGTGGATATACAGCCCCAACTGTCTTTGTTCTAGGTGGCCCTGGAGTACTAGCCTGGAAAAGTCTCTGCAGGCTTCCCCACTTTATCTTGAGCAAAGTATTGTGCTAAGAGAGTTGCCGCTTGGGGTGAAGTCAACGCACCCCTTACATTGGTTCTTAACAAGAAAGGGCTGGGTTTTGTTTGTAAAGCCATGGTACTAACTCAGAAATGTGGAGACGGCATAATGTGTGCTAGGGGGATGGGAAAGAACCTGCTTACTTTAGTCCAAATTAATGAGCAAGCATTTACCAAGCTTTCATGCTTTGTCCAAGATTGGCCTCCTAATGCTCAACCCAACTCACAGTCAGCTCAACTTCCAACTCAAATCAGACCTGCTAATTTGACCAGCGAAGAAAGGCTGGGGTGTCCTTTTTTCTTCTGAAACTGAGTCGCCAAAGCAAAAGCAGAGGTGATGTTAGTCTGAAGGAGAAGTTCGCTGCCTTGAAAGCGTGTCCTCTTCAGACACCTGCCCTCCAATGTATTCAAAAATCGAGCACTCGGGAGCAAGGAAACGGAGTCCAGTCACCCAACATGGACATCAAGTAACAGCATCATGCTCTGGAAGGAACCTAAAGGGATGTCGTCACCTTCTTTCGGTTCCAGTAAACCAGGCACAAAATGGGCTTCCTCAAATAATCCACTCCAGGTCTAAGGTAAAACCGTTCAGTAAACCAGCAGGGCTGCCTTTAAGTGTGAACTTGTGTATATTGCTTGAATTGAACAATCACTCCATCCACCACAGCAGACCAGGCTCTGGTTCCTTGGGAGAAAAACCATGAGATCCTGGGGAACAAACAGACCCATCTCCATCTGCAGTCAGCAGACCCCAGTCTGGTCCACGCTCAGAGGTCCTTAGATATTTTGGTTTGGTGACGCTGCAAATTCAATGTACATTTATAGCAGCTGAAATCTTGATGGTGGTTTTGTCACATAAGGCTGCCACCAAAGAGTGGTACGTTGCTGACTGGCAGTTTCCATTTTGTGGAGGTGACGGTTTCATAGCAAAGTTCTTACCCTTCAGGTTTATTTTATTTTATTATTGATTTATTTTGTTTCTTTGTGGCAATAAGTCCTAGTTGGCTCATCCTAGCTAGCAATGCAGGACGAACCATAGGATGTTTCTTGTGCTCTGTGCATTGTGAAATTCTCTTTTTACCAATCAATAATAATAAAAACAAAACACTCAACCTTGACTTTGGTTGATTGGTATTAAAGACTGAAGGTCAGAGCTATCGGCTAAGTAGAAATCCCCCTTTAATCTCATGTCCTTTTCCAGTCTGACCACTCATCCATCTCTTGGTTTTGGAAACTGATCCTTCAGGACAGTCATTGTGTAATTTTTATTTATATTTTAATGAAGAAACTGCAGTTTCTAGTCGTGTCTCCCCTGAGTATTTTCAGCAAATTTCATTAGGCACCTTCATAAAAAGCTTCCATAATTCTCAGTTATGCTACAAGAACTGGTCCTCTTTGGGAACCAGAATGCTGCTTTAAAAAAAACGAAACAAACACTCGTCATTGTAATAAATTCAAAATATCTAGTTTGTTTTGAAACCTATCAGTCACCCTTACAGATCCACAGTGAGTGCAACGGAGATGTTTCCCTGTGGCATACCAATGAATCAAAGGTTGGAAAAAGGTGCATTCAGCCTTCTTTCTGGTTATGGACTGTTATATGTTCTGATTACCCTCTGTTTATTACCTGAAATTCAGTAATTGAGCATGGAAATCTTTCAGCTACAAGTTGGGCCTCACCTAGGGGTGAATGAGCATGGATGATGCTGACTAGGAGTTCAATTCAACCATCATTGCAGTCTTCCCTTTGCATCACCTTCTCCTACCTGGAACTTTGCATGACATATGATATCTATTCCATTTTGGGGGTGGTCCTTCAACTTCATTTGAAAGGGTGAAACATCAAGACAGATTCATAATACACTTAAATAACAGTCAGGTCAAATGCACCTTTTTCTTCCCCTGCTCCTTTGGCAGAGTCACTTTTCATAGGTTACATGCTACCAAAAAAAAAAGTGATCAACAGATTGCTTGCTCAGCCTTGCAAGATTGACTCAGCAAGTGACTGGCGGATGGTTCTTGTTGGTAGAGAGTGTCCCTCCTAGATATTGCAGAGAGCGAGTGTGTGTTTAAATTAGCACGTGGCAGGCTACATGATATCATAAGATGCTACATTCCTTTAAAAAAGTAGTGCTGAATATATTTTTCTTAAAAAAAAAAGAAAGAAAAAGAAAAAAAAGCTATTTTCCCCTCTACAATCAGGAAAACCAAACAGAGAGAGTTAACATGCTACTTGCAGTGGGAGTGAATGAATCGGATCCACGATGTTCCCGCCAGCTGTTCAGATGAGAAATATGGTCCATAGTTTGACTCCTTTCCGCATATGACTTGATGAGGTGTTGTAACAGTCTTGGGATTGGTTGCTGGTCAGTCTTGTAATTTGTTCTGCGTCACAGGTTTTTTTCCTTGTTTCTCTTTCCCACGCCCCCTCGTTTGAAAGTCCCCTTGCTGCGTTGTGGAACGTTGCAATTGGTCAGGAACATGTCGAGAGCAGTTCGTTTCAGGAAGAGGGAAAAAAAACAAAAAAACCGAAACCAGACACAGGATATTTACAGCCGGTCCACCAAATGTTTTGGTAAACCCGGTTGTTTCCTTCCTTCCCTCCCTCACACCCCCCTCCTTTTCCCTGCCCCTTAGGGGCAAGAAGGACTCGTGGAGCTCTCTAGAGAGGACTGGGAGAGGCGACGCGTCAGTGGGCCGATGGTGGAGTCTGCCAGCGAGGAAGTGGGGAAGAGTTTGTACCAGCCTGTGACCATGTTGGACAGATCCAATTCTTCCAAGACAATCTGGGCCATTCCCATGAAGCACTTGTGGTCCATGCGGCCATAATCTCCCCAGACAATCACCTACAGGAAAGAACCATCATTAGCTGAACTGAGCACATCATATAAACCTTGGGACTCTTCTCCTGTCTCCCCTGCCCCCAGTAATTACCTAGGGGAAACCAGGTGGGTCACACCAGAAAGGGGTCTGGGTGTTATTCTGAGGGGGGACCTGAGTTAGGGGCATGAGCAGTGAATTTCAAAATCAAGAGAAATTCCTGTCTCTGGCATTGAGTCCTCATCTTGTGCGGCCATGACCAATCTGTCAGCTTCTCTTTGCCTCATTTTGCCTACCTACGAAACTGGGCATTATAGTATTAATGTCCCAGGGACGTTGTGCAGCTGAGTGACCTCACAGATAAAGCAATTGCAAAATGGTGTGAGATCTTGGCTACCAGGTGCTGCCCACCGTTTCTGGGCGAGGAACATCTCTTGCTCCAGGTCTGTATGGCACCCAGTCTGTGTAGGCTCTGATGTTGGGGGAGGCACTACCACAATATGAACATACATGGTTAAAGGCCTGCCTCTCTGAAGTGCTGGGTGCCTGCAATTCCAATAGGAGCCACAGGATCTCTGCATCTTGGACACTTAAGATGTCCCTTGTTCGGTCTCATGCTCAGCAAACCAACCACCCTCTGTTAACCCAGGCGCCATCCTTGGCCCTGATCAGGTCTGGGTGCTGTGGTAAATGATGCCATGCACGTACCCATGACCAACTGGATGGAGGGAAAGGTCAAAATGTCCCTTCGATCCAAGGATCCCTGCAAGCATTCTGCAAACCTCCCTTACTTAGGTCTTGGAATACCCCTGCGTGATATGGCAGTTATTATAGGCCCCCTTGTGCCAGTGGGGAACACGGAGAGGGAACGGTTCTTCCCAAGGTCAGGGGGGAAGTGAGTTATCCAGACTCCTCATCCCCTCCCCTCTTCCCCAAATGAAGCATTCACGGCTCTGCTTCCCCATCAAAGACCAGACATTTGACTGGGTCTCATCACAGCCGACGAATAGCGGATGCGACACCCACTGCGGGGGGCATGCCTCGAAGATGCCCAACTTTCTCTTTAAGAAGCAGCCTTTGCCCACCTCCCCTTGCAAAGGGATGACTTCACCTGCAAAACTCTGCCTTGTGGCCCCTCCTCAAAGAGCAGCGCCTGCTGATAGAGCGGGTCGCAGGTCTTCTTGGCCATCTTGGTCTTCTTCTTGGCCAGGCAGGTCCCGTTCTCCAGCAGGTAAACTTTAACATAGGTGGCTGCATTGGAAGAGAGACAGAAGCCCAGGCGCAAACCAGCTGTGATGATTGTCAGCAGAACCAGCCGGGCACAGGGCCTCATCTACTGCTGGGGAAACTGAGGGACACGTTGCCAAGAACACACCGCCACCAGAGCTCTGCCAGCACCTCCTCCCCCAAACCTGTGTGTGCATCATTTCCCAGAGCCGTGCGGAAGGGATGGGGGAGGGAAGGCTGGTCTGTCTCAGGCGGGGATGGGCAGCTGGAATTGGCTGAGAGGCTGGCAGGTGATGGGGCTGCCCAGGGAGGGAGGAGAGGGTCGGTGCTGTTGGTCACCTTGGCTTTTCGTTTCCTCGCTGCATACATTTTGGGTTAGGTCTAGAACACCCTTAACCGCCACATGGCCCAGGGTGAATGTATGTGTCAATGGCTGGGTCTGGGGTGGTGAAATGCCCAAGGACTAACCATAGCATGACTGGAAGGGGAAGCCACAAGGGACTGGGGCATCTGCCTGTTATTGGGGTGTGTCACACAGCAAAACGGAGGCGTTAACTGCTTCCCAGATCCCACCCCCATCTCCACCGCCTCCAAAGCTCTTTGACGCCACTGGCTCTGTTGGGTTTACACTGGGGATGAATTTGAGCCCAAGCAGCACAGGAAGGACCCCGGCTCCCGATCAAACTCAAACAGTGCATCAGAGCAGACCCAAGCCGCCTCCGCTCTTAACCACCCCTCCCTCCCAGTCCCCTCCCCCTCTGCCTTAAAGCAGCCCGGCATGCATACCTACCAGGGATGGACTTGGAACCCAGCTTTGGGGTGAGGCCCCTGGCCTTTATCACCTCCACCTCCAGCTGCCCGTTCCTATCGATCATACCGATGTGGATGTCACCTAGGACAGAAGGGGAGAGATGAGACTCAGGTCCTGGTGAGCACCGTCCCGTGTCATGGACAAATGGCCGCCCCAGTTAGCACTCGCCGCAAGTCCATAGCATGAACTTACGCGCTCTCCTAAGTGCAAAGCGCTGGCCAAGAGTGGGCACCAGCCCATCCCCAAGAAGATCCCGTTCTTCTTTCTCTTGGGTTTTTCATCCATGTCATTCCCTTCCTTGCCTGCGTACTGGCCCGGAGCTTCCTCCGTCCTCTGTGCCCTTGCTCTGCGGGCCCTGTTCTAAAGCATCAGGTGCACTGCAGAGCGAGGCCCAGCGCACCTGGTGTCTTCAAACAGCTACAACAGAAAGCAGTGGGTACAGCAAAATGAAAGGAACCACACCGCAGAGCTGATGAGAAGACAGGACTCTGACTTGAACAGTGAGGCCATCACAGGAGCACCATCTAACCCCTTCCTGAAGGGAGCTTTGATGGGAACATGGCTAGGACCTGGAGCTCAATTCTGGGCAGCTTGTTACCAAAACAACATAGAAATATGGGGGAGAATTCAGAGAAGAGCGACATGCAATGGGCCTCATGCACCAAAGTGTTGACCTGAGCATGCTGTCGTGTGACTATATCAATGGCTGGCTCTTCAGAACTTCTAGGCACCCAAAACTTTAGTTGAGCTGTGCTCACGGGAAATGAGGTGGTAGTATTTTAAAAATTAGGCTCTCCCAGTTTGAGAGGGAACTTTTTCCTCCTGTTTCTCCAGTGATCAGATTCTCTGTCCATGTATTTTCCTAGCTGGCAGACCACTGCGAGAGACCCCCTCTCTGAATCCTAAACAAGCCCTTTGGGAGATTTCTCTTGCCACGGGATGAAAGTTGAATCCTAGCACAACCGGTGCAGCTCATGTCCTGGAGGGCTGGCTGCTGGATGAGGCTCCAGCAATTAATTCACTTCAAATGTGGAGTGGACAATTTCCTTATAGTGCAGTTCCTCCAGCCCTTTTTGAGCACCAAGAAAGCATCCCTCCAGATGGTCCATGTCCTGTTGTCCCAGGCTCCAAAGTGTTTCTGATGGGCCCTGGGCAAGATCCAGATTCCAGAGCATACACTTCACAATAGCATCCCCAGACCTCCATTTACAGATGTTGAATCTTCCCTCTGTCAGTAAATAAGTTAATAAGTTCTCCCTCCAGATTCCTTTTCCCCCACCTTCTTCTAAAACGCTTAGGCTGAGTTATGCCTTCACGCTACGTCGGCGTCTCCCCTGGAAGAACGACTGGGCTGGTCGTTCCTAACTTTGGCCAGCAGAGGACAGCTGAGGAAAGCATGTTCTTAAGCATTAGGTGCCAAAGAGAAAAATGAAATAACATGACAGTGGTTGAATGGGGAGAGGGTGTTGGTTTGTTAAAGAAAAAGGGAAAGCAAAAGACAATGTGATTTCTCAGCCTTGTGGCGTGGGGGGATGTGGCAACCTGGTCCACGACATGAAAAACAGAAACCACTATGGATGGAGAGAGAGAGAGAAAGAAACTGGAAGGTAAACAAAAGAAAAGGAACACATTGTTTTTAAGCTCACAGCATAGATTCGATCTCCCACTTACGTCATCCGCCGCAGCCCCAGTAGGTATAGCCTTTGGGATGTGCATGGAGGTAGGTCCCCGTTGCTCCACTGGTATGTTACTGGCCTTACAGCCTGCACCCCTCACACCAGAATGGCTCAGGGCAGGGAGAGGGGGTGGCGCAGAAGTCTGGGGGCAGTTGTTGGCCCCACGCCAGGGTTTAAGAGAAACAGGATGAACTTGAAAATTCTCACACGTGCTTTGCATTTCAGACGCATGTCAGACTCGGAGCAGGGGATGCCGTAAGAAATGGGGTGATGAAGAGAGAGCGAAAGTGCTGAAAGCAAGGCAGGGCTCGCTTCTTGAAAAATCCGGGGGAGGGGTTATGGTTTGGGGGTGTCACCTATCCCATATCTATGGCCTTAAGGAAAAGAAAAACGCCTCCTTTCTCCCTCTGGCCCCAAACGTGCCCTGGAAAAGCCAGGAAAATGCTGTAAACACAGCAGGTCTGATTCTTACCTCCCTCACACCAGTGAAACTTCACTGACTTTAAAGGGGCTATTTCAGATTTACACCAGAGCCAGCAAGAGCAGAATCCGGGTCAGTTGGTTCACGGTGTTGGTTTTATTTTCCAAGGCAGGAGGGGATGGTTTCACCTTCCCAGCATTAGGCATTAAACACCTAGGACAACCCCAGGATCAGCTCAGCCCTTCATCCTGATGAGGGGGGAAACAAGCTTCATGCCCTCTACGGTGGCGGGGAGGGAGGTTGTCTTTGGAAAGAGCCTTTGGACCATTTCCACCAGCTGTATTTTGTACATTCAAAATCTGGGGCAAAATTGTCAATGGGAATTTTGATTTAAAAGAAAAGGGGGAGGAGAGATGAAAATGTGAAATTCCACACTCCTCCCCTGCCTGTCGGTTTCCAGCCAGCTCTATCTTAAAAATCAAATCAAAGGCCTGTCTGCTCTGCACGTACATAACAGATCTGCTGAGCTGGGGGGAAGGAATTTTGTTCTATTGCCCTTCCTCAAAAATCACCCCTCCGTTGTTCTGAAGAGCACTCTCTGCCCTCGGTGCCCTCCACTCCAGATGTGGCTGCACCACAGGACTGCTGCATATAGGCTGTGGGATCCTTAGGACTCAAAGGCGCTATGGAAACGTCAGAAGAGGGTTATAGGAAAAGGGGCCTGCTTCACTGAATGCAGAAAAAATCCTCCTCTTTTATACAGAATAACGCAGGCGTTCACCTCGTTTGCTGTTGCAACCATTGTCCCAGCACGGCACCAGTCAGCTTACCGGCTCAAGAGAAAGCTCTCTGGAACACCTTCCCTGGGATAGGACAGGTAGGCAAGTGCCCCTCTCTGCAGTATCTGGGCACTGGACATGCATACCCCAAATCTGCCCTCTCTTTCACTGCTGCTCCCACGCTGCCTCCTGCCTGTTCCTATGGCACCTCTGTCCTAGCCCAGACACTCATTGCCCTCATCACAGCTGCCCTCCCTCTGCTGTTGCTTGTTTGTTTGTGACTGGCAATGGAAGATTTAGAAGCAGGCTATAAAACTGGGATTGGCAGATGCAATCCAATGGGACTTCAGTTCCTAGCATCCCTTTAAAATCCCACCTTGACCCCAGTTAAAGCAACAAACCCCATCGGGCCTCCTCTTCTGTTGTTTTGGGCTGGGCCTCTCCTTTGTGCTGGAGCACGGCTATGAAGGTAAAAGGCCCTGCTCGCGCTTCAGGGCTTGGAGATCAATGCACCTGAATTCTTTTAAAAGTTATAGCTCAGATGCCAGCCTGGCCTGGCGATGAAGGGTTAACGCCAGTGGGGTGGCGTGCCCTTTTATCCCAGGGGGATGAGAGCTGTCCCTGGATCTTTGGTTTCCCTGCCCCTGGTCAAAGGCTGGCTCAGCCTGGTCCCAGTGGAATGGAGGTGGGTCCCTGCTGCAGCTGGACAAAGGACAAACTGGCCACGTGGACAGGATCAGCTCACCAGCCGGGTCCCCTGCCTCTGACAAACTCAGCACCCGACGCTGCAGCAAACGGCCTGGGTGCAACATGGGGAGGGTCAGCGGGGCAGGGAATAGAATCAGTGGGAGTGGGGAAGAGGCAGGGGTGAGACAGCTGGAGGTCTCAGCCAGCTGGCCTAGGAGCTACACAGCTCCTCAGATTGGAGGCACCAAACAGCAGGAGCAGCCTCTGTCTGCACTTGTTAATGCCATTTCAGTGAGTTGGTGCAAGAAGTCCCTTTGTGAGCCCTGTGCCCATCCCACAGGAGGGCCCGTTTGTGGGTCTGATTTCACTGCTCCACTTCCTTCCCCTCCTGCTCGGGTGGGAACGGGACGAAGGACCCGGCCTCTCCCGCATGCCACAAAGCCGCCCGGCTCCCGCCATCCAGCTAATCCACAGGGCAGCTGGTGGCTGAGCGTTCATCGTTTCACTCAGCTTGGGAACGCATCGATTACCTGGCTCCAGTCTGGCCTCCACGAGGTGGGTCACAGACACCCACTTCCCTCGACCCCCCTGAGGCAGGCTCAGGGCGTGAGTGGCCTCGGTGCCAATCCAGAATAACCCTCGGAGGCTGCAGTGAGATGAGGCTCTGACTCCATCCGCTGGGAGACACGGGCCAGGGACAGGGCTTGGAGCCCAATCCAGGGTAACTTCCCTTTGGCTGGGCCACTGCCCTCCCGCCCCCCCGCGACCCCTCCAGCTGTGGGCACTCACCCATCGGAGGCGTCGCCAGGGTCTGCCGGCCAACTATCTGCGCTGGCCCGAGTCCATCTAAAAAGTCGCTGAACTGGCTCTCGGCTCCCAGCCGGGTCATGGGGAAAATGAATCTGAGACAAAGGTGGGGGGAGAGAGGAGAAGAGACAGCCCAGGTGAGACAAACCCCCTGGAAGCACTGGATTTCCCAGCCGATCATTCTTTGCACAGAGAGCATGTGTCTTGCACAAGGATCTCAAAGCACTGGGCTAACCTGAATTAACCAAACCTCCCTGTTGGAGGGGCTGCCTCAGCCTAGTTCACTGAGGCACAAACGGGGGAAGCAATTCTCCCACACCAAGTCAGTGGCAGTGCTGGGGTGGAACCCAAGAGTCCTGGCTTTTGCTCCCCACCAAGATCCAAAACTAAAACTAATGACTGGGCCTCGGCCTGAAGGGCCGAAATCTTCATTACCCTCTAGTCCTGAGACACTCTCCTTAAAAGGCCACGGACTCTGTCTTACAATTTCCTGACAGTGGTGTCAGCTGGGGAATGGACCTTCCCAGGGAAATGGTGGGATACTCATCGCTTACAGATTTGAATGAGGCTGGACAAAGTACAGGGGACTCTTCTACAGGGAACCAGCCCACCCTGGAGGAGATGGCCCCTAGCGGACTAGTGGTACCTTCGATTTCTATGGGAGCCCATGAACTCAGCCCGACGAAACCCCAGACTGATCTGAGACTCTGTGCCCAGGGATCTGCGGTGCGGGAAAGCCGGGCAGCCATCACCCCAAGGTGTTGTGAGGCTCCATCAGACAGGACTGGCTTGACACCAGTGGGCACTTTTGATGCCAGAGACACTAACAGCAGAGAGTTCTCTCGCCTTGGGGCACAGTGGCTTGCTCTGATTTGTCCCGTCCCCCCTCCCATGCCCTGCTCCCCGGAAGAACAGCAGCCTCGGGGCATTGCATGCTTGTTCCAACCAGCAGGTACAGACCGAGCGCATCCGCTGGAAGGAGACCCGCAGCTGGGCTTCTGCGCCCCACTGGGTCTGGACCAACACCAGGTGCTCGGATGGCGCCTTGCTCCGGTCTCATACAGTAAAGGGCCAGTCACCCCGTTCCCCCGGGCCTTACGTGCCATCGGAACTATTGCTGTTGGTGCTGCCGTCGGTCGATTCCCGGCTGCCCTGCCGGGTGATCCTGTTCCTCATCTCCACGGCGATGCCGGTTTCCGTGCTCCGCCGGATGTGACCGCGCAGCTTCTTGGGGCCGCCATCTGAAAGCAAGCGCAGAGATCAGCCAGGCTGGGGAGTCGCCGGCCGGGAACTGAAGGAATGGCTTCCCCCCTTGGACAGCAAGACAGCAGCGAGCAAGCAATACAGTGCTTCCCGCACCGCCCCGCATCCTTCAGCAGTGATTGCACGTGGTTATGCCAGCTGGCATCCCCTGCTGGGACGGGCCACTCAGGTGGTGTCATGAGGGATGTGGTGTCTAGGGGTTAGAGCAGGAACACAGTAAGAAAGAACTCCTGGGTTCTATTTGCAGCTCTGTCATCAACCTGAGGCAAGTGATTCCCCCTTCCCCCCCGTGCCTCAGTTTCCCCGTCCCCCTCTGAGGTGAGGGGTAGGGCTAATTGATTGCCTGGCAGGTGTTTTGAGCTCTGATGTGACATGGCAGATGGCTCTTTGCAGCAGGGACGGGGTTTGTGCAGCGCGTAGGCCCCCACCCCTAGCTGGGGCCTGGAAGTGTGACGGTAATATGGCTCTGTTCCTCTGGCCCAGGGGATGACAAAACAGTAATGCTCATTTGTGCAGGAGACCAAGCTTCTTTGGGGGCTGTTCCCAGGCTGGAACGCACTCACCCGGCAAACAGGAACCACCCCAGATATCGCCACCTTCTGCTCCCAGGGCAACCTGCCTTTTCTCCTCCCACCAACAATCCTCGTCTTTTTTTTTTTTTAAAGCACATGCCGTTTCCCATTAGGAAGGAAGCAACGACCATAGCAGAGGCTAGTCCGCTCTCTCGCCGCTCTGCCGGAGGGCACTCAGATACCACGGAGATGAGCCCAGTATAAGAACCCGCAGAGAGTCAGATAACTGAGGGTCAAGGGCGCAGCAGAATTAAACAAAAGATTCTGGGTGTTTCTATGGATAACAAGCGTATCCCTGGGTACGTCCAAGGGGTGACAGCGGGTTGTTTGGAAGGGATGCGCTAACCTCTGCCGGATGGGCCTTAGAACAGAGCATCTCCTGAGGGCAGGTTAGCACAGAATTATCCACTACGGGCTTCTTGCACCTTGCATTAGGAGGGGTGCGGCAAGCGAGACGAGAGAAGTAATTCTTCCGCTCCGCTCAGCCCTGCTAAGGCCTCAGCTGAAGCGCTGGGTCCCTTCTGGGCCTCACGTGTTGGGAACGATGCAGACAAACCGGTCAGAGATGGGCTAGTTAATACTTAGTCTTCCCTCAGTGCAGAGGGCTGGACTAGATGGCTTCTCAAGGCCCCTTCCAGCCCTACATTTCTATGATTCCTCTAAAGCAGCTGGTACTGGGTAATCAGAGACATGGGACCCTGCTCTGCCCAGGTTCCTAAATAACAAGCGGGTGATGGAGTTCGCGCCTGTCAGGAGGCCCCGGTCACTTGGCCGGCTGGTGGTACACAGCCGGTAATGTTGCCAAGGAGTGAGACTGGCAAAGACTGGCTCCCACCTGCCTGTCCGTTTCCCAGCAGGGCAGCTGTACCTCTCTACCAGTTACATGGTGGATAATGCTCCCCAGTGCCACGCTCAAGCTGAGATACTTCAGATCTGCTGTTTACCTGCCCTTTACAGCTGACCTTTTCCTTCTCCGGAGGGGAGAGGGAGTGGAGGCAGCTGCTCTGTCCAATGGGAAGTGCTCTCTGCCCTACAGACCCCCAGAGAGGGGGGCACTTTACAGCAGATGAAAGAATCAAAGGACTCCACGTGGCCGCTCGAGAAGTCCACAACAAGGTCCTGATCCCCATCTCCTGGTGTGCTGCTCTTGGGCCTTTGATAAATTATTTACCAGGATTTATGCAACCCTTACAAAAAAAGCCATTCCAGCCCACTTTCATGTGCTCACTCGCCTCTTAGCTGAGACAGGTGTCACTGTGTGAGCAAGCGGGAGCCCAGCACGAACCCCAGCACCCACCCCTAATCCCCAGAGAGTCCCTATCTCGTCTGACCCCAGCACCGAACCTCCAGTCCCAGGAAGCCCCCTCCCTGTCTGCCAGTCAGTGAAACCATCATTAACGAACTCCTCTCACCTGGGGCAATGAGCAGGCAGCCCCGCACCAGTTGTCTGTACTCCTGGCTGCTCTGGACATTATACCTGCATGGAATGATACACTGCCTTCCTCCAGTCCGCCTCCGTCACAGAGCCCTGCTTGTAGGTACATGTATGCACCAGGTAGGCCCCGCTGGCCACCCACGGATTCCACCCACGTGCTGCACTCCTGTTCCTGGCAGGCTTCACCCCTTCACCATCATTCACTCCCTTGGTTTATTGACTAGAGGCTGTGCTAAGACCGCCAAACTCAGCTCACGTGTGACAATTCCACACCAGCCCAGTATCTATTCTGCAGTTCTGTGCGCCGAGCCCTGGAGCATCTCCTGCAAATGGGCCCCTGCTGAGCTGTTTGAAACTCCAAAATAAACGGGGTTGGATTTAAATGCTCCATCACCTGAACGTTTGCAGAAGAGCAAAGACAGAAGGGAACGTGTCCTAGCCTCGGCAAAGGTTCAGAACCAGCTCTTAAGAACAAACAGAGACACGGGTTCAGGTGTCTTGCAAAATTCTACTTGCCGGGAGCTAGTAATTTCTTTTGCCGGGCAAGTAAAACCCCATTCAGTTTTCCACCGTCACCAAAGCAAAGGCAGGTGAAGAGATTTTTATCTCCGGGCTGGCCAGTTGTCAGGGCAATTTTGCAAGGCTGAAGTCCATCCCCGCCCCGGCACTGAACAGGGGAGAATCTTGCTCCCTCAATGACGGTTTTATTTTATTTTGAGACGAAGCAAATTTAGAGCCACTTCTCCCCAGTAAACTCCTCTAGGGCGAGGGGAGCGGAAGCCACTGCCTGCAGCTGGGCCAGAGAGGGAGATGGGAGAGGACACCCCAAAGAAATCCAGAGTTGAGTTCGTATCCCCCCCCACCCCACCCCTTCCCTTTCAGTTTGACTCTGCCTCTGTGCAGCATCTTCCCCGCGAGCGTTGCCATGGTAATTTTGTCTGCAATGCAGTGGGACCCCCTACAGCCAGCCCGACTCTCCTCCCCGCTGGTGGGCTACCAGCGCTGACACAGAGTCCTCCCCTCTGCTGGGATGGACGCGGGTTCGAGCACGACGGACACGGATCGATTGGAGGAGCAAGAGGAAAGAGGAGCAACTGGGAAGACTCCTGGATGCAGCAGGGCCGGGAGCGTTGGTCCTGCAGGCAGTGGCACCCCTCATTTGGAACTGGGTACGGCGGGATCCTTGCTCGGCTCCGAGAGCTTGTCAGGCCGACCTGGGAGCAGCCCCCCGGGGGCTGCTTGCTCTGTTCTGCTTTCTTTGGTGGGATGACTAGCCAGAGCCTCACCCATGAGTTGGCGGGGATGTGCGTTCTGGAAGGGCTGGGGCTCGGATCCCTTCATTTGGGGTGAAATTCGCCCCAGAACAGTGGGCTGGTGCCTAACCTTTACCACAGGCTTATACAGCCACTGCGTCCTTGCTTCGGTCCTCTGAGCTCAGGCGAGGCTCTTGATCCCTGTTTGCCAGGGACAGAGGGTGCCAGGGAGAAGACGCAGGTGCACACAAAGGAGGACGGCTGCCTGTGCCATTCCTCCTGGCTCCCACGCCCCTGCCCTCTGCATGGGCAAGAAGGCACCAAACACACCCTGTGAGGTAGTGATTCCTCTGTTGGAGTGGCAGCTGCGGGGCCGGGCTAGGCGTATAGCTGGCACGCTCTGCACATGCTGGGATTCCTCTGTTATACCATCCTCTTCGTGGCCGCCGTCGCAAGGATTCTCGCTCCTCCCCATCCTTGGGAAAGTAGGGAGCCCTAGCGAGCCCCCTCACTTTCCTCCCCCGGCCTAACTGCGGTGCTTGGCCCTCCCGCAGCTTAGCAGCCACGAGCAACCAGCACCTCTGGGCTAGCGGCAAGAGCAGGCCACGTACCCTGCATGGGAGATGGGACGAAGCAGGGGTTAGTGGAGAGAGCAGGTGACTAGGAATCCTGGGTCTTTCCACTGACTTGTCGGGTGACCTGGGGGAGGTCACTGCACCTCCCCGTGACTCAGTTTCCCCCTCTACATCATGGGGGCTGTTGTACTTTCCTACCACACAAGGATATAGCTGGTCAGGGTGTCAAAAGAGCGCTGAACTCCTTGGATGTTCCCTGCGGGGGCAGGCGGTAGAGTCCGATTCAGCCACCTTTACTCCCAGGGAGTAGCCCCGTTATGGCTGATGGGTTATTCACGTGCTTCCGTCTGTTTTATGGTGGCAGGATCCACACAAAGCAAAACAGCCTCCAAGGAACAGCTGGAACCTCAGGGAGAAGCCAGGGGAGCCAAGCGACATGAGGCCTCTTCGGCTCATCCACTGGTCTTCCACCACAAACCCAGCCCCGTCCTGGGACCTATCGGGGCAACCTCGCCTCAGGCCAGTAGCAGAGCTGGATGGGGTGGGGTGCCCCTGCCGCATGGGAGGAAAGAGGGAGCCATCTGACTGGTATTGACCTGGAGATTCCGGTTTTACTGGAGTGGATTTACGGGCCCCTCGTGGCGTGTACCAGGGGAACCCGAAGGCGGGGTGGGAGGATCCGTGGCCAGAAGGAGTCAGCGGGCTGCAGAATCACGGAGTACGTCCCAGTCCCTCGGTAGCTAGAGCAGGAACTGTCCGGCGGGGTGGGGTTCGAGCCCTGGCGCAGCCACCCTGACCATAACGTCCACACTGCCATTTTTTAGGCTCGCTGCCAGCTGCCATGTAGATAAAGCCTTAGACTCCGGTTCCCAGGCTCCATCTTCTGCTGGTGGGGATGGGGTAACATCAGCAGGGAGATCCTGCTGGCCTGCCCTGGCTTAACATCCCTGGCTGCCCAGCCTGAGCTGAGGGGCTCCTCGCTGCCCCAACCTCAGGAGCAGGGGCAGGAAAAGCAGGGCTGGGACTCAACGTTCCCTTAGCTCTGGGGGCCTGGGGCAGCGGGGAGGGGAGAGGGACGGAGGAAGGCAGAGATCGGGGAGAGTGAGACCACGCCAATGAAAAAGTGAGGTGGCCAGACGGGGCTAATCAGGTGCACAGCAGGTGACGCGGTGGAGGCAGAAGGCCAAGCCCAGGGGCCGGAACGCCGGTCCCCGCTGACGTTCCCGCAGCCCCTCGTGCGCCCGGATTATTTCTGATCAGCATTTTACATGCACTTCCCCCCCCATGCCTTCATGTTTCATTCAAAGGTTGCCATGGCAACTTTTCCCCTCTCCTGCCAACCCCCCCTGCCCCGGTCCCCCTGAGCAGGTTCACGCTCTGCCTTCCCCATACTGATGCTAATTGGCTTTGGCATCTTTTGGCCGCCTGCAGGGCTGGCCAGTGATTCATCAGGCGCCCGGGCCCGTACCCCAGCCGGGGGGGCTGCAAAGCCTCCTGTTAGGCTAACTAAGGAGGCCCAAAGAGACGTGGATAGTTCCTGGTCAGGGCCCCCACATGGGGGGAAGGGTATACTTTACCGGGGCTGGCAGGCCCCGGGGGGGGACCAGGCCCAGGCTGCAACCCCCATGGGTATATGTGTGGGAGGGGGCCTGTGTTACAAGTTTGTACTGGGCTCAAAAAATTTATGCTTGGGCCCTGTTCCCTCCTCCATCTCTCTATCCAACGGCTGATCTCCTCGTTTGTCTGTCCGTCCCTACAAGACACACAGCGCACCCCCTCCCCGCTATATTAGTTCCATGCACCTGTCATCTGAGTCTCAATGCTCTTTGTAAATAGGTGTGAACCGAGCCCCACAATCTCGCTGAGAAATAGACCAATATCGCTATCCCCCTTTTACAGAGGGGGGAAACTGAGGCCCTGTGAGGGATGTCCTGAGCCCAAGGTCACACAGCGAGTCGGTAGCAGAGTCGGGGACAGAACCTGGTTGTAATGATTAGAAAGGGAGATGCTCAGCAGAGGCTGCTGGACACAGACAGACCCTGGTGTGCTCTCTGGCGCTTTACTTCCTAGGCTGACATGCCCACTGACACTGGGTCTCCTAAACCCAGTCACAGCAGAACCCAGGAGTCCTGGCTCCTAGTTCCCTCTTTAGACTACCCCCCTTCCATATTGTGGGCCATTACTATTTGTAGCTACACAAGCAAGGCTAACAATTGGGTCAAACCAGTTTCAAGCTTCAGGGCCTATGACGATTGCTACCAGGGTCAGGAAGGAATCCATCCGCTCTCCCTTCCCACCATATACTGCATTGCACCACTGGACAGATGCATTATGGGTATGGGTTTGGGAGTGGAAGGAAATTGTTCCCTCTTTTGTTTTTCTCTGAAGCGTGAGACTGGCCAATGTCAGAGGCAGGAAACTCAACGAGCCGCTGGGCTGATCTGATATGGCAGTGCCTGCATGCCAATAATTCATGATTCAGCTCCCTTGACTAGACAATAAACTTGGGCCCGTGTCCAAATACCACCTGCCCACAAACAATCTGCATCACCCGCTCACTGGGGAAGTGCCAGCACAGTGTCCACTGTCTGGGAGTGGTGGTGGAGGAGCACAGTCTCACGGCGGGCCAGCCCAACCCTGGCCCCATTGCACACCCCAAACCCTGCAAGGTATGAAAGGAGAGGCCTCCAGCTGGGGTTAAAAGGGCTTTGTAGCTTCCCTTGCCTGCCCTAGCTGATGGGGCATTAGCAGGGAAGTCAGGAGACCTGGGTTCTCCACCTCCTCCCCAGCATGGGGCCCTCATCTCGACGGAGGCCTCTCGGTACTGCTGAAATACAACGAATACTCGGTGGGAAGCCTGAGAGAGCAGCTGGGTCCCGTCATTCTAACAGAGGTGGCCTCCCCTCAGCTGGACAGAGACAGCTGGGGTTTCCCGGCCATCTCTCTCCTGCCAGCAGAGGCGGGTCTGGATTTGACAAGTTCGTTTGGTGCTGCTCGGAGGTGAGCATGGATTCAGCTGTCATTTGAGGCTTGGGTTGCCTTTTCTTTGTCTGGAATGAGACGGGCAGCTTTGATCAATCCTCTCTGTGCTTTCTCCATTACCATAGTATGTGAGCATCTCACGCTCTCTAATGGATTTAGGCTCACCACACCCCTGTGAGCTAGGGCAGTCGGATTGGGCCCTGAGACGAAGGGACTGGCCTAGGGTCCCACAGGAAGTCTGGCAGAATAAGCAACTGAGCCAACACTAACCACTAGCCAATCCTTCCTTTGTAATAAACACACCCCAAGCATAGGACTTTGTTAGGAACCAGATCCCAGGTGTCGGGTCTTTGCTAGAAGTGCAGCTTGGTGAAATTTGTCAACTCAAATGTTTTTTGACCATTTAAAAAAGGGCTTTTTTATGAGGGGGAGCGATAATTTTTTGTGAAACATTTTCTTTTCTTTTGAAATATTCTGATTTTTGACGCCTCTCCCCCCAAAATCTGTTTTTCCATTAAAAGGATGGAAAATTTCTATGAACAAAATTGGAAAAAAAGGGGGAACTCTTCCATTTCCAAAGTTTTCCCTGGAAATATTTACTCTTTACTGACTAGCTCTAATATGGAGTGAGACCAATTTTCTTTTTTAACTTGGGTACCCAATGTTAGAGTCCTAATTCCATATTTAAGCACTTAAATAAAAATGAGCTGACTTTCCAAGGCGCCAATCACCCGCAAATCCCAAGGACTATCAAGAGGAAGCAGAGGTTCCTACCTAAAAGGAATAGTGCATTTAGTAATGGGATATGCTTGCCCTTTAAGGCAACTTGGGCAAGTCTTGGAGTCAGGCTACCATGTTTCAGGAATTCTGGAGCAAGCAGAGGCTGAGGGAACAACAGAGGCAGATGCTGGGAGAGAGGAAATGATCCAGAGAAAGCAGTTGGCATCTGGAAAAAAAAAAGGTGACTGTTCCTTTAAGGGCCCAGGACTAGGAGCCTTTTAGTGTGAGGCGGGGCAAGGCACCTCCCAATCTGGCTCGCTCCCTCTCTCAGCCAATCAGGGAAAGGGCTGGGAGGCAGAGCAGTATATAATCTTCCTCCATGCAGTATGGTGGGGAAACAGCTGCTGAGTGGGGAGATGGGGTTAGAGCACCTTGGTGCTTGAGCCATGGAGGTGTCCTGGAAAGCTACAGCCTTGCAAAGGTACCTAGGGAAGAAAAGGATCCTTTGTGATGAAGGTTTTTGTTTCAAGTTTTCTTTATTGGACAGACTTTGCCCACAGATCTGGTAGCCAGCCTAAAGAGCCAGCTGGCTCCGAGCTGCAGCTGGCTGTCCCTTGCTGGAAGCAGGTGTGTTCAAAACCATTGGCTTTGGTTTTATTGTTGTGGTGTAATCCCTGACTCCCCTACCCATGAAATTGACCCCCATTAGTGGGGCGGCAGTAGGATGAGTAAAGATGTGGAGTGGGACTTGGGGTTAAGGGGTTTCCATTTAGTTAGTTACAGCGTCCATGAGCAACCAAACACAGGAAGACAACTTCTTTCCCAGTCCACCTGTTGCTGTTCTGGCATTTGCAACGTTTCCAGCCCAGGTTGGTAAATTTCATTACCCATAATTATCTCCCTTGAAGTGTGGTGGAGGGCTGGCGCCTGTGATGCAGTAATGGAATCAGGGCTGTGACCCTACAACGTCCTTTCTCGTGCCAAGTGTCTAACGGGTCAGAACGTGGTGGCAGGAGGAAACTGGCAGTGGGATGGCGGGCAAGGACTAGACTGGATGAGAGAGGCAGCCAGGAGCTGACATTCCTGACAGCTTGATTTCTGTCTACTGTATGTTTGGAAATGCACCAAGGCTGCTGCCTGGAATGGGTTGTATTTGTCTTGCTAACTTAGGGCTGGGTTTTGCAACCCTTACTCGGGTTAGTACTTACACACAGCACCATTGATTGCTGGGGGAATGCACCCACAAGTCAGTGCTAGCCCAGCTGAGCAATGGGACACAGGAGTTCATCTTTATTCTTTTAGGGTCTCTTTCTTTTTTTTTCCCCTCGGAGAAAGGAAATGATCAAAAGGCCTCTGCAGGGGTGATGTAGTGAAGTTTCATGGCTTTTTATGGCGCTGAGGGATCCCTGATTATCTCGTTTGCACTTCTGCATCTCTCAGCCCTGAGAGTTTCACCCAGTGACTATGGGAAGAGAAATCCCTTGTCAAGGGGAGATGATTACAGCTCGGTGATTCATCAGGAGGGTCTTGGGGGTTACTCAGATTGTTAATACTAAGGACTGCAATTGAGACATGAGCCGGGGTGAAGTGGGGATTACTGACTGGATAAAAATCTCCCACCACGGTGGCAAGATCAAACCACACCCCGGCCCATAGAGTAAAAGTCGTTGCTGTCAGGTGGCAATCCAATGAGACCCTCTCTCTCCTCTGACATGAATTGGTTATGTCTCTGTCCAGTTTTTACCTGTTTCAAAACACAATGGGTCCCTTTCCTAGCAATCACCGCAGAAGAGGAAAGGATTCAATAGCTTTGTTTCCTCTCACAACCATAAACGGTTCCACTCTTTTTTCCCCAGCCACCTCCTAAGAAATCTTGCCCATTCCTGATACCAATCCTGTGTCATCCCATTTCCACCATAACATTTCTGAGAGAATGATCAGTGCAGAACTCAGGTTCTCCAGATTGGTGTAGCCCACCAATCCTATTTTCCACTAGCCTCATTGCTAGATCAGGCCAGATTTGAGATTTGCCCCATGAGACAGGTCAAACAAGCAGAGAGCAGATGGCCCAGTGGCTAGGGAACAAGCCCAAGACTTTGGAGACCTGGGATCAAGTCCATGCTCTGACACAGACTCCCCATATGTAATCTTGGTCAAGTCCCTTCATCTATAACAGCACTGCCCTCATGCACCAAGGTGCTGTGAGGATAAATGCGTTAAGAGTTGGGAAGGGCTCAGATAAAGCTTATCAACAGAGCTGGCTGTTATTGGGATGTTAGTCAAGGCATCCACCACTGCAATTTCTTGCACCCTCTGGGGCTTGAAGGGAAAACCCTAGCAGCAGGGTGTGATGGGGAGAACGTCTAGTGTGGGTGAAAGGTGTGGAATCAACATCCCTGCATAGCGATGTCTTCTCTCCAGCCCAGAGTAGGTAAATCAGTGAAACTAGCCCTCCTAGTGTGCCCCTGCTCACGAGGCATAGCCTCTGGGGTTGAGACAGAATCTTGGTCTTCATGGCCCATTCAGCCCTGGGCACCTCTGCAGCTGCCAGCCAGGGAGCCAAGATTGTGCTGGGTGTGGGGGTGGTTTTATGACGTGGGCCCTGGACTGAGCCCAAACGGGTGGCTTCTAATAGACTGCTCCTGGGTGTTAGGGAAAAATAGGGCAACCACGCACCTGTGAACCCCAGCTGATTCTGTGGCTTTTAGGCTTTACTGTAAACTACTTTCAGGCCAGGATCCCGGTGAAGGGACTGGGGAAGGGAACAGGGTCTGGCTGGCAGGCAGAGATCTAGTGTCATGTAGATTGTATGTGTGTGTGTGCACATGGGCCTGCACACGAGTGGCACAGCCCCTTGAACAAATGCCAGGTGCCAACCCACATCAACTCCACCAAATGAACCTGCTGCCTTGGCTGGCTGTGTTTGCCTCCAACGGGTGACCCTCTCTGCACGTGCAGCCCAAACATACATGCCCTCTTCCTGGGGAGCAGAGCCCGGCTCCTCAAAGGTTGTCTGGCTAATGCAGCCTGATACCTTTGAGGGTCTGGACCCCTCCCAGCAGCTCTCTACAGTACGTCTCTGCCTGCCTGACTGGCTGTGTCCTGTGTCGCTGAGTCCTGTCCATGGTGCTGAAAATGGCAGTGTCCATGGAGCGGCTCTTGGGCTCCTCTGGGCTCTCCCCTTGCTGCTGTGAGGAGCAGGTCTGTCCTGCACTAGTGAAAACTGGTCCATTTGAAGGAGCAGGTCTGTCAGAGCCGGCCCAATGCTGTTTCCATCACAGCACACGTGATCCAGTCTGTTTACTGGCTCGACATTCCTGGTCAATTGCTGGATTTTTTGTTTTTCCGCGGGCCCAAGGAATAATTCACCTCTGAAAAATACCTCTGAGTCCAGCTGTGAAAGAGGGAGGCCTGCTTTTCAGGAAAGGCGGTGTGTGCCTTTTTCACTGACTTACACCTGCTAATTTGGAAGGATCTTAGGGCTGCACTGTTCAACAGGCCTTGAGATTTGTCTGCCAAAGTTGCAAGTGCATCCATTCTTCATCCAAGAGATCCATATTTAGGCATGCAAAGCCAGTGACTGTGGGAGACATTCACTCCTGAATGTGGAACCAGCACAAAGTCCGTGCCATTTCAGTCCTCCTTCAAAATAGGGCATGTGTATTTGTTTTTTAATGGTGATGGCCCTTTGCTTTCTGGGTGGCACAGAGATGCACTGACCAATTTTTGCAGTTTAGGAAAGTGGTGGAAAATTGGTCCCAATCCTGTTTGTTTTGAGAATGGGGGCTGCATTGAGTCAGCTTCTTCCAGACCACTTGTTTTGCTGCATGGATTAGATTGTTTCCCTTCTGCTTTTAGGGGACTTGAAGGTTTGAATTCTGTTGTCTCTGGGTGGAGTTTTGCCCGGCTTTGTTTTTTTTGGTTTTTTATGCTTTTTCCTTAGCTTTCTGGGATAATTATAGCCCTTCAGAAACATTTCAGATGTGCAAGGCTTGCAAGCTCCAAATTAACTCCTTCTCTTTATAGAACACACTTCACTGAACCATGAAATGCCAACAAGAACCAAAATTAAAAAGCAATAACTCCGAGAAAATGCCTGGGCTAAAATGGGATCTCCAACTTTTTTTAAAAGACCTATTTCAAGCACTTAAATTTCCCATAGCCAGAATATTTGACTAATTCTTCCCCTGAATTAGCATTTTCCTCCCTCTAGCATTTCTTACATTAAGGTTTCATGGAGAAACAGCTGCAGAGAGCCAGCTCCTGAGCAATTTACTCAGGCCTTATGCTGGAAAAGCACCCACTGAATTCTATAGGGTTTTTACCTCTCAGGGTGGGAGAACCTCAGGGTTTGGCCCCAAATTTATTTGAGTCATTTGGTCAAGGGATTCCAATCTGCAACATAAACTCTGCCTCCACTCCTGATGAGCCACAGCAATTTTCCAAGGCAATTTGCCTTTGCATGGGAGTTTTAGAGCACATTGAAAAAAGTCAGCTTTCAACAGAAATGCAGCTTTAATTATGGGGCACAAAACTCTTCAGCATTAACAGGAACAGTGCTTTTAGGGGTGGAAATTGTCTTGTGCTCTGTCTGTACAGAACCTAAAACACTGGTGCCCTGATCCCATTTAGATTAAATAACTTTGTCTACACCTTCCTCCACCTTTTACCAAAGTAGCTGGATCAATGCAACCCCTCACGTGGGTGCAACTGTACAGTTCAGGATGCTTTATCCTGGTACACCTAACTCTGATACATTTAGGGGTGTAGCTATAGTGGTAGAAGGCATCTCTGTGTCAGCACAACTATGCTCACACCGCAGGGAGCTACTGTGTTAGCAATACCGCGCTAGTTAAAGCAGTAAAAAATTTTGTGTGTAACCATAACCCCAACCCTCCAACAATCCCCAGCTTGATTTGATATCAGAAAGGTAAGTGTTTGTGCTTCTCCCCACACTGTATCTGTTTACAGAGCTGGTGATGAGGGGTGAGAGGGGGTGTCAAGCTTTCAAAAGCACTAAACAGTCTAGTTTTTTATTTCCCCCCCCCACCAAGGTAGTTAGACCCCGTACATCAATTTACTTGGGAGTTAGGTGCCTATATACCTTGGAGGATCTGAACCCTTGGTCCCATTTTTTTCAGAAGTGAGTTAGGCATTCCGGAAGCTGTTTGACTAGAAGTCAGTGCGATGTAGGCTCCGAAGTCACTTGGGGGAAGGTTTTCCAAAAGCACAAAGTGCAGTTGGACACCTCAATGCTACTGGAAAATCAATGGGAGGTAAATGCCTTACCTCCTCCTGCGTCCAGGGAAATCTTCACTTTACGCACTTTGGGGGGGAAATTTTACCCCCCCCCCGTCTCTTACGCAAGTGGAGTGGCAGGGATAAGGTGTCTGAACTGAAGCCCACTGCAGTAAATGGAAAGATTCTCATTGGTTTCAATGGGGTTTAGATCAGGCTCTAGGACTCTGCCCCTCGTGTGTCCCCAGAACCCTCGGGTCCCAGCAGGCAACGCTCTGCAAAAGGCTCAGCTGTTTGGGCCAAAAGAGAAGAAATAACACCCTCCAATTTCTGAGTAGGGTCCATTCCCCAGCATCCCTCCATCACCCCTCCTCCCCCGATACGGTGACTGAGGACAGAGAGGCAGAATGGGAAGGAACAGGATTTTCCCTCGACCGCTGTGCATTTGTGCGCTGCTCTGGCAGAGGGCAGCAAGGACAGATGGCTTGGACATGTGCTAGCCTTTCCCCAGGGGCAAAGCCCTAATGACCACTTCGTTTGTGCCTTGCACAAGCAGCTGATGCTAACCAGGCCATGACGGTCAGGACTGCCCTGCGCTGCAGCGAGGGATACGCAGGGAGCTGGGCAGGAAGCGAGGGATCTCCCGACCGTCCCCTCCCGGGAGCGCAAATACCCTGCTCTTACCAGGCTGGTTGAGTTGCAGCGTGCTCTTGCTCCACTGAGACAGTCCCACGATCGCCACCATCTTGGCCCCGAGGCTAGAGCGCCTCTTCTTGTTGGAGGTGATGCTGGCCGAGTCCGGGTTGCCCCCGTTGCTCTTCTCGATGTTGTACATCTCGCCGCTGATGCTGGAGCTGCGGACCACATTTTTAGCCGAGGAGGAGCTCTCCCCGTTAAACATGGTCAGCTAGTCACTCTCCGTCTTGGTGGGGGAGCTCCCAGGCAGGGGCGGCTGCAGGGGAAGGAAGGGAGACAAAGGGGAGAGTCGGTTATGCGCGCTTCACTCCTGCAGCAGCTGTAGCATTCCCAAGCACTGGAGAGGGAACCCCCGAGGGCTTCCCCTTGTGCATTGTCAGGAAATACACCTGACTGCAAAGAGAAATCAGCTATGCTGACTGAGTGGCGTCCGCTCGGATTAGGCGAGCGATAATGGCATGACACCGCTCAGGAGGGAGGGGGAGCTTCATCTCCAGGACGTGCAAAAAAACCTACACGAGGCAGCCCCATTTCACAGGAAACCGAGGGCTTCGTTGGGTGGAATTTGGAACAGGCGTCGTGACAGCGTCTCGAGGGTCCGGCTGAGACCAGGCCCTGTCGTGCTGCACGCAGTAATGCCGCTGAGAGACCGTCCCTGTCCCACAGAGCTCGGCTGCACAGAGCAGAGACCAGCAGGAGAATTGCTCTCCCTGGCTTACTGATCCAGGGCTTAGGTGCGGAGGTGAAATAAGTGGCCTGTGCTCATGTGGGGTCCCTGTGGCAGAGCAGGGAACTGAACCCAGCTCAGACCCTTCACCACAGGGCCAGCTTTCCTCTCTGGGACAGCCCGAGGCTCCCAACTTCCTAGTGTCTCAGGCCAATTACCCAGTGCCTTTGGGCCTAGGGTGGCGTATCCCATCTAGACCCGGTCAAGGTTGGCAGAGCAGCCATGCATGGGAGGCGAGGGTCCCCTGGGCAGCGTGGAAGGGAAGCTTTATGGCCCCCTCCCAGTACAACCCGGCCCTGGGAGCAGGCACCACCGCATACCAAATATGGAGCTCTGGGACCTCTGCCCTCTGCAACTGCTCTTCCAGCCCATAGACTTGAGAAACGGAGCGAGGGCTCCGCTTTGGCCCAGCATTTTGGATGGTGGGGGAAGTGGTGGGAACTTTTGCCAACTCCCTCTGGCTTGGGCCTATGGGCACAGTGTGAATCTGCCCCCCTCCCCAGCTGATTGCCCCCCCCCCACCACCTTCAGTGCATCTCCTGTGCAGTGTGGGGAGAGAAGCCTGGAATCGCTTGTTCACATGCATCAGCTGAGCAGCTTTGCAACAGAAATTGTCAGGGGAGAATGAAAACCCGCAATACGGGAAATGGCTTTTGCAGGCACTTTCTGCAACTTCCGTGAGTCGTCAGCCCCATGCCAAGTTCGCCTGGGCTTGTTAGCAGGCTGGGCCCCCCCCATCCCCAGAGGGAGGGAGCTGGAGCACAGACCAAGGTGCAGGGAGGCTGTAAACAAGAAATCCCGAGGCTCAGAGTTGATCTCTGCCTCTATACTTCTCTTCTTGAGCAAGAAGTAAAACCAAGGCCGTGACAATTAGTCATCAGTGATGGCCTCCAGTAATCCTCCTGTGCCAGCCATCCCTTCAAGGTTCTGCTGTTAGCCCGGGTGTCTTGGCCCAATTGCATCCTGCTTCCCTATATTCCATCCAGCCTCATTTCTCCAACACTTTTCCCACAGAGAAAAAAGTGGTTACTGTGGGCTACTAAAATAGTAGCTTTGTTCCACTCCAGAAGTGGCTGCATTTCAGCAGAACAGGAAGCCACATTGTGTGCATTTGTGGAAATCATGTCTGTTTTACTAGTGAGGGTTTTTGGAGGGGATGGAGTTCAGTCTGAACTGTATTTGTAGGGAGCCATGAGTGACAGAAGCCTTGTGCACACGTCCCCAATGTCTTAGCTGGTCTTTGCTCCTGGCTTAATATAAACAGATGCTTCAAAGGCAGGGGTGACCTGCTACTGCTGTGCAGTTAATAGAGCTGATGGGAAAACACCTCATGTTTTTCGCATAACCTCTGCTGCCCATGTCCCACCTATCTGTGCTGGGCCAGATTCCATTGTGCACTTTTATAGCAGGCCACATCTTGCAGTCTGGAGCCCTCTTCAATGTGCAGCATTGTGGCCAGAATTCACTAATGAGGGAGGATCATGAGAGACAGGCTCATATTTCTAAGCCATTCATCTCTGGAGACAGGGGCGCTGCTCCGCTGCCTTATGTCACAAGGGGGAAACAAGCTCCGGGATCTTGGCCTAGCCCCGGGAGAGCTTCCCACAGCACACCATCAGAGGAACTGATGCTCTGGGAGTGGAACAGCAAAGATGGCCACACAGCTGAGCAAGGGCATTGGCAGAGCTGCACCGCAGGCTGCGACTTAAGGAGGGACGTCCGTGGAGGTTGCAGGGGCAGAGGAGAGGAAAGTGCCCAGACCTGGCTTGCATAACTGCTGGCTCTAACAGATTCCTCCCTTTCAGAAGTACCAACAGTCTCCAAATTCACCCCCAAAGGTAGGAAATGGCAGAGATGCACTTAAATTGTCAAGACCACACATAATAATCGCCCCAAACCCTCTAATATATAAAAAAGCACCAATTGCTGCTTGAAAATGCAATCATCTCACTTTACTAAAAAATCCCATCTGTGTCCCCTGCTGTGTGCTTTAATGTTTCTGTGACAAATGCCATCTACCAGACACTGCTAAATCTAATCCATGTAGCGCCAATGAGCTAAACCAGCCCGAATGGTCCAAGCCACTGACAGCTCTCAATGGTTCTGAGCTAGGCAAAGTCATGGGGGGGAGCACAGAAATAACACAAGCAGGTGAACACAACCACTTTAACAGTTGAATCCCCACCAGCAGAGTCCCCATGAAGCCAACAGGAATTGCATGAAGGCAGGAATCTGTTCGTGCAAATCCAATTGCAGGATGAGGCCCAATCTGGCCAGGCGGCTTATCCTAGGACGCTCTGGTTTCAGCCACTGGTAACTTTGGGAGAATTAAAACTCACTGTCCAGGCTATAACGTTCCATGTTGGAATTTGGCCAGAAAGTGAATCTTGTCAAAATTTGAGGAAAATCCTTCTGGAGCTGTCACTGGGGCCGGGGAGGGGAGATTTGGAGAGTGGAGGATGGAATACACCTCTCCAAAGGCTATTTGTGCTTGACGAAGACAGGAAGGATGGTTTTGCGGTTAAGGCACTAGACTGGGACTTGGGAGAGCTGCCTTAAACTGCTGGCTCTGCCACAGACTGCCTGGGTGAGTCATTTAATCTCGTTGGGCCTTGGTTCCCCCTAAAAACAGACAAGTGCTACAGAAAAATTTTAACCCAAGTAATTTAAGAAGTGACTTAGAAACCAAAATCCCATGGGCTCCTAAGTCACTTCTGAAAGTGGCATTGAAGGAGGACTAGTGGGTAAAGCTTTCCAAAGCCCCTTTCTCTCCTCACTTCTCTGGTCTCTTTGGATTGTAAGCTCTCTAGAGCTGTCTGCTGCTCCTAGCACAGGGGGCTTCAGTCTCACGTGGGGCTTCTTGATGCCACTGCGAACCCTTGCTGATTGTGAATAGCTCAAATGCTAAAACCATGATGTTGCATAGTTAGATTTCAAAGGAGAAAAAAACTAATTACGCAGCGCTAATTGATTAAATGGGTCTTTGCACAGGTGCAGTGAACAGCTTTACTTTTTTAATTAATTGTTGGAGCTGCATTCACACAGATGAGCACGCACAGGGAGCTGCATGTTTTGGGCCAGACTCTGCTGTTCGTTATGCTGGAAGGCATCATTACTCCACAGTGACCCCCTCTTCTCCCCACCCCCAATTGTAAATAGAATCAGGGCCACAGTGTTCCTACATCTCTGATTTAATGCTGAGATGAGAACCCTTAGGGGATAAGGTGTTGATATTGTGGCAAACTAAGACAGGGTGGCAGGATTGGTCGTTTAGCACTTTGCATCACACTCAGGTACCGATCTTATCTCCTCTCAGCAGTCTCCGCTGGCTGGGGTCTTGCAGCCCCATTTCCCATTGGAGGAGAAATGAGTGTCTGGGTGTATTTAGTATATTCACTCTATGGTCACCAGTCCTTGGACAGAGATGGTTACAAACGGCCTGCGGGCACCCCCCTTGTCCGCCAGTCTCAGACCAATACCAGTGCCTAGTTCCCAGGGAACAATTCTGCCCCTCAAAGAAAATCCCCATTTAAAAAAAAACTAGATACACTGTTCAGTCTTAGAAGACCTGCTGTGCTCACACCCAACAATTTGACTTTATCAGCCTGTGTGACACAGTGCCACCTGGTGAGCCCCATCACCGTTTTTAAGGCGGGGTAAAGGAGTGAGCTCAGAAATCCATAACGTGGTGCTACTTAGTCCAAACACTGACATTTTGGTTAAGTCCAGGCCCAAACCTGTCCTATTTACACCTGTGAACCTACCCCAGGAGTTGGCGCAGATCAGTCAGGCTTCTCCTCTGGTGACTACTTGAGAGTTGGTTTGGCTGATAGGACACCCTTGATTTTTCTCTGCAGAGGATCCAGCACTAGGCCCTCGCACTACGTCAGTCCCAATCTGTGCCCTCAAAATAGACTAACCGGTGCCTAGGCCTTGTTCCGGCCCCTCTGCACACAGGTGGTTCCCCCCCCCGCCCCAGGCTCACTTTCCCTCTTGGGTTAGGGGCCACACAAACCGCCCTGGAGATGAATGGCCTCTTTTCTCTAGAATTGGCACAAAATGGGCAGATACCTTCCCTTTCTAGACCTCATGCTACACTGCCCGGTCACTGGTTTGGAAGGTTTGCCTCTAAGGGGCAAAGAGGAATTTTTTTTTTCTTCTAAAGCTTGCTCCTTCCTGGGCCTGTCTGCTACTCCTGCCCATAGATGTGGCTTGGTGCTGCAGATCTCATTGTCCATAGATTTGTTCACATTAGGAAGTGATGGATTTTAGTCCCCCCCCCCCACATAAACCACTAATAGGATAGGGGACCCTGGCTTGGGAAGCAGTGACTCTGGAAAGAGACTTGGAGGTCATAGCAGCTCATGAGCGGAACAGCCGGGATAGCATTGTACCCAAAAGGGCTAATCCAAGCCATGCATGTATAAACAGGAGACTACCAAATAGAAGTAGGTAGGTTCTGTTACCTCTCTATTTGGCACCGGTGTGTGTGCTACAGTAATACTGTGTTCAAAGCTGGTGCCCGTCCTTCATGGAGGATGTTGACGAAATGGAGAATGTTCAGCGAAGGGCCATGAGAATAATGAAAGGCTGGGAAGACATGACTTAGTGACAGATGTGGGCAGCTCCGTCTATTTCATTCCTCAAAGAGAAGGTTAAGGGGTGATCTAGGTACCTACATGGGGAGCCAAAATTTGTTGAGGGGTCTTCAATCTAGCGGCCAAAGGTATAACAAGATCCAGTGGCTGCAAGTTGAAGCCCGTCAAATTAGAAATTAGGCACACATTTTTAACATGGATAGTTAACTACTGGAGCAATTTACCATGGGCTGTGTTGGGTTCTTGATCACCTGGCAACTTTTACATCAAGAGCGGATGGCTTTTTCTAAAAGACGTTTTCCAAAGGTTGGCTCAGTATCATACAAATGAGGAAACTGAGGCACAGATCAGGGCTGGGGTATGCCCACAATGATGCAGCAGAATCCATGGCAGATCTGGGAAGAAAACCCTAACTCAACACCCTATGCCATGCTGCCTTCAGACCATCGGCTGTCGTTCCTAGCTTAGCTTTCCATTCACAAAGCAGTGGGACTCCTGAGTCCAAAAAGGTATGAAATGGCTGCCAGATACCCTAATGGATATTTCTTTTCCTATCCATGAATATTTAAACTCTGATGGGACAGAAGCATCCATCTTCCAGGGAAAGGTAAATTATTAACTCCCTGCCAAGTGAAGCCACTTTATAATAACAGAGAGAGGCAGTGTCTGGAAAAATGTTTCTCTTTCAAGAGAAGCAGCCGCAGGGAATGGATGAAAGCAACGCGCCGTGGTGCAAGTGCTCCCAGAGGTCAGATGTGTGCTCTATCCCAGTTCCATAGACCTAGCTGGAACAGCTGCAGCTTTTCTTTTTTTTAAAAAGATGCAGTTTCCTCCATGGCCAGCCAGTTTCATCAAATGCTGCCAGTCAGCACTTTCTCAGCATCTTTCTTTCTTTTCCTTGGAGAAGCTGACGTTGTCCTTTTGCCGAGGAGCAGAACAATCGCTTGGCTTGGCTGTGGCAGCAGCGAACTGATCAGGAACGGTGGGAAGTGGGTGTAAAGGACTCCGCCGACTGACTCACTAGTGCTCTGCACTTTGTGTCGGCACGTACCTCAGTGGGGGTGAAATGCTACCAGATCAGCAGGCCTGGGTCATGCACGGGCTTTGTTCTGGTGTGAATGATGAGAGCAGGGGCTGGAAGGTGTAAATTCAAGTAACAGATTTGTTTCAGCTTCCTTTCTAGTTGCTTTACCTTCTATATGCTGGGGAGGGCCTGCTATTGCTCCGTTACAAGCTCAGTGAATAATATGGACCAGCCTCTCAGCTGATATAAACTAGAGCTGTATTGACTGGACTAGACATTTATTTTTAAGGACCACCCCAGAAGCAAACTAAAACCACCCTGGCCTCCCCATCTCTGCTACATAATGGAGGATTGCAAGTGAGTTTACTAAAACAATGACCACAACCCTCAGATGGTATCAATTGGCCTTGCTCCACTGAAGTAAACTCGCAGGGCTTGAAACCAGCAGAGGATCTGACCCATCATTTCTCAATGTTAAGTGCACATCTGGAAGTGCACTGTTCACAGTACAATATATGCTACAGCTGGGATAAAATCCCCTATTTAATAGAAGGGAGATTCCTAGGAATCTAACTGCCAAGAGAGCCCTGGGTGAGAGAAAGGGACTGCCTGCCAGATCGCTGCTTGCAATGGGAAATACAGCAACACAGGCTGGTCCTTTGGGCTGCACATGTGAAAAGGCAAATCCTAGCAGAGGGAACTCACCACCCCCTGTATCTGGCTTGCATGTGGCTACAGCTGCTGGGTCCTGGGCACCTCCGTGACCAAGAGACTGACAAAGTGGAAGGAATTGTGAGAACAGCAGCCAACATAGATGGAAATTTTCAAAGCTGCCTGAAAGCACTTGGATATCCCTTGGCCATTAAAATTGATGGGAACTGAGCACCCTAATGTCCTAGGTACCTTTAGAAATCTCTGCCTCAGCCATCAATAACTGACAGCAGTTTACTCCCCCTGATAATGAGCCTGTATGTTTCACAGCTGACCAATGTGGCAGCATGGTGAAGGGCCTAGGACTGCTGGCTAGAGACGGGGTCTGGACCTAGCTCTGCTGGGTGGCCTCAGGCACATCACTTCCCTTCTCTCTGCCTCAGTTCCCCTCTCACCCCACAGCTGGCTGGTCTGTATAGTTTGTCAGCTGTGTGAGGCAGGACAAGTTTCTCGCTGTTCATCTGTGCCTAGCACAACGGGCTCCTGACCTCACTGGGGGCCTGTAGGTATTACCATCATAGAGATAGGATGATCCAGGGGTTAGGGCAACAGCGGAGAGCGGGCTTCAATTCCCGGTTCTGCCATGGACTTAGGTAGGTCACTTGGCCTCTGTCTTCATTCCCCCTTTACTATGCGTATTATCACTTCCCTTCTTCATAGAGCTGGGGCGAGGATAAAGTCAGTGGAGACAAGGAGATGCTCAGACAGGAGGGGGATACGAGGCAGATCAGTGTTGCTCAACCTTTTCACTACCAGGGAAGGGCTTGGCTGCCTCCCTAAACCATGTTGGGGAAATCTCAGGGATGGACACTGGTCCACGGACTGGCAGGTTGTTGGAAAAACTCCGCTTTAGCGAGATACTTGGGCCCAGATCCACTTAGGCAACCCTCGGTCTGACAGTGGGGGATCACTGGGATGCACACAGTCCCCATTCAGCTGGTGCCTAAACTCACTCAGCACTTAAATTTCCACTGGAAAAGCTCCCTGAGATACCAAGTTTCTGCCAGACCCCCCACCTCAGCACCAGCATGATCCTTAAAGCGGGGGAAATCAGCCGTTCTGCTTCCCTCGCCAGCGGGGCCCGATCCGCAAGGCATGCTTTGAGCGGCTGCAGCACCATCTGCCGCTTCCATCCCTTCATGGCTCTGGGCCTTTTTGCTTCCCCTCGGGGCCGCCCGGCTCATCAGCAACCTATGCTGCAAGGACGCAGGTTTCCGTCCCCGCAAATAAAGCCGCTTGCACGCCGGCCTGGCTCCCCTGTGGGCAGCGCCTACGTGGCAGTTGAGAGACGCAACCCTGCTGGCCCTAGCCGAATCTCCCTGCCAGGCTAAGGAGACCTTAGCAGGCGCTGGTGGGAGGGATGGGGGACTGCCCCACCGCCCTGCCTGAACTCCCACATTTCTTAATTATAAAGGGATGTAAATAGGTTCTCAGCCAAGCTGGGAGGTTAGTCATAATATCGTTAATTAGCGCCCGCTCCCAGCGAACAGGAATGTTTCAATATTTACCTTCTGGCTGCTGTTTTCCACCCCCACCCTGCTGCCCTTTTAGGAGGTGTGGGAGGGAGATTAAAAGGGTTTTCTTGTGAAGTGATGCCAGCCGTGTGCCTGAAACACCAGCTGGAGTGATACAGAGGCAGGTTTACATTATCATCTTCTCCCTCCCTGCACCTCCCAAACCACTGACTCAGTGTCACGGACTTTCCAGCTCTGGGCTGAAGAGATTTCACAGGGTCTGGGTGTGGGAGGAGGGAATCCTAGAGGGGCAGTTTCTGGGAGCTACCACGGGTCATCACAAACAAGATCCCTTTTAAGGGGCAGTATCCCAGCTGTCACAACATGAGGAGTGCTTTCAGGCTCATCTCCTGGCCTTCCCACCCTTCCATCCTATACAAAAACACCTCTACCAAGATCCCCTTCCAACCCCGGCCTCTGCCCCAACTGACTCCCTTCACAGGATCCCCATTTTCTTCCATGGATGGATGGAGTTTCTCACCCTCCTTGTCAAGACCCTCCATAAGGTCCCCCCCTCGGCATACAACTCGGCTGCTAGTTCCGCCTATTGCGCCTCCCGACCCGCTCCATCGCCTTCTCCCAGGCTCCGCTTCGTGCCCTCCCTTTTAGTTAGAGCCAGCTCCCAAGTTCCTAGACCCTCTCTACCTCACAGCACTGAGCCTCTAATGAGCTACAAAGCCATGAGGTTTATTGCTCATGAGCCAGACTTTCCCCCATCCCTTTATGCCAACAGGCTCCCATTTCTTCCCGAACTCATAGCCAAACAGCTAGACAAACTCCAAGGAAAGCTATGGACAGCACCCCACGCAGGCCCTTTCCTGGGCATCGTCTTTGACTCCACTTTCTCTACGTTGTGCCTAAATGCTGCACGCTCTCCAAGATCCAGTCCTTTCTCCTCAACCCTTCATCCTCTCAGGACTCAGCCACGGCCGCCTCTTCCTCTGTGGCCTCAACTAACGCCATCTTACCCTGCTCACATCCATTCAAAATGCTGCTGCTAAGATCACGGTCTCTTTATTTTATGATTTGTATTATCGTAGCTCTTAGGAGCCCCAGTCATGGACTGGCGCCCCATCGTGCTAGGTGCTGTGCAGATAAAACCAAAAGACAGTCCCTGTTCCAAAGAGCTGCCATGGCTTGTCACCATCCACCATCCTTCTCTGTGCCCCTCCATTGGCTTCCCCTGCTCCATTGCACCAAGCACAAACCATTACCATCCATCACATCTTCTGGGGCTCAAGACATCAATCCGTACCTCCCTCTCTACCAGTCTTCGTTATTTCTTGCCATGCTTCTCCAGCCAGCACCTCTCCCAGGCCAACCCTCCGGCAGGGAAGCAGCTCACCTGAAAAATCTGCAAAGCTACCACACTGTCCTTGAACACCTGCTTCTGCTGGATGCCTACAAAACAATTCACTGGAGAGCTGCTTCCCATATTGATCACCGCCATCTCATTGTCGCCTTGTGGCTCCCACTCCATTTGTCGTATCCACCTCTTGCCTCGTCTTATACTTAAACTGTAAGGTCTTTGGGGCAGAGACCAGCTTTTTGTTGTTTGTACAGAGCCTAGAATATTGGGGCTGGAGCCATTAGCTATTCCCCTAATATAAAACAATAATAAAAGTAATAGTTAACAGCCTAACACTCAGAGCCGCCAGGACCACAAAGCTCACAAGAAACTCGGTTACAGTCAAAGTACGCACCATATTGCACAATCAACTGTAGATGAGTATCGGCAGATGCCACTGTGGGTATGTCTGTGTCCGTCCCCTCCCCAGTTACAGCTAGGCCACACATCTTGGCGAAATAGTAAACTCGCCAAAAACTTTTTTTTTTTTTTCAGGACACCCTTTCTGAAGCGGGTGAGTAGTTTCAGGCAAAATTTAAACATTTCATTTGGCCATCTTGAAATGATTTTGCATTTCAAAACAGCATTTCCTTTAGAAGTTTAGCTAGCTAAAAAAAGGGGTTAGTCCCCAGCAAATGACTCAAAATGGAAAAAAAAAAATTCATTTTGGGTCAAATTAAATATGTTGACCCAACATTGTTTTTTTCAGTTTGAAGGGGGAGGGAGGGGAACCCAGAAAAAATCAGTTTGTTTGAACCAAACCAGTTGTTTTTCCAGATTTTTATGGTTCAACCCCTAAATCAATTATTTGCTCAGCTCTAGTAACAACTCTACATGCAAACGGGATGGGAAACGTCTGTATTAACAATTCCATCCGTGGAAGGTTACAAAGTGCTTTGAGATCCTCCGAAGACAATTGCTATATCGCTGCCAGGTGTTTCTCTCAATAAGCCTTCAGATGTGACCAAAAAGAAGTAGACAATGACATACTCATGCTCAAGACCCTTGATAAACAAGCTACTGCTTATAAATCTCTCACCTGCAGTTTCTCTGCCAAAAATCCCTTTAAACTTAGACAATACCCAGTATGAACACAGAGAAGGCAGCATAACCACTGGAGAGAGCAAGGGCTGGATCTATCGCCGGCTCTGCCACTGACTCACCCGGTGATCTGAAGTGAGCCATTTTTGCCTCTCTGTGCCTCAGTTTCCCCATCTGTAAAATAGAAGCACTCCTTTGCAAATCTTTAAGAGCCATGAACAGGGTGCTAATTATGTGCAACAAGAGGTCCAAATTCTTCCCTATTATACATGTAGGTGTAACTCTACCGGTGTAAGCTAGAGCAGAATTCAACCCAGTGGCGCTACATGTTTGAGAACAGACTTGATCTGGAGATTGCCCAGCCCACAGAAATCCAGTTTGGGTTCGTCTCCTCTTCTCTGCAAGTTAATTCAGCAGATGGGGGAGCCCTTTACCTGTCTGGCACATCATCATCTATGCTTTCTCCTTTGCAGAGTGACAGGTATGTCTTGGATGGCGATTTTGCTGCTTTTAGAGTCTGAGGGCTCCTTCTTCCAGCCCCCCTTGCCTATGAAACCTGTGCATCAAGGAGCTGCTCTGATACCTGGTCACAGCTGTTTAAAAATCGTCTCCCTGCCCCGTGCCTGTGTTCTGACACCTCCCTAGCGGGTGGTTCTGTGGGGGAGGGTGCAACGGTTGCTGGCAGGGAAGGAAGGAAATCTACAATTCAGGACTTCAGGAAGCTTCAAGACTGTCCGGTGCTGCTCTGACTCACCGGTTTCCTCTCGGGGGAGCAGTCACTGCTCTGCAGATGGCCTCCTTTGCTGGCAAAGCCGAGAGGGCTGTGGCTGGAATCGGGTGGTACGTTATCCACAGTTAAGGGGGCTTGCTCCTGATCAGGTTCCCTGTCCTCTCGGTGGGCTTGCAAACCTTTCATTTTGTTGAATCCTAGAGCTCCGACACGGAAGAGATCTAGGTGGCCAACCTAGCCCAGCCCGCAGGGGACCAGTGCAGGATGGTTGCCTGTCAGCCCACTTCCGAGGGATTTAAATGCCTTGCGCAGAGCTGGTTGAATTCTTTCAGGCCCCAATCCAGCACAGCACTTAAACATGTGCTTCATTATAAACACGGGGAGTAGCTCGGATGCAGTCTGTGCTTAGAGTTAAGCACGTGCTTACGTGTTTTGCTGGGTCAGATGCAAAGGATATGTTACTAATTTGTCCCCTCCCCACCTTTTAGCTAGTGAATTTAGTCTGTGAATTCTTCAGACTGTTCGTTATTCAGCGCGTCATTAGATTGTTCATGAACGGTTCTCTTCTGTCATCTGTTTACTGGATAAGTCTGATGTGCGGGTGTCTGCTGCAGTCACATGGCATTACTATGAATGATTTATTCATTATTTGTACCGCCGGAGCACCCAGGATTCCTACTCACGGACCAGGACCCCACTGTGCTAGGTCCTGTACAAACACAGAATGGCATGGGTTTCTCTGTCCTAACTGGATGGCAGACATTTTTACATGGGAGGGAACACAATTCTTGATAGAGCTTTTCACGTGAGGGATCATTCATGCTAAACTGTATGGGATTTGGGGTTGGGGCAGATATTTTCCACTTGTCGGCACTGGCTGTCCAAATACCTGACAATATGTAATAATCCACCAATCACAGAAAACAAGGTCAGTAGTTATTTACCAGCGATGGAGCTTCCACCATTGATCTTGGAGCATCACCCTAAGCCCTCTGGGGGCAGGGACAGTGCTTTTGTTTTGTGTTTGTACAGCACCTAGCACCATGTGGTCTTGGGCCATGCCTGGGGCTCCAAGGTGCTAGTTATACAAATAATTATCAATATTATTAGAACAGGAAGACTCTAGCATTGTGTGGCTAAAGCACCACAAGATCAGCGCTCGTACCCCCAGCCTCAATGTCCCCATCTGTAAAATTGGAACAATAGAAATGGTGTGTAGCTCCAATTGGATGGAGCTGTCAGTGTAGTGGGTTGGAAGAGTTTCTGAATTTTTCTGAAACTCTAAGAACGTTCTCTCTCATCACTGATCAGAAAAAAACTCCACCTCTTTAATTATAGAGCTTGAGATTCAAAACACTATATACGTCTCATGATTGCAAATTCCTATAAAATAAGGATCACTTTACCTAGCACTGAAATGCAGCTGCCTCTGGGGTGGAGCACGATAGCTGCTTAACCACACCCAGGAGCAACATGACAAAAATCAGGCTCTGATCCCTCAAAGACTTCAATGAGAACTACTTACATACCTCAAGCTAAGTACATGCGTGAGTCTTTGCTGGAGGGGGACCACAGTTTGGATAGGAAGTAAACAATACGCTATTCAACTGACACTGCAGCAGAGAACTGGGGAAGGCAGAACGTAATCACCTAACTGAAATTTAACAAGGCAACACCCTAGCTTTTGCTCATGCACGCGCACACACACACACACACAATGTGTCACAATTTTTAATGTCATTCGAAAGGGGGTAAGAGTGCCCCATAGCATCAGGCTCGGTCTCTGGTCAGAACAGAGTCCACAGGATAAATGAGAGGGTTCTAAAGTTCCCTTTTACCGCAGTTTCCTCATCGATAAGCGAGCTACCACTGAAAAGCAAAGTATCCTTAGTAGTTATAAAGCCAGAAAAATGCAGAGGACCCTGCTGCTGCTTTTCCCTGCACTGCTCTTCCTTCACCACAGAGAATTGCTAAGCTCCAGTGGTAACAGATTAGATCATTATAGTACAATGCTAATGGGATCATTTTCAATACAACCTACAAAGAATAATCCATGGCAAAGGACAGGGAAATCACACTCTTGTATTGCTGAGGCTTGAGGGAAGGATATTTTTTACCCTGTCCTTAATTTTACGTCTATCTGTTCTCCCCATCTGCTTATGGCTCCTTTGGAGAATGGGTAGTCGGGGAGGGATCTGGATGGATGTGCTGCCTGCTGTAACAAGACAAGCTTGGTTATAGAACATATCTAAGGAGCATCCACAAAAGCCATAGGCTCTGGCTGGTACCAGCTTGTCACATTTAACATATTACCATGGAGAACAGCACGGAGAACTGCAGCACTTGGCAGTTTTGCTGTCTCTCACTCACTTTAATCAAGCGGGGAGTTGCAAGTCACTTTCCAATTCCCTTTCTCCATCCTATTTTTATTTATTGCAAAACACTGACCATTCTTAGAGTAAATTACTGCAGCACTTCATCAGTGATGAAATTAAAGCTCCCTCCTTCTCTGCCATGAATAGCTGCTAAAACAGTGTAGGGTAGGAAGAAAAGAAAGGAGATAGATACCAAGCTTGTAGAACCTAATCTGGTTGTTTATCAGTGACCTTCACCATTCTTACAGGTAAAAAAAATAAATAAAGCATTTTGAGAAGTTCCCCAGTAAATGAGCTTCATTTTCCTGCCCAGATTGGAATCAGTGCTAGGGCTTTAGTTGGCAAAATTGCATCAGGACATATGGAATAGCAAGAAACCAAATAAGGGCAATCACATGAAAGAAACATGTCATGTTAGTAACATTTCTCCTGCTGATCTGTTGCTTTAATATAAGCCCACACAGACACATGCATACACACAGACACATGCATACAGAAATATCCCTGTATGTGCTTTAGCAGATGCACAACATGCAAGGGCACAATTGTCTGGAAAAATTAATTCCCTGTTGCATTTTTTGATTCGTGCCACTCAATCTTCGCCTCTGCAAACGCTCCTGAAAAGAGAAACGGTCTGTTACTCGCCACCCTCCTTCCCTCCCATGCACACACCTTTAAGGAAGAGCGATGATAAGAGAATGATTAATCTTACCAAACAGAAGCGTCCTACGCTGTCCAGATAGAACAGAAATAAAAGACACCTCGGCTTCTTCTCCAAAACACCCCCCACACACATACACACTTCTTCTTCCCTGCTCTTGAAAAATATCTGCCCCCAAATGATTCAAACCCAAACTCCCATCCCTGCGCGAGAAGACGACAATCTAGTTAATCTTTAAAGGTTTCTGGAGAGAGACGAGCAGAGCTGTAGACTCTTTGCTTAAGCATCTCCATGGTTACCTCTCTGACCCAATTCTCCTCACAGCCAAAAGCAGGGGTAGAGAAGAAATTCAGAAGTGAGATGTAAGGCATGTGTGGAGCAGCCATCACACTTATTTCACCAGCAATATTTGGGGGGAGGGGGAGAAGAGGGTGGTTCTTTAACATGATGTCTAGTCCCTCTCCCCACCCCCATTATCCCTCATAGTCCATGTTTTGAGGTCCCACCTTCTGTCCCTCATTCCCAACAGAAGGTGGTGGACGGTATTCCTAGGAGAGGCACGGTCACAGAAATGTAGGGCTGGAAGGGACCTCCAGGGGTCAGGGTCCAGCCCCCCTGGGCTGAGGCAGGACCAAATAAACCTAGACCATCCCTGACAGCTGTTTGTCCAACCTGTTCTTAAAAACGTCTGGGGAGGGGTATGCCACAACCTCCCTTGGAAGCCTTGCGCAGAGCTTTTTTTCCCTCATCTCTAACCAAAATCTTCCTTGCTGCACATTAAGTCCATCACCTCTTGATCATCAGAAAGCGCTGATCATTTTCTTTAGACCGTCTCCTGTCTTATTCATAGTAATTATCTGCCTTCCAGCAGCGCCTACAAGCGCCAGCTGAGATCAGGACCCACTGCGCTAGGTACTGTACGTACAAAACAGATTCTTGGCTCCAAAGAATTTATCATCTCAATAGACAAGACAGATCCAAGAAGCATTATTTTCCCCCTTTGGCAGATGGGGGATTGAGGGACAACCAGCTAAAGGCCAGATCCACAAAGATACTCAGGTGCCTACGCCCTCGATGTAGACACCTCTATCCCAGGTTTGGCTCCATTGCAATGCACAGAACTCTCGCTGACCCCCGGAGGCACCTTGCTCCTTCAGTGGCGAAGTATTTCAGAGTAACAGTTCCCTAGACATCTATGTTCCTACCTCTTGGCACGGGAACTGCAGCTTCCTGCTAGGTGTCAGGGCGTCTATCTCCCCCATGAGCCCCCGGGTGATTCACAAACTGGGGGGATGATAGGTAGATAAGCATCTAAATTGCATCCAAGGCTCAATCCAGTTAGCGTCTTGAGGAGCCACCTAATGGGCTCGGGTCCTATTCGAAATCCGGTAGCAGGAAATGTCCACTTCAGAACTTTTAGCCCAGTGGTTGGAGCGCTCACCTGAGATGAAAACTCATGAGCCCACAGGAGTTTCAGGTTTCTAGATCCCTGTCCGACAAGCCACATTTGGACACCTTCAGACCTGATTTTTTTTTTTTGGACGAGCAATTGCTCGCCAAATCTCAGCAAGCAGTTAACTGTGCCGCACAGTGAATGCAGGTGAATAAAGAACTCACAAGTGTCAGTACCAGACCTGTATGCTTAATTGCTCACAAATTGGATGCATGAAACTGGTTTCAAGCAGGTCCTTAATTTAAATTTTATGGAAAATAATCTGCTCTCTTGCATATTGTAGTGGCTTCTTCTTCCTAAAAATTAAGACATGGATGTAGACACCAAATCCACTGTCCTTTCTTGAGCAAAATTGCAATAGGCGCGTAAGACATGACTATTGATTTTTGGCCCCTGTTTTCAATAAGTGCCCTTCCCCAAAAGCAGCATTTAAAATCCAGCTGAAATTATTTAAACTAAATTTTACTGCTCTGCTGGAGAATCAAACTTTGGGCATAGTAACAAGAGCCGATGCTGCAGTTTGCATGCAGCCATCTAATTGGGTGGCCTCTAAATCATGCAAAGAGTGCCACCCAATTGAATGGAAGGATGCAAATATAGGTGCCGGTTGCAAATCCCAAATATTGCAGTGCAGGGGGCTAGGCAGCGGATGCGTGATGTGGGGGGTTAGATCACAATTTCCTTCTGAAAACGTAGGGGAGAGGCAGCTGGAAACCTGCCTAGACTGTCAGGAAATCCGAGTCCAGGTGTATAATGCCTGATTTCGGATCGCTCAAGTCAGGGCTGTACAGACTTTGACTCTAAAATCCATAGAGCCAGCAGCACGGTGGTTGCTTGTGAATGTTGCCGCAAGCTGTTCCTAAGTTAAATGCAAATCTCCCTTCTTGAAGCCCTAGGTCACAGCCTGTTGGAATGATTCCCCTGCATAGATGTTAAGCAATATCTGTGGCTGCTCCATGTACACGACCAAAGCTAGCCCTGGCTGTAGCTAGATCACATTGGGCCCACCCTACCACCTAGGCTAAAGCAGGGCTCGCTAATATTCCAGCCACGGATACGAGAATCAACCATGCTAACGTGAGTTGGCCGCAATCCCCTCTTCACAGCCACGTTTAAGGACAGGTAATGCTGGAGAATACCAAGGCTTTGTATTTCAGGCTCAGTCTCTTGAATTCCTGTTTTTGCTGGGCTGTGTGGGGTTTCTCCCCTTGGCCAACCCAAGAAAGAGCTGCTCACACAAGCCAGAAGCTGTTTCTCCAAACTATGCCCAAGCAGTTCACATAACAAGGAGCAGGCCTAGACTAAAATCACCCGCAGGATACTTTGGGCAGAATATTATGGAATACTCCCTAGCGATTGAGATCTGTTAGCATCTGGAATGGCCTTCCCCAAGGGAACGAGTAGCAACCCGCTGGATTTCTTTGGGTCACTTAAAACTAGGACTGCACTGGGAAAACATACTGCACTGGCTGAAGTAGGGATTAAATGAAGTATCAAAATAATATAAAATTAGAGGCAAATGTCTTATGATAGAGTAGCTAAACTTGCCTGGTAGTATTGCCAGGCGCTATGATTTTATCCCATGTCTTGTGATATTTGGGGTGTTTCCTAGAGTGCCAGCTCCTGGAGTCACGTGACGTGAGAATCTACCCGAGCGGTTCTCAACCTATTTACCATTGTGGGCCACGTCTGATACCACCTGTATAGCCCTGAGGATGTCACATGGCCCACAGCTGTGTGCTGAGTGGGCCACAAGGGGCCCGCTGGCTACAGGTTGAGAACCACTGAGCCGTTCTCTTCTTGCAGTGACAAGCTTGAAAACGTGACACCCCCAAAAGCTGAAAAAAAAAAAAAAAAAACCAGAGAGCAGATATAGAGAACCTAAAATGAATTAAATCTCTTCGTGTTAAGCCCACCGTGATTGGCAGGCTGGGGACAACTGACTACTTGTGAACTCTTGGATCCACTAACACTGTTACTATCTGGTAGATGGTGTTGCTTCCCTCTCTCCCAGCGTCGCTACAGCTCTTCTGACCTATGCCCATATTCCATGATCCATTACTCTTGCAAGAGGCTATGGTCTTAAGAAGCACGATGGAGCGTGCACTTGCGTATGTGACTTACTCAACTCAATATCTATCGAGGGCAATCTTTAACCACTGCCTAGATTTGACTCTTGCCCGATGGCAATGGTGCCTTTGGTCTCTTCTGTCTTCCTATAGTCATCTTGTTCTGTCCCGCATAGCATCATGGGCCCAAGTTGGACTTCCATGGGCAGTTATGTCTATCTGGAAATGTACAGGGTTGGGAAGCCAGCAGATGCAGGGACAAAAGCATGAGCGCAAAGTCAGTCTGCTTTGCTACTGTGCCGCGCTTGCTGTGTCCAATCAGTTACACTCGCTGTCCACCACGGGCCTGATTCTATCTGAATCCACTGCTAAGTGGGTGAGCAGAGCACATCCTGGGTGACTGAGAACCCTCTGTTCCTATAGCAGCTCTCATTCTCCTTAATGCTGGAATGAGAATGGAATCCAGCTCATGGACCGAGGGGACGCTTCCATTACAGCTATTTTGAGATGTTCAGCTTCTTCTGGTTTCCGCGATGCTCGTAAAGGAAAGGTGGACTGCGGCTCCGGATTGCAGGGAGTGGCTCACGTTTCCATATATCTTTGTTCCATTGGCATCTTAGGGTACTAGAGAAACGTGCACATGGATTTACCGACATGGCGGCTACAAACCCCAGGGTCTGTCTGAGGCAGAGATCCTGCAGTCTGTTACAGGGTGCAAAGAAGTGGATATTTCAGCTCCGTGGCTAAACAGAGTAAACTAAGGAAGCCCTTTCTTCATCTAACACTTGCATCCTACTATTCCCTGGACTAACAGAGTCTGCGCACTCTGAGAATACGGCTTAGAACATAGACATATCACACGCTATTGAAAACTTAAGCCAGTGCTTTTTTGGCACAGGTTTCTTTAAGATTCACTCCCTTTGATATTCCCGGCCCTGGCTGAATCTAGGCATAGAGGCGCAGCATTGTGAAGCTGTCTCTTTCCAAGCCACATGCTGGATTTAGGGTCTTGCCTGAACCAGGCAGTCTGGGAAGCCTGTTTTTTGCCTAGATATGTTTGCTCTCCATCCTTGGGCAAAGACAAGGCAAAGAGCGCAGAGCCTAATGGAAACTGCATCCCGGATCAATAAATAATGAGATCTGAAAGGCTGCAAGGAGGGTCTCTGCACTCTGAGTGGAGACGACCGAGAGTGTGATTATTGACTGCGTCATGGCAGAGCTTGTAATCTCCTGGTCCAAGACACTCTGAGGGGCGGTGAGCTGTTTCCATGTGCCATCTCCGTCACATGCATGGTTATTTATTCAGGACCTGCTTTCACAAAACACGTGCCCGTTGCACAAGCCTCCCTGGCCTCAGCCACAGCATCAAACTCTCCGTCGGTCTCCAAACTTGTTACAAACTGGGCGCCAGCAGGGAATCCTCAGCATGTGAACTGAGTGAGGGGGCAGCTAATCCAATGGAGAAGCGAAGGCTCCGGAACAGCATCCCTTCAATGGACAGAGCCAGGGCAGGTACTGCACTGCCGGTGCAACCTGCCTTTTACAATGGTCCCGTGTGCAGAAGCGGCCCGGTCTACAGGCCAGCGGGCTGGGAGTCGGACCTGGGTTCTCCTCATGGCTCTGCTACGTCACGGGCTTGGCTTTTCCCTCCTGCAAGTTCTCAAGGCCAGGGAGTATTGCTGTGCCTCGCCTCGCACACTGGGAGCCTGGGCTGCCACTCGAGCAGCAGGAATGCAATCGGTGCAGTGGCTCTGCTACTCCGCCTAAGGTGACCAGAGCACGTGTGGAAAATTGGGATAGGGCGCGGGGGGATGATAGGCGCCTGTACAAGACGAAGCAGCAAATGTCGGGATAGCCCCTATCAAATCGGGACAGTCGCTCACTCTAACTCAGACTGGCCTTCTCCAGCTTGAATCAGATGTCAAGTGGCTGACGTGCCCCCCGCCCAGGTCCGCTTGCAAAGAGGACTGCAGCGCAGGACGGGCGGCTGCCAGGAGGAGGAGGGGCGTGCGCAGGGTTTGAGTTTGGGGGCGTCTCCGAAGGCCGGCCCTCCTCCCACCTCCTTCATTCACTGTCCTCGCTCCCTTCCCATTCGCACCCGCGCCCGTCAGGAATTTGGGACGGTCCTGCCTACAGGGATACCCCATCACTTCGAGCCCAGGTGCTTGCTCTTGCCGCTTCCTCTCGCCGTAGCTTATTAAGGAGAACACGGGCACTGGGCCAGATTCACCTGTGGGTTGGTGGCCGAGGTTACGTCCACATTGCGAAAAAACACAACAAGCTTCCACTCCCCCCCCAACCTGGAATTGCCAAAACACTGAAATCTGTCCATTATCCACCCACCTCTAATGACAGGACTCTTTCAGGTTCTTCTTCAATAGGCCAGAGTTACAGAGCATCTGCGCTGGGGCACACCCAGGCTGGAATCTGTGATTTGTGTCCCCCTTTACTATGCACTCCACTGTGGGGTTTGACCAACAGCTTTGGCGGGACAGGGCTACCACAGAAGGCAGTCAGCAAGCAGCAATTCGGTGGCTCCTGCTGGAAGCTAGTAACAAATGTTTAGCAGCTCAGCATCTCTCATCTTCAGTGCGTCTTAAGCAGGGAAGTTAGGGGTGAGCTGTGCTAAAACGGCTCAAGTCAGCAGGACAGTAAGAAACTGGTGCTATATAGCCCCAGCGTGGTGCCTTGTGTCACCCAAAGTGCTCAGCAAACTCCACTAATGAACCAGCTGGCATAGCCGCAGGCCCGGCTGCCCTGTACTGGATGGAATCAAAACTGCTTCCTAGCCCCTATGCTGCTAAAGGAAATTCTCCTCTCTCAGACGCGGCAAGGGCTTGTGTTTCGGGAGCAGGAGGACCTGATGTTATCCCTGCAAGGGACATGGAGGTCCAAGTGGCTACCGCATGCCGCACACGGTCAACTACAAAGTCCTACAGAGCTGCTGACGTCCCAGTAGAGACAGGAATCAGTTCAGCACTGAAACGTATCCATTTCCTAGGTGGGCAGCTGGTGCATGGCGCATGGCCAGCACTGCATGAAAACCCGTGTCGGCCAAAGACCCCTCCCTCCTGTGAAAAAGGCCAGAAGATCTAACACCCAGGCAGAGCCTCTGTTCTTAAAGTCTTAATCAAAGGCCGCCTCTTTGAGCAAACGGAACAAGTTCCCTCTCTCTTGTGTACATTCTTAGACTGCGCATCACTGCCAGAGTGCCTTCCAGTATCACATTCAGCAACGTGACGGCACGTCACATATTCTCTCGCGCTCTCCCCAGGGAGGAGCGGGGGGGAGAAGAATGTGCCTGGCGTGCATCTTGTTTTGGCAGGGGCTGAATCTGATTTTAAGATTTGTGTCTGTGTATTTCTAGCAGAGAAGGCAAAGACCCAAACAGCCGCTTCCAGGGCTGAGAGCTCTCTCGGGAGGAAGAGGAAAGATGGCAGTTAACGGGCCCTGGGAGCTCTTTGTCAGCACCAACTTGAGATTTTGGGAAGGTGGGAGGCCATGGATCCCACCCCCTGCCCCCGCAGCGACCTGGCCCCTAGATTCGTCAACAGCACCCACCACCCCTCACCCGCTATGCTGAAGAGAGTTCGCAGCCGCTTCGCTCCTTGAACTGTCTCAGTGCGGTGAGGCACAGAGCTAGGAACAGAGATGCCGGCAGGGGAGGCTGCTTTCCTCCATCAGGGCAGGGGCCAGCATGGAATCCCTTTGGGATGGACAAGTTCTGCAAACGAAGCATCTCCCTGGAAAGCCAACAACCGCTGGCTCCGTGCTGCTGCAGGGTTCTGAGCTCTGCAATGCAGCTCGCACCATTCCAGAGGCTGCTGTGTGCGAAGCCCATCAATATTTCATGGAGCCGCTTCCTCTAGGGAAGCGATGCTATCTAGCTTACAGTCTCTCTGATGCTCCTACCAGTGTTTTGCAGAGAACAACATCTGATTTCCCTACCCATCCTGCAACTGCCCCCGACCCCCACCCCCCCCAAGTTTCTGTCCTGTTACGTACCAGCATCGCTCCACTGTTCAAATGCATCATTAACACGAGGGGCAAGAGCTGGAAAGCACCTGGGCAGACTCCAGTCTGGGAACTGGAGCTTCCAGAGGACACAGCAATCCTCTTTACTTCCCTCCTCAAGTCATGCAGTGTTACTGTGCGGCTGCACAGACCTGCTGTGTGCCCCCCCCCCACCCCAAGGGACAGAGTGCAGGTGTGGATGTCCACGTGTCTGAAACGCTGAGACCCTCCATCCCTGTTGGATTATGGTTGATGCTGGTAAATCCAGGCTGACACCACAACTTGTGATCACGTGAGGGGAGCATTTGGACTCTTCTTTTCAAGCATTCAGGCCACACGTTGCTGCTTCCAAATGCAAAACACCCAAGCTGACCCTGGCTTCCCTTCCTGAGCTGGGCTCTGAAAGGACCAGAGACGGGCTACGCTAAGGTGGTTTGGATTTTGCCCAGACCAGCTTGTACAGTTTAGGTTTTGCAAATCAGGGTGAAATTTATCTTTGGGATTATGGGCCTGGAGGCCTCCATATCGCTGCCATCTCTGCTTCTATTGTGGGAGGAGGCAGTGTGGAAGCAGCAATGGGTAGCTTGCCCAGGCTTAGCGTTGCAGCCTAGCATCTCTGTGGCTGGAGTCTCCCCACTATGGATAGAAGTTCCTTGATTTCTGTATCCAGTTTTCTTAGGGACCAAAGTTGCCCAAGGTGGGTCTCTTGAGGCCTGTCTACACAGCAAAGAAAAACCTGCGGCTCGCCCATCCCAGCTGATGGGCTCATGGGGCGCAGGCTGGGGAGCTGGATTACTGTGTGTAGACTTCTGGAACCGTCCCACACCACAGGGTCCTTGAACCCAGTCGCCAACCCAAGACCTGCACTGTAATTAAACAGCTCTGCAGCCTGATCCCCGTGAGCCCAAGTCGGTTGGCATAGGCCAGCCCCAGGTTTTTCTTTGCTGGGTAGACATATCCTCAGGCTCCTGGGGCCTGCTGCAAGTGTAGACTTTTGTACCATTTATTGCAAGGGCCATGGGTTCAAAAAGATGTCCAGTGAGTCCTTGGTGTTTTTGTTCCCTGACGCATCCACAGGGCCTGTATATCCCTGCTTACCCACCTTTAGACAGAGCCCAACAGTACACCAAAGAGCCTAACGGATCTGTGGGATGGCCCTGAGGACTTGTGGATAAAAAGCAACTGGCTGAAGCAGCAACAGTTGATTTGTTTGTTCTCTAAATGGGAGAGACTGGGAGCCATAGGCCTTGCGTGGTAGAGATGGAAAATGCACAGAGTTTTGAACATTCTTCTATATTAAGGGACATTTTCTCAAGCAAAAGATAGTAGAGACCTTGTAAGTTTCTAAGAATGGCTTATTCTAAGAGGTTTGGAGAAGGCCTTGGGCATCTGGCTGAGATGGGTCTCTGGAGACTGGCAAAAAGTAGAGATTAGAAGTACGGAGACCTGTTGATCATCCAGTCTATCAATGTAAGATTGTTCCCTGATCTATGCTTTTCACTGTACTTCCATCTCATTCCTGGGCAGACGATTCCACAGCCCAGGATATAGTGGGAGGTGTCAGATATTTCCAGGAAGACAAATCATTTTATATTCTCTGCCTCCCCTGCAAAAAAACCCTTAAATCTCTAAGGTGATTATTGCAAGCTCTCTGGGTCAGGGACTGTCACTTTGTGTTTGTCCAACACTTAGCGCACACAGGGCTCACATCAATTGAGGGCTCCAGATGCTACCACAATATTGCTGTTTTAGTTCACAGCTCCCTGCCTCTTAGAAAGCAGCCCCTTTTCGCTTTCCAGTACGGGGAAGACAACCCCCCCCCCCGGTTCAGAAAGGGAAACTTGCAAATATATCTAGCCCGGAGAGTAGAGAAATCGAGGAAAGCAAGACTGTCTTTCAGATATAACTTAGAGAGTTTTGTGAGGCACTGGCTGATCTAAGACTCGCTGTCTAAGCTTCATTAGTGTATTGTAGCTTCAGCAACAGGACTTGTGTCCCTTCGGGAAAGGAGTCCTGCCGGGGTTGTGCTACTCGTCCGTGCTTACTGCAAACAAATAGCTAAGTGTCTCCCAGGACCTCGTTCCTACTGGGAAGGAGAGTCTAGATCTCGTTATTTGGGGGAAGCAGACATTGGGGAGGAGATCTGCCTTTGCTACATGTAAGCATGGGGATACTTATGGTCCAGAACTTGTGACCACTCCACAAGGGTCTCAGAACTGTTCCTGCAATAGTTAGATGGGAGGCTGGTAATAGGCTCTAAAGCAATTTGCCTGTTCCAATTCAGTTTAGGTCACTAGTGACCAAGAGGTGTCATTATCAGTTGATGCCCAGGGCAGATCCTCGGGCAGCTTCCTGCTAGGGAGGCATCCATCTCTCACAAGAAGCCGTCGTGGCAGGAACTTGGCAGAGGCCAAGGACAGAATGCTCTCACGGGTGGTAAAGGCACGTGTGGGTCCAGGTGACCCTACTCTCAGTGGAGTCAATGGTTTCAGTGGAGGCTGGCTGGGGGCAGAGGGCTCTTCCACTTGTAGCTTGCCCAGCAAGAGGCCAAAGTCTCCCCGCACCCGTCCAGATCAGTGTGTGGGGAAACCTGTGCTGCACTCCCAGCATGGATAAAAAAGGACTGCCATCACCAAGGCTGTCAAGGCAGTGCTAAATCACTTTCAGATAATTAAGCTAGTTGGTTTCCCTGCTAGTTAAGATAGATGAGGTGACAAAATATTTTAAGTGCATTGAAACAGCTTTAAGTACATGGTGCCACACTACCTGGATTTTAATCAGCTGGAAAATTAGACATGTTCAGAACATTCTCACCGCATCTTGTACAATATGACAGTTTCCATACGGCTGCGCCACAGCAAATCAAGTGAACCAGCAATAAGGTTGGATTCTCGCTTACCCTGTTCTCCTACATACAGGAGTAGTGAGGGTTACAGGAGTTTCAGGCCACCCTTATGTTTCTTGCTCACCCCTCATCTTCTAGCATAAGCTGGAGCAGCCCTGAGCCTACTCCATCTAATACGCTGCGTTCCATGAACCCATGGGGACCCTGGGAAGTGAAGAGCCATAATACAAGGTATTCTAGCCAGGTATCTGAGACTCCACCAAGCTTCTGTGCGGGGAGCTGAGCCAGCGTAGAGCTTGCAGCAGCTCTACGCCGTCTGGGGAGCTCCAGTTTAGCGCCCCGTCCTAAGGGACAGATGTCACTTATGAGAAGATCCCTCTGCTTTGCCAGAGATGCATAAGCCTCAGGGCCCCTGATCATCAGGCCTAGAGCTTGGATGCTCACTGGGCAGAATCGCTCCCTTCTCCAGAGGCAGGGATTTTTGAATCATTTGTTTTCTCAGCGCAAAAAAAACCCCCAAAAAACCAGCTGTTCGAGGGGTGAGGCTGATGCGCAATCTCCGAAGCTGAAGAGAGACACTGAGTCCCCCTGGCGAGAGGGGATCTGTGGGCTGTGCTAGCTCATGCCCTTGCACAGCGCTGAGGAAATAAACCACCCCAGGCCCATGGAATAGTCCCCATGCACCAAATGATGAAATTCAGCACAGCGCTAATTGTTTGAGTCAGCCTTGAAGGACTCACTTTAAAAGCCTCCTTGTCTGATATCGGGATCAGAGCGCTCAGGTGTGTTACGCCCAGCAGTCCCGTTAATATCCTAGGCTAATACAGCAAGGCCCTTCCAACATTCAAACAAGAACCAAGGGTTTCTGCTGCTCCTCTGTTTGCGTCTCACCACCATTTGCACAGACATCCTTTCATTCAGGAAGAGGTGTCTCTGCAGCACCCTTCGCACGGTATAAAGCATTCTTGTACACATTTGCACTCGTGCAAAGCGCCCTGCAGCCATCTTGAACGCTCCTGTCTAGGAGGAGTCCACCAATGGGTGGGAAAACAATGCATGTGACTAAAGCGACCACTTACTGCAGAGCACCAACAACCCTATGTTTGCATAAGCCATTGTCAAAGAGCATTGAACAAACCAATATACGGAAAGTGAAGTATTTACAAGTCGATCGAGCACATAAGAAGGATCTCAGTTTGCAGGATAAGCTATTGCTGCTCGCCCAGTTTGCCCAGCTCTAACGGCAACAAGTCTGACACTTTGCCCAGTGAGGAACTAATTCCTGAAAGGATCCTGCATGGCCAGGCTTCCCCTGCTATTCAAGGCGACTGTATCAGTGACCTGCTCTGGGCCCACTGAATTCTACATGGGTTCTTCCCACTCCCCCACTGAGTAAAAAGTGGGAGACATGCTGACACTTAAAGTCAATGGAAAGGCTGTACGTATAAACAGCCCCTCGTTCTGGTGACTGTATGTAGGTGTGAGACAAACAAGCTGGTGTGGCTGTTAGCCACAGCACACAAAAAAAGAGTTATATTCACGCACACGCTGCACCAGGGAGTCCCAGATCCCTTCACAGGGGGGGACGATTTTCCATTTGAACATAGCAATATTCCATAGCAATGGGTCCAGCCCATCCAAAGGGAAGCTTCCTGTGGAAGCATCTTACATGATCTCAGTACAAAGGATTGAGAGTGTCTCACAGCCAGGGAGGTAGAGGAGGGCGTGTACCCCTCTGAAGCCTTTCGACTGGCTGCTGGGGGGACATGCGTCCCCCGCTGCGGGTTTATATTCCCAGCAATCCAGGCAATTGCCTGTCTGCCGCCAATTAGTCTTGCCCACATTTCCCTTCAGGGATTGCTGCTGGTTTATTAAGCCTAATTGGAAGATGGCTAAAAGCAGCAGCTGCAGGCTTCTGGCTGCCTTTGGGTGGGGATTTTAACCCTTTGCTTGCCAGTCACTTCTGAAGGGTTTGTTTACCGAGAGCGAGAGGGACCCAAACAGGACAGATCCAGGAGTCTGTTGGAGAGCCAGGTTTCGCGAAGAGAGGAGAAAGATTACTCCAGAGCCCACGGCGCCAGAACTTCCTTACAAAGAGCAGCCTCTAAAATTTAGCAACACGCAGTCCAGTCCTGTGCAACCCCCACCTCAACTCCCAGGGGCTTCAGTAAAAGGTGCTCAGCACTTTTTTCAGTTCGTGACAGCATCAGGCCACAACAGGAGACTGTGCCCTCCACTGAGGGGGCCGCTCTAACCTTCGCCTGCTTCACAGATGCTTCCTGCGCCTCCAGCCAGCATCACTCCTGCCCCGGGGCGAGCTGAAGCCATTGACTTTCAGCCGGTTGAATGGAGAATAGGAACAGAGACATTTTTGATAAACCACCCCTCGCCTGGGGAACGTCAAGCCAACCGCAGGAAGCTAGTGCGTGAAAGCCAAAAAGGGGCATAGACGTGTCCGGTCCCTGTGCATGCTGAGCAACCACAAAAATGACAAAGGAAATCAGGGGCTCAAAATGATCCCATGTCACACCTTGGGGCGCTGAGCCCACACCTGACTGCCTGCAGTCAGGCACACATCAGGGCCTGGGAGGTAAGGCGACCTTTTGAAGGGGCGCTGTATGCCTGGTCCCTTGAAGGGATGGGAATTAGTGAAGATGGATGCAGCAGCAGGATGGGGCAGGGAAGAACTCCCTACACAGCTGGGAGGCGGAGGAGGTGGAGTGGGCTGGTTTTGTGTTTGTTGGTGGTGTTGAAGCATCTTGCATGGCGTGGAGGCTAGAGGGATATAGGGTGGACTTGTGCTTCTGCAACAGAAATGGCTCTGCTGGGTTTTCTTTTCCTTTTTTGTAATGGCTACAGGTTGGTCGGGGGCCCCGGGGCCAGGGACAGTGGGCAGGGCTGTCCAATGCAGCCCACGCCAACCCTGGCAGGGGACCCTAGAAAGCACCAGGTGCGGCCCAAACCCCTCAACCCCCCCGGACTCCTCAGGCATCGCCTCTTGGCATGTGGGCTACGAACCCCGCTTGCCGGGGGGGCCCCTGCCACGCTCCGAGCGGGGGCTTAGGACTTCCAGGGGCCACTCCGCAACCGGCCCCCTTCGGCAGAAAGGGGAAATCGAGGCACGGCAGCGAAGGGGCTGGCCCAGCCCCCCAGGAAGAGGGGGAGCAGAGCCAGGACCAGATCCCAGGGGTCCCCGGGGCACCCCCGGCGGCGCGGCCCGTGCCCGCTACTCACCCCCCTGCGGAGCCGGCTGGACCCCGCGGAGCGTGGGAAGCCGCTAGCGAGACGCCGGGCCCGGCAGCCGCCGCCGGAGCGAGCCCATCCCCGCGGCTCCGCGGCGCCGCCCGGCCAGGGCTGGCGTGTCAAGCCCTTGAGAGGACGGAGGGCCCGTCCCCGCTCACGCGTGCTGCCCGCAGACAATTCCCCAAAGGGGGGGACTCGCCGCCGCCCCTTTCTCCCAGCCCCAGCCTTCCTGCGAGGATTAACTCCTTCCCCCCCGCGGGCTGAGCCCCGGCCATCTCCGCCCCTGCCCTCTCCTCCTCCGGCCCGGGGGGGGCGGCCCCTTTCCCTGCCTTGCCCGTGGGGGGCTGAGCCCCCAGTGGAGGTGGAGGCAAAAGCCGGTGGGCAGGTGTGTTTTCTCCAAAACCCACCCAGCTGCAGGTCAGAGCCGGGTCCCATTTTAGCTGAATCCCCAAAGTTTGGGTGGTGGAGGCTGGGTGGGTAATTCGGGAAGGGGCATCTAGGTTTGTTCCTTCTGGCCCCCCTTCACAGTTCTCCCCTCCTCCTCCTCTTATCACTAGAGTACCCCAGCACCAGACTCTTCTAAGACACCGGGTGACAGCGGCCGTCCCTCTGCCCAAAGGCAGCCTTGGAGCCCACTAGCCCTTGCTGGCACCTTGGGGACTGATCCCCGTGAAAGCCGGCTCCTGTTCAATCCCCGGGGACCCAAGTGCTGGGTCTGCCATTACACTAAGGGCTGGTCCCTGCTACGGAGTTAGGTGGATGTATGTCACCCCTGCTCTTCTGAAGCTTGACATGCTTTTCAATGTCCTTGCAGAACCTGCAGTCCTGTCACCCAAAGATGCTGCTTCATCAGGACAAGGGGGGAGTCAGATCAGATGCAGGAACCTGCAATTGTAGGCCAAGAAACCACCCCCTCTGTCAGTGCAGAGTTCTCTTCTCCATGAGGCTACACCTGCCTTCCTCTCCCTCATCCCTGCCTCCTTGTTTCATTCCATTTCATTGGGGGCACACATTGTCCTTTGTCCCTTTCCTCTCCTCTAGCTAAGCATTTAAATAAGCAGAGCCGGCTGTGAACACGAGGTGAAACTCCAGTTTGTGAGGTCACATGTCCAGGCAAATGAGTCCCCTGCCAGGGGGAAATCCTTACCAGTCCTTCCTGGCAGTTACTTAGCTTGTATGAGAGCAGACAGAGATGGGAACTGGACAATGGGAAGAGGGCTGGAAATAGTGAAGGGCCCAGCAGGGCGTCTCAGAGCCATGTTTGAAATTTAAATCCATCCAGTACTGGAAGGCACTGCTCAAAATAACATGGAAAACATGGCATCTGTCTCCACGGCCGCATGGAGAGTTCCTAAAACAGCTCTAGGGAAGCATACGCTAAGGTCTATCAGGAGCACTTTGCCAGGAGGAGGCCTATCAAACCTGCACAGATGAGCAGGTGCCGGAGAGAACCTGTCAAACACCCACCCAGGAGGTGAACTTGGAGGACCTGTCAAACTTGCATTAAGGATGGGAAATGTAATATAGTCACTTGTATGTGTATCAATGAGAACTAGTTGGGGAACTCAGCTGGTAGAGGGCTGGTAGAATTTCACCCATCCGTGGATTAGACCAGCATAAAAATCATATCCTTGCTGTAAATGAGTGTATCTTCAATGACTTCACGCCAGGGCTTCATTTGCCTTCTTACGTACAAATACAGACGAGCAGCAATAAGATTCTTGAAGGCAACCAGACAGCTCCCCATAGTAAGGTGTACAATCAGTAGTAAGTGTGTAAAGATTGGTTCTATGTGGCTGCACAGCTAGAGATTGGTGCAAAGGTGGTACTAGCCCATTGGGGGCCTAAACGAGAATATTTTGCAGGACTCCTCCTCGCACAACACATAATAAAAAGCAAATAGGCTTGAACTGCTGGGGGCCCTAAGCAATTGCTTAGTGTATTTATGCCTGGTGCTGGCTTTGGGTCGGCATAACTGCCATGTAAAAGCATTTGTGAATTCACATTGTTTTCCCTTTATCTTTGGTGCACAGAAGGTGGCAATGGTTTGTAGAAGACCCATGAGAAGTTAGAAATATTAGCAAGAAATTAAATATGATTCAGCCTGAAAAAAAGACAAACTAATATAATCCAGGGAAAATATAATCCAAATCACAGATTCTCGATGGGAGAGCGAAAGTAGGAGAATAGCGAGGCTCCGAAAAACCTAAGGGTAACCATAGATGTCAAATTATATAGCTGATTGCAATGGATAAGGAGTGGGAAGGACTGAGATATGAGGAAAGATTGAAAGAACTAAACACAATGAGCTTGACTGAACTATAGCTGAAGTGGGATATGAATGTCTAGCAGCGATTAAAGGATACAAATAAACACTAAGGAGAGAGAAGAACTGTTTGAGGGTGGCCCCTTTGACTAGTCAGATTAACATACAAATATTTAGTAGAGCTGTCTGAAAATTTACAGATGGAACATTTTTCTGTTGGACAGTACTGTTTTGTTGAAATCAAAAGTTCCTTCAGAAATGCGTGGATAGGAAAATAATGTGGGGGGAAGGGGAGACAAGGCATTTTGTTAAGGTTGAAATATCCTTTTTTGATTTTTTTGTTTGTTTTCTAACAAGTTTTCATTTTGATTTTTTATTTTATACTATAAAAAAAAGACAAGTCAAAACTGAAGTCAAACATCAAAACATTTTATTTCGATAAAACTGAAATCTACCAAAAATGAGATTTTTTTCCAAAATTTCATTTCACAGGAAATTTCAAAATTTTGTTCCGATTCAGAACAAAACAAGGTTTGAAATCCTGGAACTTCCCACAAAATGGAAATTCCAGTTCTCACACAGTTGTAATTTAGGCTGAATAGCAGGTAACCATTTCAAACACTGGGCCTGACCGTCCCTTACTCGTTGAATAGCAAATTCCATGAGCATCTCTCTTGAAGTCACTAGGCATTCTTGAATTATGAGATACAACTCCATGTAGGGTTGTCACAATTGGGTGCAGTAAGAACCACGTGACCATGGAACAGTCTGACTAAAGGAAATGGTGGAAGCCTCCATTGCTCGAGTCATTTGCAACAAAGCTGTACATAGCCCCTGGGAAATAATCCTGTGTTGGCCGGAAGGATGGGGGCTATTAAGAGTTTTTCCCATCTCTAATTTCTATTAGCTCTTTAAGAAGCTCAGCCTCTTAAAGGTGTCGAATCCTCACCACTCTCTCCTCAGGGTCTTGGTTTGATGCAGAGAAAAGGCATTTGTTTAATGGGATTATTCTTTTAAGGCATGTATAAGAGGATTTCAATGCTTTATGGCACTCCAAGGCCTATCAGCAACCTGTGATCTATGCCAACAAGCACAAACGTGCAGGTAAAGCAGATGAAAGGAACTCTGCAGTGCTGCTCTATGGGCACACGGCCTCCATGTAAGTGTAGTATTTATGAGTTGTGAAATGAATAGTTTGCAGCCCTCTAGTGCAGAATTTCTCAATAACTGGTCCATGGACTGGCGCCGGTCCTGAGATTTCCCTGATACAGTATAGGAAGGCAGCAAGCCAGTCCCTGGTTTCAAAAAGGTTGCAAAACTCTGCTCTAGTGGCACTCCCCACCTTCTAGAAGACACCACGGCTGCTCTTGGCACAGTTCATATATAGGTAGACCTTGCATGTTGTGTATATTCAGTAAATGTGGCTATTTGTATCTCACTGTGCCTGTGTGATTCCTTCATAAAGTATCTGTTGTGTAAAAAGCAAAAGACACAAGTGTCCTAGGTGCAGGGGCCTGACGGTGTGTGTTGCAATGAGCGACATAGCAGGCATGTGGGAACACACTGGGACCCAGAACAGGGACAAAGACTGAGGCTACTTTTAGGGGGAAGGAGATGTGTAGTGTGAGTGGAGGGCCGTACTTACACGTGGAGGGATTCACAGGACAATGGATGTCTGGTCTCGGGGGAGCTTGGTAGGAGAAGGGAAGGACTCAAAGAAGGGAGTGAAGGAGGGATGTACAAAACTGCTAATGGGGGCTTTTCCAAACATCCACTCACTCACCCCAGCCACCAGCCACCAGTTAGGCTTCCCTGTTGCTGCCCTGTGAGAACAGACACATGGAGTGCAGCTAGCCATTTACATTTCCCTTGCTCTCCTGGCTACCTCTCCCATTGGGCGCAAGACATGCTTCTAGGGACCGTCAGCAGTGCTTTCTTGCAGGATCAGCTACTTCAGGCTTCCCCATCCCTTGATATTTATATCCCACTTCTTACAAGAGACTACTGTGGCCCCCCTGAGATGTCCATAAAACCCCCTTTCACCATCCTCAAGGGAGTGAACGGGTCACTTGGGCTCACATATCACACCTGGAAGATCTGCTAAGTCTGTCCACCTATTTACCAGACACAGGAGTAGACTGGGGAATTATCACCAGCTGAGCATTCATGTGCCAGGGTTAATAGCTACCCTGATTCGGACGTGCAGGGCATTTGAAACAATCCCTTCCTGCATGCATGCTATTGGAGCCTTGTAGCGTTCAGAGACGGAAGCTGTACCAAGTGAGCTGAATGGGATCTGATGTCTGGTCCAGCTTTTAGATGGGAGTTGTTCCTTGTCCTGTTGGCGAGACAATAAGAAATATCCTTAGCTGGGAGCTCTGTCCCTCTAGACAGTAAAAACTGTGACAAGCTGGTCTCAACTGGTTACGGCCTTTATATTAAACCATGCGTGGTTTTAATTACTTCACTAGAAACCTTAAAATCATATTGCACCGAAATAGCTGTGTTGCTTTACCAGGTATTAGGGCTTTCCATTGTTAATATGAAATGTGTTTTGATTTGGGACAGAGAGAATGCATTAACTGAATAGAACTTCTTCCATTAACCGTTCCACTCTTTATTGTGAAGCATCTGTTTGTGCACTGGAAAAGAATTATTTAAACAGCCCTGTTTCTGTAGCAGATTTTGAGTTTGATTATTTTTTTTGAGTGGGCTGTACTTTGCAACACACACCACAGTCTTATTTCACAACGTGACAGGTCTAAAAATGCAGATAATCAGCTACTGTATACCTCCCCCTGGAGGTGAGAAGCAAAACTGCAAACTTCCAACACAGCTGAGTCCCAAATACCTCCAAATTACTCTCAAGGTGACAATTAGGTCTGGGGTTTTTGTTTGGTTGGTTTGCTTTTTCTCTCTGACCGGCATGAAGAAAATCTGGAAGGTGGGTTGTCAGGAAGGAGAGAAAGTTTGGGCTTGGTTGGGTATTGTTTTTAACATTAGACATATCAGGTCTTGTCTAATCTGCTCTGGATGATGGACACTGAGGATGATTAGAGACTAGAGAGATTCTGACAAGTGATAAAAGATTGAAATATGAGCAATTGAGAGGGAAGGGATTTTTGGTCAGACTGCTTAAAATGCCTTGTTTTTTCTTCACACTCATTTGGTTCAAACACCTAATAGACCTTGGGAGAAAAGCTCTCTTGTAATTCAAACACACACACTTGTTTCCCCTTCAATTAAAGATGGAGATTCTGTTCAGTTCTCTATTTCCCTTTGAAGACTCTTTCAGAAAAAATATAAGGAAGACATGGTGGGATCTTGTTTTATTCTAAAACAAAAAACATGCAAGGAGGAAACATACATCCTGGGGTCACCTGGGATCCTTTTTGCATCCTGAAAAGGAAAATAGAGTGTGTGTTTCTTTTCAGGTCACCTTTAAAGACAAAATTTTCAAGAGGCCTTTAAAAATGGACCCGATATATGACAATACGGTCCAGTGGCATGCACAAATAGGCGCTTCTGACTTTAATGGTATTATTCATGGACTAAGGGGTATCAGAAACTGGCCCTAACTATCTTTTTATGTGCATGAGCAGAAGACAGTGTGGCTTACATGCAATCGGGTATTATGGTATAAATCCAAATTAATGCCTTGGTGCAGGTGTGTGCATTTTTTTCTTTTTCTTTTCGGTATTGTGGAAACACATATGAACTCCCCCTTGTGGGGCAGTTAGGAGAGTGGTGTAGAACAGGAGAGAGCTGGGTGTGGAGAAGGAAGATCAAAAAAACAAAAGGAAAAACAACTTTCAGATGTGTGTTGAGCATGCTCAGTTTAGGTCTTCTGAAAATCAGACTCTCAGTGTCTTTTTGCAGTAAAGTTACCCTGTATTTGGCTGCTGATACAGCAAAGATGTGGCTGAGCAGGTAACCAACGTCGTTCAATATGAAATCGATGAACCAAGAAGAAATATTGATGCAAATATCAGTGAGAAGGCAGAGAGCAGAAAAAGCCACATTTTTGCTTTTCCTTGCCCCCTCCAGGGGCAGATCTGTTTGCAGAAGGCTACGATCCTTTCCAAGGAACCAGCCAGGTCACTTCAGTGATGATGTGTTCATTGTTGTTGAGAAAGCAGCTGGGAAGGAGAGAACATTGCTGGCTTAGCACAGCAGAACACAATTAAAATAAATTGGAGGGAGAGTGGGGGGAATGGGCAAAGATGTCCTTATATCACATAGTCCTCCAGCTCACAAGAAAAACAGCTGTTTTGATCTAAAACTGGACCTTATTGCAAAATCAGCAGCAGCACTGGCTGATGGGTTTATAAACAAGTTAATATGAAGCTGGGCTATGCAACATTGCACAGCAGTAAAACTCCTCCAGTAGTGCCAACTGAAGCATTCAAAGATCACGAGTCAGCTCTCAAAAAAAAAAAAAAAAGGAGATTGGCTTGAAAAGCACGAGATCTTTAAACTGAGAAATTTGGAGTTCACTTGATTTCTCCTCTGCACATGGGCCACGTATCCAAGCTTTTCTCTGCAACCATAAGGGCTAGAAACTTCTTTTTAATAGACCACAGTTGAGATTCCCATGCATCCACGTGAATCCAAAAGCTGATGCTGTAAGAAAAACTCCAAAATCAAAAGACTATAAAAATTGCAAGCATTGGCAACAGTACACCTCCCCATATCAGTGCAACCACTTAGCCCCTCAGGCAAGCTTGGATCAAAAATGAAATCAGACTGAGGTAGGGATGGATGTACTGGTTTGAATATATTTCCTAGAGAAACTGGAGTCACATCACATGCCATCCCCACCTTGTGGGCAATCTTAGAAGAGCTGGCACGAAGACCGAACTCCCCTCTCCATGGGAGTGCAAAATATTCATGACAATGCTATACAAATAATATAAATCATCATCGTATTTGTCAGCTCAGCTCTGCTTATATTGTAAGGGTAGTGGTACCACTCCACCAAATGTCAGGAGGGTGGTCACAAGCAAAATGGAATGATTATGACAGGTCGATGATACCAGACATCTGCTACGTGGCCACACTGCCGCAGTTAGTTGACTGAAATTATGGAAGAACTTCCTAGTTGCAATGGAGCTGCTTAAAAAAATCACCAACGGATACACAACTGAAAATGCAGCGCACACAGCTTGTGATACTTGACGAGGACATCAAAATGCACTTGAAAGTTGCTAAACACCTTCCTGCAAGCACAGAGGCTTGGCTGACCTGAAAATGTTTAAATCACTTCCAAACAAAAGTTGGCAGGCCAAAAGTCAATATGTGGAAGTGGGGCTATTCCAATAACCCAGACATATGTGACTACGGTGAACACACAAACCACAAAACATCTGTGTTCTCTTGCTCTGCTAGCTCTTGGAGGAACTGTGCACCAAGGAAGAGCTCACCAGGGCTACAGGCCAGGTATATCATGTGCCCAATGCTAGAAAAACCGAGGATTGTGGTGGAAGGACACAAGCAGCAGCTCAGCTCTGACTGCAGAAACTTTATTACTAGTTACAGGATAGGAGCCGGGAAAAACCCAGCTTCACTTTCACATCCAGGTGATGTTTACACAGCAAGGTGGTGAGGAAAATCATCTTTTGACCAGTAAACTGAGTGAGTTATCTGGGAATCAATGAGAGATAATAAACACATGGAGCTGCATGGTTTCGATAATCATTTTTCGGCTGTACTTTTCAATAGAGAAAGCACAAGAGCAGCAGGAGTCACATTCAGCCATAGCGTATTGCCTTGAGCCAGCCTCTGTTGAAGTGAGAGAGGGATCTTTGGGAAATGGGGCAGTTCGGTGAACTGGGATACAAAGGCTTTTGCTTCTGGATCCGTGCTTCAGATCCAGGCCAGGTGTGATAGTCGCTGAAAGTTACCATGTGATGGTGAATTGGAGATCCTTGTGAAATGAGTTAGTTGTCTCAGACTGTCCAGTTTGGACAGTTATCAAGATCACAAATGGCATTACTTGGAAACATCATCAGATTTGTCACTAACTGAACGAGTCATGAAGAATGGATTCTCATATTTAGATATGGTTCTTCCAGGGCACGATTGAGGCACATTGGTTGGATAGCCCTGATTTCCAATCTCTTGCACTACCTACTGGACGTAGTACCTACCCATAATATCTTTGTATTAATTCTAGTGCCTAACTCAGGAAGCTTATGACCCAAAAACACTGGCTATAGGTAAAGGTCCCAGTGCGGTGTGGCCATAGTAAAGGTCTCATATTGCATTCTCGACAACTAGACTGATTAGGCTAGTGTGTCTCTCTTCAGAGTGCTTTAGAGGATGAGCGACTACTTAGTGGTGCAGAACTAGGTTCCTTGTTTGTGGGTGAACCTGCTACATGCAAAGTAGCATGTGAGTTTCTCAAACTGTCAAATGGGCCACTCTACCTTGAATGGTCTGTTACAATATATGTAACTACTCATGCTAAACACTCTGTTCCACCTTGCATTTTGCTGTGACGCTGGGAGTACCTTTCCCAAGCCTGAAGAAGAGCTCGGTGCAGTTTAAAAGCTGGTCTCCCTCACCAACAGAAGTTGGTCCAATAAAAGATATTACCTCATCCACCTTGCCTCTCTATGCATCTGGAAGACAGAATTGTTGTAGCTAAGGACTCTTCCTTCACAATCAGTCATTTTAGTGAAAGGCAGGAAGGATATAAGTGAGTTTAGACATGACACCAGTGACAGAGCCAGGATTGCAAACAGAGGGGGGGAATGGGTCATGGATGGTAGACAACAGAGAGCCTGTCCTGCACTCACCCGACAGCAGCTCCTCCCATCCCATGAGGCTGGGCCCAGCTCCTCACTCTAGGTGTTGCAACCTGGCACACAGGGTCACACAACCGTGCGCCTTGTCGAAACACCTGGCACGGGAAGCCAGGTCCAGCAGCTGCTGTTTCTGCCGCATGAGTGTGGGCCGGCTGGCCTTCCAGCCCCACGTGCAAATCGGTGTGGTAGAGCTCGTCAATTGCACACTAGGCTCAAAAAGGCGCCATATATACACCTAAAGGCCACCTGGGGGTCTGCTGCCTCTTCTGCTTCCACTGGCACTGCCACGACTGCGTGACACGACCCCTGGAAAGCGGCGCTAGCGGCAGAAAGTGCTCCTGGCTGCGGGCAGCAGGCCGCACCGAGCGGGGGGATGCTCCTGAGAAGCCCTGCCAGACTTGGCCGGCGGTGCCAGGCGGAGAGGGGAAACTGGCCGCAAAAGAGGAACGGGTCCGCCTGACAGAGGCTGTCCCTGGCCTGCATCTGTCCCTTACCTAGGGCTGGGATAAGGCAGGGTGAGAGATGGCCCCTTGGGGGTGGGGCGTGTCAGGACTCCTGGGTCCTCCTCCCATGTCCTCAACCAGGCCAGGTGGGGGGGGGGGCGCCAGGACTCCTGGGCCCTCCCCCCACCCCCTCGGGGGGGGGAGGGGCGCCAGGACTCCTGGGTCCTCCCCCGCCCCCTCAGGTGGGGGAGGGGCGCCAGGACTCCTGGGTCCTCCTCCCGCCCTGCCCCGCCCGGCGGGAGGACCGCGCGCCCACGGCGGCGGAGATCTCGCGAGAGGCTAGTCCCGAGCATGCGCAGTGTCCCGCCCGGCGCGAGGGGGAGCAAGGGGCGGAGCCTCCCCTCCGCCGCCCGCCTCACGGAGCAGCCGCCATCTTGTTTCTCGGCCGCTGCGCGCTCGCTCCGTTCCTAGTCACACCCCCCCCCGCCCCTTTCCCTGCAGCCGGGCGGGCGGCAGCGGGACCCCTCCCCTCGGTGCCCCGCGCGGTGCAGGTCGCGGCGCTGACGTGGCTGGTGAGTGACGGGGGGCCCCAGGGACCTGAGGGGGGGCACCGGCCGGTCCGGCCCCGGAGGCCCGGGCCAGGCCTGCGATGGGGGCTCGGAGGGGGGGGGCGGTGCGGTCTCTTCCCTCGGCCGGCTCCCATTGGCCGAGCTGCCCCATCGCTGCCGAATGGCGGGTGGCGGGGAGGCGGGCCCAGCGCGCTTCGCGGGGATTGGCTGTGGGCGAGCGGACCGCGGAGGGAACAGGGAACTGGAGTAACCCCTTCCCTGGCTCGCGCGCGGACGGGGGAGGGGCGCGCGGTACGGTAGCCTGGCAGCCCGGCGGGGGGGTAGGACAAGGAGCACCACGGGGCTGGGCCCCCGGGGGGGGGCACGGGGGCAAAGGGAGACCCGTGCATTACGGGCTGGTTTAGGGAGCCTGTGGCTGACAGCGGCAGAGGCCTGCCATGCTCAGCGCTTTGGTGAAATGGGCCCTTTGAGGCAGCATCGCCTGTGGAGCCCTCTGGCCCCCTGCGGGGGATGAGGCCCTGCGCCGTGCAGACCGCGACATTACGGTGTTCATAAAGCGCTTCCTCCTCCCCTGCGTGTGAACGGGTCCCCGTGCAATCAGGCGTTCTGCTTCTTGCACAGCAAAGGTGTGAGAGAGACAGGAAAGGTCGGGCACTTTCTTGCCACCAGTTGACTGCAGTTCGCTAGCGGAATCCAGCTGTTAGGTTGATGGGAGGGCTTCTGGGTGACCCTCGCTTTGCCCTTCTTTGACAGCGATCGATGGGTATTCAGTGGCGTCCAGGATTGTCGGGCAAAACCTTGAGTTATTAAATTTTGCATCTAAAATACATTCCCACAATATCCCAATTTCTCTAAAGTTGAGCAAGAATAGATTCCCAGTAGGGGATGATATCCAGCCACAAAGTATTGTTTTGCCCGTCTATAGCATCTTTCAGCTGAGGATTTCAAGAGCATATCTGCTTTTCAGAGTTTGTCCCCACATTTAACCTTTGCAGGAAGGGGAAAAAAACAACTAAAATCACTAGAGATGTCTTCATAATGAAAGATCAAATTAAAGCAGTGGCTGTAGCAGGGAGTGCGGCAAAGCGCTCCACCTGGGTTCATAGTTTGATTGATAAAGGTGTTGATGTAATATACTTAGACTTCTGTAGGGTATTTGACTTGGTACTGCATGATATTTTGATTATGAAACTAGAAAGATAAAATTAGCATGGCACACATTAAATGGATTCAAAACTGGCTAACTGATAGCTCACAAATTATAACTAAATGGAGAAACATCATAGAATGGTGTGTTTCAAATGGGATCCTGCAGGGGTTGGTTCTTGGCCCTAAGTTGTTTAACATTTTTATTAATGACCTGGAAGAAATAATAAAATCATCAGTGATAAAGTTTGCAGATGATGCAAATTGGGGAGTGGTAAATAGAATTAACTCCTCCTGTCTGTGGAAGTCGTGGAAGCTACTTCACTGGAGGTTTTCAAAAGGAGGATGGATAGGGATTTATCTTGAAGGGTTTAGACACAACAAATCCTGCATGTTGGAAGGGAGTTAGACTAGATGACCCTTGCAGTCGCTTCTAACTCTATGGTTCTATGATTCTATAATGAAGATGACAAGTCACTGACACAAAGCAATCTAGATTGAATGGTAAGATGGACACAAGCAAATAATATATGTTTTTATATGGCTAAACGTAAATCTATATATCTAAGAACAAAGAATGTAGGCCATAGTTAAGCAGTGGGGAACTCTAACCTGGAAACAGTCACTCTAAAAAAGATTTGGAGGGTCATGGATAATCAGCTGAATATGAGCTCCCAGTGTGAGGCTGTGGCTAAAAGGGCTAAATCAATCCTTGACTGCATAGACAAGGGAATCTCAAATAGGTGTAAAGTTCCAGAGGGGTAGCCGTGTTAGTCTGTATACAGCAAAACCAACCAGAGTCCTGTAGCACTTTAAAAATTAACAAATTTCTGCAGGCATAAGCTTTCGTGGGCTGCAGCCCACTTCGTCAGGTGTAGAGAGTTTTTTTTTTTGCCTCTGTTTTTGGCAGTGGTGCTGCTGCTGCTGAAATATTATGTCCAGTTCTCAGTAATAGTCTCCGCCAATATTAGTCCCGTGCTGTATAACATCCTGGTATGACTCAACGCTTTTTTGCACTAGGCTCGTTTTTGCCAAATTTCATACAGTTGCTATCACCAATGGTGTAGACAAGGCACTGGCAGCAGCTAGTGTTTTAAACACTATACCATTTGGGCTTGTAGGAGAGGGTTAGATGACACTGTTTAAATGCAGGCAGATGCCTCGAACCTTCTCTATGCTTACACTTGAATGTGTTGTGCTGAATGATTGGATCAACAGTGGGAAATTTGGGGCAAAAAAGTTTAGATGAACACCCTCTAATTCTAAACAATTCCTTTCCCTTCTTAGTAACCCTTCAGATACTTATTAACAGTTATCCTGTCTCATTCTTTGTCAAATGTGTATATGAATTAGTTCTTTTTTGTACAGCTTTTATGCCTGTGAGCTACTTGTTGTACATTAGGCAGTTAGGAGGGACTAGCATACTGAGGGACTCTGATAGTTGGGTATGAAACCTGTTGTCTGTAGGTTGCTGATTCAAATCCATCTCAAACACTTAAATGACTGAAAGGGAGCATCAGCACCATCTGATAGCCATCTGCATGCAATGGCCTGGAACCACCAATTCAATTCCTTGAGGACAGATTCCTCATCACTGGCATCCGTGTTGACAGTCTCAGTCATAAAGCCAAACACTTGACAGAACCAAAATGCAGGTTAAAGGTGGTCCTTCCAGTTAGTTAAACATTGGTAGGGCAATTGTGGGAATTGGTTCAGTGTCTGTGTCTTAGGCACAGAAGAAATAAAGGATTTAAATTTCTAATACCTGTTCATTTGAAACTCTGTAATACTATTACATTTAGAAAGAAAAACATTGAATATGCTGTAAATTTAAGTTCCTTACAATGATCAAGCTTCCCAATTCTAGAGGCCTTCAGAATGCCATGATTCATTTACTTTTTGATTATATGCATCTGAGATCAGAAATGTTTATCTATTAATCTTTTGTGCCACTATCTGTTTTTTTAATGATATCTGGATACCTTGCAGTAGATTGTCACTTCTGAAAAAACTCTTTATCTGTAAGCATGCAATGATCTCTTTCAGTAGCCAAAATAACTAATAAGCCGTATCATCAGTCAGAGATGCAAATATGCAGCTTGCTTGCCGTCTTCCAGTCTTCATCAGTTACCAGCTTTTAAAGATTTTTAAGAACAATATTATAAAGATTGAACTTTTTTTTACTAATAATGTTTCATATGTCACTAGGGTAGATATTTTCTGAAATGCATTGATTTCTATTAGCGGTCTGGGTTTAGCTTAATCTTTTAGTACTCTGTGTTACGCTTCTTAACATACAGTAGTGGAGGGAGACAGAAATTAACACTATTTGATCTGTATAAAGCATTTTGGGATACAATTTGTTAATTGAAATCTGCTATACAAAACACAAATACATTGCTGCTGTAGATGTTGCTAATCACCTACCCAAAACACAAAATACATTCCTACTTCACTATATGTATGAGAATATTCTATGTTTAGTCCATTATTAAAAACCTTGGGCCTGATCCAGAGCCCACTGCAGTCAATGGGAGTCTTTCTGTGGAGTTCAGGGTATTTTGGATTAGACCTGTTGTATACATATTGACCTTGAAATGTAGCAGCCTCTGTGGCTTGATTGGTGTAAAGTTTTCCATTCTAGGTGCATGTTTTCAGTTACTTTTAAACTCTGTTGTTTTAAACTTTCTAAAGTTTTCCAGGCTTTTTCTCTGTCTGTAGAAGGTGATGATTTTATTTTAGTGGGTTTTTTGCAAGGGGAAATTTTAAAGCAAAAACAGTTTTAGATGTTTGAAATAAGAGGAGGGGAACCTGTTGTAGAAATAATACTTGGAATCCTTTTTTGAACATAAAAAATGACACAAATTAGACATTTGAAATATGGCTTGGAAGTAGTGTTCACTGACACTTACGTTTTAAACATTCCATTGAAAAATGATCTTGATTTGGTTGCCTTAATAGATTTTGAACATTGAGCACTGAGCCATCACAACCTTTTTTTTAATAGTGCTAAGCTCATAAACTGTAAATCTAAAGATGGTCATGCTGCACATGTGTGCAGAGCTAACTGATACAGAGTGAAATAATTAGAGTAGGTGGGTAGAGAATGAGGAAAGGACTTTATTGCTGTGCTTGCTTCATTCATGAAGGGTGTTGTAAGATCAAGAGTGAATTAGGCACCATGAACCCTTGCCTCATACTTTATTGCTTCACTTAGGGAAATTTAAGGTACTCATGCCTTGAAGGTAAAATCCAAGAGGCGCACAGGGGCTCTTTCCTACATACATCTAGTAGGTATGTGAAGAAGGGCTTCCGACTGTGATCCTCCATGAGGTTCATGAGTTAGCACATTCTATGATGTCTAGCCAAATATTTCTACTTTATACATTTTTTTTCAAATATAACATAATTTTCTACAATTATGCTAGATGTGTAGCATTCTGCTATCGGCCTGCTACTACCGTGAGTATCACACAAACCATGAAAATCACTGATGAAAGCTGCACATTGAACCATTCATAAAACACTACATATTAAGTAAAACATATTTTAACTATTGATAGATATTTCTCAGTGAACATTAATGGGATATGTCACCTATGAATTAATTTAATTTAACTTCAGTTATCTGCCTCATTTCTTCAATTGCGTTTGTGCTGCTGATTGAAAAGAGAATGTACATGCAAGAGCAACTAAATTTGTAGAAAAAACTGCGTACATTTTCTTAAACAGTACTATATATAATAATGTCATTATTCCTTGTATCTTATTGCATGCACAAAAGGGAGCAGAGCTAAGGTTCACATGCTACCTGTAACTGTGGCACTTCATGATTTGAGTGCTTAATTGTCAATCTAAAAGTTGTCTTACGTGGTTTTGTTTTTTTAAATAGAATTACTTAAAATGATGGATCTGCTTTGGAAAAACATAGTCTTTGTGCAAATAATTGAGACTAGGGCTTGAATAGATTACTTCAGTTTTGCTACATTATATTTAAAGTTATTAGTTTAATTGTCTCTGGCTAAATTTTCCTGCGTTCTGATTTAAAAAAAAAAAAAAAGCCTAGGGCTTTTCACACAGTAACTTTCCAGTGTGTGCTTACTGTCTTCTCAGAATAACTGCTATAAGGTACTGTACTGATGTTACACAGACAGTCTGTCTGGCCAATCAAAAGCAGCTAAATTTATCTTAATTTTTTTAAATGGAACTCAGCTAGCCAATAAGAAATCCTTGGGGCGGGAAATAGCATCACTCTATGTTAGTGTCCGGAAAACTGTCAGACATGCAAGAGTGACTCTTTTGGATACAAATATCTTGTCAGTTTTTGTATTATGTATATTTACTAAATAGATTTATATGCAAGTTTCCTTCTAGTTTGCAGTCTGTGTCTGACCCCTGTTCTGCATCTCAAGGTAACTTTAAAACAGGAAGTGTACAATGGAGGTTAGTGATGACATGAGCAGCCAATCCAGACTTTGTGATCCTAACAGATAAAGCAGCTTAACCAATGAGACAGCTGTGGAGGCAAGATTTGGTGTCAAATAGCATGCTAGATTGAATGCCTTTGACTGTTAAAGTGGAAGGAGGCTGCATAGTGTTTCATTGGCGACTCGGGAGTTTTTCAGTGAGGCAGGGGTCAGCTGAAAGACAAAGAAAAATGGCGAATAGTTTGCTGGGAGGGCAGCTGTTCAGTTATGCACTGCATTGGACATTCCAGAACCATTTTTCTGCATCTCATGCTGCCTTTATTTCCTCCTTTTTTCTGGGGGAGGGATAGGAGTGACTTGCTTCTCCCTGTCTGAAGAGGGATAATTAACTGCATGTAAAATTAATGCAGTTCCTGGTAAGTTTAATTTTTGTTTTATGTGGAAATCACAGAAATTGTATAGCTTTAAGGAGAGGAAATAAGTTGAACTGTCTCAGAAAATGGCCACTTTACATTCCTTGCATACCTTACAGTGCACCTACTGTACCTTGTCCTGTTGGATTTTGCATGCCCTTCAACTGTGTTTTGCTAGTTCAGTCAAGATAAGAGAAGATGAATGAGGAAAGCTATTAATTTGCAAAGAAGTACAGTGATAAAATACTTATTCTGAACAATGAATATGGAGGTTCAAAGCTTGAACTATTTTTCAAAATAATTTTTTCTTTGTTCAAGTGCACTGAAGCTTCCATAGAGGAAGAAAATGTAATATTTTGAGTGATTTTTTTCCCTCCACATTTCCTTTTAGTTTAAAGGTACAAAGAGCACCAGTGGCACTGTTACGCATTTGTATTAAAATCTGCTTTGCTGTCCAGCAGAATTTAATATTCATGGCCCTGAATCATAAAGTTAAATTCTTTCATAACTTTCCCCCTGTATATCACAAATAATACTGCTTCTTTAAAATGGCTGTATAATGATGGGTAAAATGTTGCTGTCTTCATTCTCAACCGCAGAATATTAATGATGTCTCCGGAGCCTGACCTGAAAAAGAGATACATTAATCCTTTAAATCACATCCTTTATGAAGACAGATAACTTAACTCTTTAGATAGCATGTACTACAAAATGTCTGTCACTTCATATGCAGCCCTTTTAAAATTGTAATACTTCTACATTTGATCAGACTGCGAAAGTTATGGTAGGTGCAGCACATTCTGTTGCCTTTTAAAATAATGCCAGTTTTTTAGATTGCGGATATGAAGCCTAAAACTAACACATAGGTTGCTAATCAGGAACTATTCAGTTCTTGGAAGTAATGAAACCTTGTATCTCTTGTACAAACATCAACAAAACACTTGACAAGTATAAGCGGCCCTTTGTTTTCCTTTTTATTTGCAAATAAGGACTGAAGGTCACTGGAATGTTCTTGCAGTAGAGCAGACTTCCAGGATCTGTAGTCCTGCAAAGAACAGCCATGGAAACAGAGAATGAGAGCGTACTTAGCTTAGAAGTTTTTCAGTGTAAAGGGTTTGCATGGTAAACTGAATACAAGACTTGTATAAATATTTATTTATTTATTTATTTATTGCTTTTGCAGTTGAGGTGGTGCTGCAGTGAACTTGCTGGAGCAAGGCCTTCCTTCACTAGGAAGAGTGACCTTGAAATACTGCTGCTCAGAGTTTAGAGCATGAAGGACAAAGTTTGTTTATCCCATGTTTAACTGGAAAAAAGCATTCAAATTGAAAAAATGAAGTTACTGCTGATGTCTGGGAACATTGAGGTTGGCATGAATAGGCTATAAATCTAAAGTAGAAATCATTTTCAACAATAAGTCAAATTACATCTCAGTCCATCTCTCTTCCCCACCCATACCAAAAGATTCTAAATATCTGTGGAGTTACAGTTGTTGCATTGTCATCATGAGTAAAACTGCATGACATAGATTCAGGATTCCCATTCTGATGCTCTTATCTTCTTTCTAATCTTCACTTATTGGCCATGGGAGTGGTTTTCTGAAACTCAAAGTAGTTATGTTTGTAACTTATTTTTGTGTGGTAGATGGAAAAGCAGGCCAGAGTGTTATTTCTGGATCTTAAAAAGAATGACTGTTCTGTCGTGTTAATAACTGTGGTAAGAAAGGCCTGCATACTGGGATTAAATTTTACCAAGAGGCAAGAATAAAAGGTCCATTATTACAATGGTCTTCAGATGCTAACTACTCAAAATATATATTTTTAATGTAAACTAATCACTCCTATCAATAATGCCTTCCGTCTGCAGACAAAGCTTATTTAACTTTGACTTTTGGGTTGTATCAGTGCTAGTCCTGGGCTGCATCTGTGCTAGTTCCAAATCAGAGAGGGCGGTAAGGTGAGGGGCAGTACTCTAAGAGCTTGTCTTCACTTAAAAGGTTGAAGCAGCACAGCTGCATCGCTTCAGTGTAGATGCTACCAATGCCGATGGTAGAGATTCTCCCTTCAGTGTAGATAATCTACCTCTCCGAGAGGCAATAACCAGGTTGACCTAGTGATGTCTACACAGGGACTTAGGTTGGCTTAACAGTGCCACTCAAGGGTGTGGATTTTTCACACCCCTGACTAATGTAGTTAAACTAACTTAATTATTTTGTGTAGACCAGGCCTAACATTAGCCAAAACTATCTGTACAATGGACTTTTACTGTGATTATAAAGGTCATTGATAACATGTTCAAGCAAAAGGGTAAATGACACTTTGATGTTTTTTCTGTTAATCTTAAGATTTTTTTCCTCAGAGAAATTAAGCTAAAGTGCATTGAACCATTATGATTCTTGGAGGGGAGGCCGTAGGAAGGAAGGGGTATGTGTGATTTATATGTGTGTGTGCATGTGTAATATATATATATATACACATAAAAGAGAAGATAGGAAATCCTTACCAAAGGCTTTTTTTAATGTCCAGGTCTTACTACTACACACATCATTGCTTAACATTGCCAAAGGTTAAGGATTTAATTAAGATAGATGCCTCTTGGTTTACTTATGTCAAGAAGGTCTAAAGAATTATAAAAGTTTTTCAGTAGAGCTAGTAAGACATTTATTTACAAATGGGACTGCCTTCTATCTTCTTTCTTCCCCACCACTGTGCAGGGGAGGAAAAGAAGGAGCTGTACTTTTACACCAATTTACTCAGTACAGTAAATTTAGTAGAAGCCTAATCCTGTGTTCTGTGCTCTCTCGCACCTCCTGTTTGTTTTTTGAGAGTTTAGGGTGTCCAAGGAATACAGGTTTGGGGATCTCAGAGAGAAATAGATTTCATTTTTTGTGTTTCAAGCCCCTGTAGTGGTGAAGCCAATTTTTAGTTTAAATGAGGTACCTACACGTTTGTTTCCTGTTGTTGCTCCAGTTGACTTTTTATGTAGTGAAATTATGGAATGGAAGTTTAGAGTGGGGAAAACTATTGTCCACAGGTTGAAAAAGCAACAGTGAAATATTGTGTTGTTACCCTCTGGAAGTAACTTTACAACAAAAGATTTATAAATTGAGTGTTTTATGCCCTCTTTAAGCAGCTATATTTAAACTTCTATGTGAAGCATCTTCTGTCAATTTCTGGTTTTAGCAGTCTACTATTTGTAATTAAGTGAAATTTGTGTGGTTTCTGTCTCTTCTGCCCTCTTTAATTCACTTATGTTTTGAAAAACAAAATTTTAACCTCCTGGTGCCTCAAGGTATCTGAAAGCATAGTCAGCACTTGTTATAAGATCACTGATTTCAGGAACAAATTTCCAAAAGACTAAAACAAACTGGGAGTTGTCTTTGGGGTATTCTTCCTTGTAAGAAAGAATCGTCTTATAATCATGAGGTGTCAATTGTTCAGGAGTCTTTTTGAGTTCTGGGTGCTTTCTGTAATCTGTTTATAACTTCCTGCCTACTTGGTCACTTCCTATAAAATTGGGTCAGTCTGAGCAGTCGTCTTTTTCATTTGCTCACTGAAGATGACACAGGCTACTTGTGTAGGGTGAAGATTTGTGTTACTTGTATAGTGTACTGTCTATAGGATAGAACTGTATACACTAGAAATGCACAAGATGTAGTGGATTATCCAGTCTACCTCCCTAGCAACATCTGTTGGCCGCAAAACTGAGGCAATGCATTCCTTAAGTGTTTCCTTATCAAAAAATAGGATAAATATGCTGTTTTTAATTTCAGTTTTAACAGCGTCTTTATTATCTACAAAGCACATCCATTAAAAGAATGATAAAGCAATATGCTGGAAACTTATTTGTTTGAACAACCTTCATACACAAAATAAACATAACCTTCCTGTCCAAATATATCATACCTGCTATATAACATAAACCACTCAAATGTTATTTTGTCTTTTCTATTTGGAAAAGAATAAAATGTGCACATCCATAATTGTGCATACATTAAAAAATTACAAGGATACTTTTTGCTTTCTATCATTTCTTTGTATAAGTGGTGTCTGCTGGTACTTTGATGCTATTTTGAATGGTTCTTTCTGCCTTTTTCCCTATTTACAGTTTGATGGTTGATCCTAAAAATGCAATGGAAGAGCAAAGAAATGTGTAGCACTTAGAGCTGCATTAAGATTAAATCACAACTTTGTCCCTAAACGTGCTGCAGCATCTGTGTTTGAGCTCAGTAGTCAGTATCCTGTATTAACCCTGTCTGATCCAACTAGTAAATAGGAAGTTAATAGCATGCAAGTGGCTTAGGTCTTTCAGCCAGTTATATTGTTTGGCTAGCTAATGATACCAAAGTGTATGTGGTATATGTGATTTTTTTTTATTAAAAACCTGTCTATATTCATGAATGTTAGGTCTGTGTAAATAACTCTGTGTGAGGGCTAACATTAAAAAATACACACACATAACCAGGACTAAGAGAATGATTCTTTTGGATTTTCTAAGGCTTTTTGAAATGCTGCCTTTTTTGTTTTTGTTAAATTGTACACTATTGTTTTTGTGGTTACAAGGACTTCATTAACTCAATCTTAATTATTTTTATATTTTTGACCAGTTTTAACCATGTTGCTGAAAATATTGGTGCTTGAAGGACAATCATTTTCACCTATGTGACTGTTGGACACTTACCAGATAGTAGCTTAAAGTTATGTAGAAAATAGTGCATAGTATAAGTATAAATTACAACATTCCTAAAAATATAGTTGGGTATTGAGGTTACTAATGCTTCAGCCCAGATTACATTGTAAATAAGTATAGTTTGAAATGTATATGGACATTATTGTTGCCACATATTGGATCCTGAGAATATATTTGTATGACAAAATTTACTTCTTCAGTCCTTGAAATTAGATAAACGACTTAATATAATTTTAGGCCTGTGACAAATCCATTTAATTTGTATGTCACTGTTGCTCAATAACAGCCCTGAAATTTCATCAGCATATTCTGTACAAATCTGAATAAGACACACGTCTTTGAGGAAAGAGAAGTTGTCGCGTTTATTTCAGCAGTGCTCTTTTTAAAGTTAAATTTAAAACTATTCTACAGTAATCTTTTAAAATTCTTCTCCTTGGGACAAGGATTTACTAAAGGTAGATCGTGCCAAACCAACCTGATCTCCT
>ML675715.1:12096555-12393521 GCA_007922155.1 Mesoclemmys tuberculata | reverse complement strand
TAGATGATCATATTGGTCCCTTCTGACCTATGAGTCTATGAGTTTGAGTCTATGAGTAAGTAACTTTTTTTTGGAAAGGTGAGTTAAATATCATTCACTTATTATTGACATCATGATCATGAATAAAGGCAGGTGAGTAGATTTTTGTTGTGCCTGAGCTGGCAAACTCATGATTTGCAAAGCTGTGTTGCTATATACAACTGTTTAAATTTATAAAACAACAATATATAGCACATATGTCATACTAGTTTCCCTGAATAAATGAGATTGAAGTTAGAAGACAAGTTGTACCATTTGGGGTATTGCTGTAATGTATGCAAAGTAGTATTTTACCATGTGAAATAGACCATATTCCAAAATTGTTTGGATTATTAAAGAGGCCTTTTATATCTTTACTCAGCATTTGATATTGAAAATTATGTAGACAAGATACATTTTAAGAGCACTTCCTTTTTTATCTCTCTGCATCAGTTTTTATTTTCTGTGGGGAAAAAATCTTGCCAACACTGAAATCAAACCTGCAGGGGATGATTTAGTGTAAAGGAAGAACATAAAAAATCTTAGCAAATGTTTAACTTTTAAAGTACCAAATCTTAGCTGTGACCTTGTGATCTCTGGTTCAAAGGAAGAAAGGAAGCTAAAATAACTGGCGCATACAGCAATTCAGATTAGTTTTGCTTACTTTTAAAATAGATTACCTTTTAAAAACATTAAAGTTGAGCATTTTACAGTCATAGTATGGCACTTGTGTAAGGTCATGTGCTGCACTAAGAAAAAGTCAGTTCTTTAGTCTCTTGCATTGTATCATGTCATGCAGTGCACTTAAGGCATCTGGTAGTTCTGTCGTGGAATAAACCCTATGGTGTGTGTTTGTCTAATTTATAAATAAGACTGAGGACATTGCAAGGATTAAAATTAGAGACATTTGCCTAACAAATAATACATGCAGTCATTTTGTGTACAAAGTCACATGGAAAACATAGTCGAGCTCTTCAATAAGAGTTACGTGGTATTATGTAATAGAAGTACTTTGCCCTTAGTGCATTTCAAATGGGAAGCTCAAAATGCTCTATAAAGATAAGCATTAGCCCAGTTTTTCAGATCTGGAAACTGACACATAGCAATTGTGACTTGCTCAAGGTCAGACAGTAAGTCATTTCCTGAGTTGGCCCCTGCTCTTAACAACTGGGTGATGCACCTTAACTGTACTAATTCACATGCAAAATTCAACACGTGGGGTATCTGGGTGTTTATGTACACATCTCTCAGAGTAAGGTAACTTTGCTTACGTTTAGTCTATATGACAAATACATCCATGCTTGCCAGAATGTTTACAAAATGGTTGCTGCCTTTTGGAAGTTATTACAACAAATGTGGAAACTTGGTCCCTGATCCTGTGAAGACTTAAGCACATGTGTAACTTTAAGCATGTAAGTAGTCCCATTAAATTCAGTGGGATTACTGACTTGTTAAAGTTAATGATATGCATAAATCTTTGCAGAATCAGGGCCTTCATCACACAGTTTATGTTTCAGGAGCAGTCATCTGGCCAAATTAAGTTCTGCTTCACATGTGCACTTTCTCTCACGCCACTGTTTCCCCTGTGCACACTCTCACTCACTTCACTGTGGTTTAATGGATTACACATGGCACTGGGAGCTAGTAATTGCTCACTGTTCCTAGCTCTGCAACTCTCTATGACCTTGGGCAAGTCTTGTGCCTCTGTTCACTAAAATGGAAATAGGTATTAATACATCACACGAGTGCTGTGGGAACTAATGTTTGTATTGTGCTATGAAGCTAAAAAGAAATATATAGTGCTAGGTATTTATTATCCAAGCAATTTAAGCATATAAAACTTAGTCATAAAGGGGAAAAGTTTAAAATGAAAAACTGAGGAATTGTAGAAGTTTCTTGATATAAGAGTATTGGAAGGAAATATATATTGAAATATTTTGGTTTGTGTGAAGCAATTAAATATTTGCAGATGCTCTTTTATTTTAAAAACTTAAGAGCCGTACTCTCGCCTTGAATATTCACATTAAGCTGTCACTGAAGTTATTGGAAGTTATTGGGTTCATGTGCATCTGCAAGAACGTTTGTACCTTTCTAGCACTGTTTTATCAGGAAAGCCTATCACTTCAAAATGTATCCTGTAATTTAAATTATAACCGTTTATAGAAAGACGTGCCTAAATCTCTTGCCTCTAGTTTATGTTCTAGCCCTAATTTATGCATAACTTTATTTCTGGTGCATCAAGGTAAGAATTTACTATCCTTACTACTGAGTTGCTTCCACTACAATGTATGCCAGAATAATTGTTTTTGTCTTTAAAGTGCTTTACAGCACTTCTGGTATCTCCATTTTTACAAAGGAATGGAGGCAAATAGATTGTAACTTCTCTGTGGACTCAGAATGAGGTTGTATCATCAGTGACTAGAATTTGAGAATCCCTGATTCCCAATCCAGTGCTAAGAGCACAAACCCATGCTTTTATGGCAGACCGTTTGCTGGCATACTGCTTGCTGTCTGATACAAATAATGCAGGATTGCTGCAACTATATCCAAGATTTAGTGTGTAAATTTTCAGTCTAATGCACATTTTTGGATGCAATTCTGATTAATATTCATAGAAGTAATTTGTCTAAATCCTGGGCAGTATAGATAGGTTTATTTCAGATGGTCTTCAGCATTGTGAAAAGCTTGAAAAATTGCTACTCTTCACAATTTGAAATGACAGTTTGTGCAATGCCCAACACAAAGGACCTGATTGGATCTTTTAGGGGCTACCATAATATAAATATTTAATCATTATAAGCATTAATATAAAACATTCTGGTGTATGTTGCTGTGAAGCTGTAGGGGAGCAGGAATCACTTTTGGGGGTCATATCACTAAATCATGGACAAACATCTGTTGGGGTCTCTAGGAACTATTACAGTGCAAATAACCTTTAAGAAGTAAAGTGTAGCTAGAAAGGACACTTTCAAATCCATAGGGATCTGACAACCCACCTTCCTAATGAGGCTTTTGTAAACACTGTGTTGCTTAATTGCATCCTTTTCAAGGACATATCAAGATTTCTGGTGGGTATTTAAAAGCTGCTAGATTAATTAACACCCTGCAGTCTGATATGAACTGTAACGTTTACTGGCAATATTTTTTTTGATTGTATAGGAAAACATGTTATCCCACTTTTCCAGAAGATTTCTTTACTTTTGTATGAATTGGTCATATTCTGAAAAGCTAGTTGTAACAGGATTCTGTATAGGAATTTGGGGCACATCTTAGCTACCCTACGATCATGTGGCAGAAGCCTGTATGAAAAGCAGTAACTGAGTCACTCTCTAAAGTTAGATCAGAAATGTCTGGTTTGCTCTAGTCAAGGAGTATAAACATGGAGTGCATCTCAGAGCCACTTGGAAAGAACTATAGGTCCTGCAGGGAAAACCTAAGAACAGCGATGCTTGAAGAGCAATTACTCACATTTAATTCCATTGTTGTTTGAGTTGTCAATAAAGTCAGACCCCTGGAAAGTAGTAAGCCTGGGCTTTTGTGGGGGGAGTGGGTGTGTGTGTATGGTGCTCAAAGTAGATATGAGGATTTTTACCTGCTTACACTAGTATTTTTATATTGCTGTATGTTTAAATCACAGAAACTTTGGTCCTTTTTTTTCCCTTGACTTCCTGTGCATCAAGATATAAGACGCATTTAAAACACAAATGGAGAACGCTCTTAAAAGTAGGCTGTAAGGATCGTTCCCTGCACTGGCTCTCTCGGAAGGACCAGATGTGACCTAATAGAGCCTAAAAGGACCCAACTCTGCTGATTCAGGGAATTTTATTTTGATATAGGAAATCTAGATAAAATAAGAAGCATGTTTTCCTCATGTGATCACTTATTTTATCAGCTATGCAAATATTCACACTCATTATTTATTGGCTTGTTAAAGTGCCTGCTTGCTGGAAAACAAGGTGTTGATGCATAGAGTAGTGTTTATTATAAAACGTCCAAAAAAAACTACGTATCCACTAATGCTGACAACTATGGGTGGTCAAGACTTATGTTTCTTTATTGTCATTTCCTGTTTATAAGTTTTCATTGCCATGCAGTAGTTGTTTGTTTAGTTGAAATTAGATTCTTCTTGGTTCCAAAATGAATAAACATTTGTGCAATGCCACTAAAATATTTTAAAATAATATTATACAGTATAAACAAATTAAATACATGTTTTTCCCACTTGTTTATAAAAACACATTTCTGCATCAAACCATTTTTGTTTTATTTTGTGGATATATCAAATGTGGAAACAAATTGCAACTGAATGTACAATTCAAATAACTTTCTCCTGGAAAGCATTTGTCATGCATGAGAGGGTGTGGCGGGGAGGAGAGAGAGAGTCTAGTTCATTACAAATTGCATATCCAGTCTGCACATTCACTATTTTTAGTGAAACACTGAGCCCCTGATACTCTTTCAAGTAATATCTCCCTATCTTCACGTGCTGTCTTTTGCCTGACTGTCTTTCCATTTCAGGAGAGCTGGAGTCACAGCTCTGGTTCTTGTCACTGCTTCTTCTTAGTCTGCATTCTGGTTGCTTCACCTTGATATGAGACTATTGTATAGCAGCTGAGCATGCTACTGCTACAGCACTCAAGTTAGAAAGCACAGTATTAAAAATGCTAATGGCCTCCTGGAACCCTTGTCTACACTAATGGTCCCAACTTGTTGCTGCTTGTGGATCTGTGTCAGCAATAGTGAGAACCTTTTCTGAAAAAAATCTATTGTTAGGCAAGGCCAGGCAGTTTACTAACATGTTCAGAATCCAAGCTAGATCCCAACTGAGTAGGTAGTGGAGAAAGGGATGGAACAAATCTTCTTTAGCATCGTTCCTTTGTCCGTACACGTTGCAGCACTAACGTTGCTAATTATGCCATTGTTTAATAACTCGTCAGCATAGTTCTGAAACACTATCCAGAACCTGCTTTACAACCCTTTTACAACATGGTGCTTCAACATGGACAGGTTCAGGTGGTGAAGAGAAAAGTCTCTCACTAAGAAAGCCAGTTAAAAATCTGAGCCTTCTCCCCCTCCTCCCCCCCGCCCCAAGTAAATAAGATTCATTTTCTTTCAGTTGCTGTAGTTGCAGTACTTTTATGCTACCAGCTGCGCTGCAGCTATATAACTTGGCCTCTGTCCTAAAGATTATGTTGTTTGGAATGGTAAGTGGAATACATTTGATGCTTTGACATTATTTCTTGAAAGGCGGGTCAGCTGCCAGGCTGAAAGTTTATACATCCTCTTGAGTAGGCCTTTAAGCAGAGCAATGTACAGCAGGGTCAGGCACTGTCTCTTTGGAGAAGCAGTTATCAATCTATTGGTATGATTTCCCAGAAGATGGCTTCAAAGCAAGATCATAGTCAGCTCTTGGGACTGGAGCAGGGCAAACACATATGTAGGAGAACAAGTGCTATTGATCAGTGGCCCCGAAACTAGCTTTCAGTACAGCTAAAATGTTCTTATTGTTGCTGAGACTGTAAAATATCTCATGCAGTTCATTTTCAAAATCACAATGTGGATTGAATGTGCCTTGTTAAAGATAGGGCATGTGGCCTTTGCAATTAAAATATAATTGCTGCAGTATCTGGCTGCTGGTAATGTGCTGTTTTCCCTTGTTCATATGCAGAAAGCACCTGCCATGCTCAGACAAACTTTAAAGAAATATGCTTTACTAAAACCTTGTTAAAATATACATACCCTTTTGTGAGAATATTTCTTGCTTTCTAAATTGTTCCTCCTCTTGATGCTATCATGATCAAGTGCCTGTGACATAATTCATTACTATGAAGAGCAGATTCTTTTATACAAGTGTTGGGTTCTGCATATCTGATATCAGAATTTGTCCCTTGAATTTTGGAGACTGCAGCAATCTGTTTTGAAGTTTGTAGTCTGAAGAATTTTACTCTGATATATTTATCATAAAGATAGTTATGAATTTTGACAGAACAAATATGCTAATTTTCTGACATGATAAATATATTTTTGATTCTGTTGGCTTCCAGTTTTTCGTGTTGTATGGTAGTTGTGATGTATCCCTGACCATTCTGGTTAATAATATGGCTATCTTCCGTCAACGTCTCTAATTCTTTTTTTGAGCCCCGTTATAATTGTGGCCTTCACATTCACCCCCTGGCAACGAGTTCCACAGGTTGACTGTGCATTGTGTGAAGAAGTGCTTTCTTCTGTTTGTTTTAAACTTGCTGCTTATATATTGCATTGGGTGGCCCATACTTCTTGAGTTGTGTGAAGGAGTAAGTAACATTTCCTTATTAACCGTGCCTCTTACCCCATGACTGCTTAGTTTGCTCAAGAACCATTGCTGAGGGACCTTGTCACACTCCTTAGCAATAAAAGTTTTGCCAATTTAAGTGCTAGTGTAGACATGGCCTGAGTTTCACTATAGCACTACATTTTGTCTTCCTCATGAATAGAAGAGCTACTGTATAGCAGATGTTTTTCGTTATCTAATAACATACAGCTTTAAAACGAAAAATAAAAACAAAGATTTCACCACAGGAATGTGATTGCAATCTAGAGGTCTGTAGACAAAGCTATTAGCCTGTGGGCGAGCAATTAGGTTTAATTTCCTCTAGTCTTCTGAAATTTGGGCATCCCAGTCAGAATTTATCCTTTAAAAATATGGGTTAGAATAATAAGTTTCTAGTGTCATGTAGAATCTGATCATCCCCAATAAACTCTAGTGATTTATTGTAATTATACTATATACACTGTGTTCTTTCTTTCTCTTGATGCTGTTGGTGCTCATCCGCTGAGATGTGTGATTCTTGTTGACACTGCTGAGTTCGAGGTTCTCTTTCACACTGAAAGCTTCTAGTTAAATTACAGTCCTGCTGCAAGATTCTAACTTTTTCCCTGTAGAAGTCTGTCCTTCTCTTAATATTTTGGTTATTTTGTGTTGGTTTTAATTGAAACATTTGGTCTACAACTTAGATCTTGGGTCAGCTTCCAGAAAAATCAGGTTCTATTCCAGGCTCTGATATTGGCTTGCTGCACATCTTGGGTTAAAGTACTCAGGTCAAAAATCTTTAAAAGTAGACTGATTTGGGTGCCTAACTCTTGTGTGCTCAACTGGAGGTATGTTTGGCCTGATTTTTATTTTTATTTTTTGACCCCCTTCCAGTAGTGTTAAAGTTGGGTATCCAAAATTGGAGAACATTTTGGAAAACGTCCTTAAGCTACTCAATCATTCATTTTTTTGCCTTTTTAAGGAGAACTTCTGTGCCTCCTAGGGTTGGTTGTAAGATTTAATTAATGTTTGTGAAAGTGTTCAAGTCTTTGAGTTCATTGGATGAAAAGTGCTTTATAAATGCAAAATGTTTTTTATTGTGGTAGCCCAAAGATAGAGGTTGTTCTTGGCCTTGTATTTCTCAGCTGTAATCCTGCTGGCCACATTAAAGAGCAGCATTGTCGGATTTTTTTGTGCACTCATGTCCCCTGCTAAAAGGATGGTGACAATGAGAATGCAGAGGAGCTTAAAATAGAAGCATGAGGATCCCAAGGGTTTACAGTGCAACTCAGAGAGAGGAATTTTCAGGGAAAGAGAAGCAAAATGTAATGAAGTCTTAGGCCTTGTCAGTACAATAAATTTGTATCAATTAAAACTAAATTGGTCTAGAGACCTACGTAGTTAAATCAGTGCAACTGTCTTCTGGTGTAGGCATTTTAATTTTGGTTTGTTTGCTTTATATCGATTTAGTTTAAATCAAGTTTGACATAAGGAATTTATAAATTGAAATAAAGGGGTGCAGTCCCCTTCTTGTGTGGACAAAATTAACTAAATTAGTTTCTATATACCAGTCTAGCTAATATATTTTTCTTGATCCTTTCTCTGAAATAGGCTGATGTTACATCCTTGGAAGTAGAACCATCTCTCTCTCTTCAGAACTTAGAAGCCTCATTTATAACTGTTCCTTTAAATCTACCTATGTCTTCTGCAGATTGTACAAAACTCATCTGTTTGATAAAACATTAGCTGGATTTTGAGAAATGACAGGTTTCTTTCCCCACTGACTTTTTTTGGGGACTCCTTAAACTGAAGGAAAATGACTACATTGGTATAAGCCCCCTCGCTTCCTTCTAAGTTTTGCAGACTACCTTTCTAAGTCAAACATTTTATTGTAAATTTTTTTCTTGTGTCAGGGACTGCTTGTATTAATGTTTCAAGCTGTTTTAACCTGCCTAGGGGAGACAGACCCCAGCTTTGTTTTAAATACTTTCTTTCAGCATAGCACTCCTTCTCAGATACCTAGCCTTCAGTGCATCGTGTTTCTGGCTGCATGATTTTTAGTGGAGATAATTATTAATAGATCTGTACTAACCTCAAATTGCTTTCGCTATACAGTTTCCTAATAATTATCTTAAGTAGTTATTTAAAGTAGCAATTATCTTGGAGTCAACCACCAGGCTATTGATTCTGCATTCTGAAATATTAGTGTTGTATTTATTTATTTTGAAGATATGATTTTAACTCATTAAGGATTTTTTAAATTCTAGAAGACTAGATTAAACTGGTTTTGAGCTCTTTCAGTAGCCTGTGCTAATTCATACAATAAGTATATATGGAATACCAGGGAAAACTTGCTTTAGCAGGTACAGACAATAGAGGATGAAACTGTATATTAGTGTAATTTTAACACTTCCTTGTCCTTCTTGTCTAACACTTAATAATTTATTCACCAGTTGGTAGATTTTGAACAGTCTAGTTGGAGTGGACTTTAAATAATCAAGTTGTACAACTTTGTAAATTAAAAACAAAAAACTGCACTACTCTTCATTGTCAATATCAGCAATGATACTCTTTTTGATACAGTCATGTTCAATAAGCATTTCCATCTGCATTTTGCTTACTGCATCAAACGCTATCATTTCTATTTTGAGAGGAAAAGATTCAGGAATCTTAACTTATCTGCAGGTGGTATAGATTTCACTTTTGGAAACAGATGAGTCATAAAAGCAAGTACACAGTTCATATGGCAGTAGCAGTTTTAAAAGGATAATTCCAATATATTATTCTATTTTTTTACCTTTTTTTACAAATGCCACCTTGAATAAAATTGGAAGGAGGGAGGATGTTAAACATTAGATGTATTATTTATCTTGCCCTTTACTTACTTACAATTTTGCTGAAATTGGACAGTCTAATTAGACTGTCAGTTTCACCTTCTGTTAGTCACTTTAGCTTATTCTTCTGCACGAAAACAGTGCTGCGATCGTTAACTAAACTATTTTCATTAATGGCAAAAATCATGAAAACATTTTTGTTTTGCTTTTAGTGTTTGTGAGAACTTTTTACTGTTTTTCTTTAAACTGTATTTTGGTCATAGGCTACTTCATAGGATTACTGTAAGGTTAGTCAGCTTTCAATGAAACAATTTAACAATATCCATGTAGGTTTTAGAAGTAAAATTTTCTTAGTGGCTGGTATTTTTTGTTGTTGCTTGGTTTGTTTTATTTTGCTTTTCTGTTTCTTGCTGTTTGTAATTCACTGTGCTATTAAATGATTTGAATGCAAATCGTCTTTGAAATATAATCTTGAAAAACTGTTGTTTTTGTCTTTTGAGTGAATAGCATCATGACCTGGGGAAAAATCTTCGTCTGATCTTAGTGTTGTTGATATGTGTGTTCAGTTACATAAGTGCATATTGCCATCACAGAGCAGATTTCAAGGATTAGTTTGTGCATTCCTAAATCTATATTTCTGTTCTTCATGTGACAGAGCAGAGGTGCACAAATTCAGAATTCAGTTACAAGACTTAGTTAAAATATTTTTATCTACTTTTACTTTCCTTTTAAACATTTAAAGATTCTTCGTTCATAAGTGGTTTAATTATGAAAATTACTGTATAATATGCTGGTCACTTCTGTTTCCAGAGAGGTTTTGTAACTGCTTTTGCTTTGATTTTTATCATCATGCAACAGTTTGTGGATACTAGCCAAATATTTGTAGGTTAATCTCCTAAAATCATTTTTGTCAATCTACCCCAACAAATTTAAAAAAAATTAAATGTAACCATTCACAGCACATCTTTCAATATGTCCTGATTTGAAGAGTATACCATTTAGTTAATTTGTCTTAAACTAGCCATGAATGGTCTACTGTGGGCTTATCTAACAATATTCTTTTATGAAGAATAATTATTGTATTTGGCACAAGGGATCTAAAGCCCACCAGTAATTTCCCCCAGACAACATTTTAAACCACATCACATTAAACTTTGACATTACTTCGCTCCTCTGCTTGAGAAAAGACAGAAATAAACCGCTATATGCATTGGATCAGAAGCTGAATGGGAATTGTGCCTAATATTCCAGGTCTAAATTTTGCCCCATGCCTTTTCCCATTACATCACCAGACAGAAATAACACGATGTATGTTGGGAATTGTCCCTTTAAAAGTAGCCCATGGTTTCTCTCTCTACAGCCCATTGAACTTATAGGAGTGGCTCTTTTAAAATGGAAACATCAAAGCAGCTTTGGCTGACCCAGGAGAATGTTAGCATAACTTTTAATTTTTGTTCATTTAGGAAGTGAGCAGTGCCTGTCCTGGCCTTCCCTGAAACACTTCTTATGCCTGGGGAATAACAAGTTCTGTTCTGCAATGTTCTACATTTCTGTAATTCATACATGCCATCAGACTGGGAATGATCCTAATGTGTAAACACAGCACTTCTTAAGCATTCTTTTGCTAGTGCTAAAGATTGTTAGATTATTATCAGGAATTCTAGAGAAACCACACTTTGCCCTGTGTGCCTTTTTTCTCCTTCTATAAAGCTGTTTCTTTGCAGTTATAGTGCTTTTAAAGAGCATATTTGGGCTTGTTTGGCATTAGCCACTTTTGGCTTAAATGTTATAAATTTTTTTAGTCACACATACAGGACTTGATCCTGTGATCTGTTCAAGGAAGAACACCTTCATTGGCTTATGTTGGAGTTACTTGTATATGAAGGGAACAGGATTGGCCCATGATGTTTCAGTGGCATGTAAACCCAAGTTCGGGTTTTTTTTTTTAAACTATATATAACTATCTGGCTGCCAGTCCTATTCTTTTCCACTGCGGTTATATAAAATGGACAGAATTCAGTTGCGGTATATGTTATATATTCATTGATCACAATTGCAAGTGTTAGTACGTACCTTAAGTTTGGTCTCTTATCAAGGTACAGGTTATAAGGTATTCATAAAATGGATTCTGTATAGTTCTAAAGTCTTAACAGTTTGCTTCACAAACTTCATTTCTAGAATGTTAAATGACAAGCGTAGTTTTGGTCAGATACAAAAACAAAATAAGTGGACACCCTCACTTTAAAAATCTCTCTTCTGGCTGAAAATGCTTTATCTACTTTTGAAATCAACACATAAGAATGGCCATACTGGGTCAGACCAGTGGTCCATCTAGCTCAATATCCTGTCTTCTGACAGTGTGGCCAATGGCTTGTACTTCAGGGGGAATAACAGTACAATCAGTCCTCGATTGATCCAATCCCTGTGGTCCACTCCCAGCTTCTGGCAATCAGAGCACCCACAGCATGGGGTTTCATCCCTTACCATGTTGGCTAATAGTCATTGATGGACCTATCTTCATCAATTTATCTAATTCTTCTTTGAACCCCTTATAGTTTTGACCTTCACAGCATCCCCTGCCAACGAATTCCACAGGTTGACTGTGCACTGTGTGAAGAAAATTACTTTAAATTGAAAGAGATTAGAGATAATTTTGTGAATTTAACAGCACTTTGTATATAACCAGTTAGTTTCTCCTAGTTGTTGTATCTTTCACACAGCATCTGAGGGAAGACGTGTTTTTAAAAATAAGAAAATAAAATGATAAAACCACAGAAGGCGTGAGATCTCAAATAGATGTAGAACCATAAAGTCATTTTAAAAAAAACAACAAACATTTAACTTTTAAGTTGACTGTTCCTTTTAAAATAGTGTTAAATTAGATGGAAATTCTAGGTGAAGTTGACACTCCAGTCTTAAGCCTTCTCTTGCCCTTAGATACTTCAGAGACACATGTAATCACAAAATTTGTGCTTACGATGGTGTGGGCTAATGCAGAGTAGTAGCTGCATAACAATTTCTTTGATTTTGTTGAATTAAATTGATTCTAATTTTTAAAAAATAGAGCTAGGGTAGATAACTCATTGTGGATGAAAACCAAAATAGAGATGACCCCATTCTTCATTCATGCTTACTTTGTAAGCCTTTCAGATCTGATAACATACTGATGATCTTGTAATTCTTTCATGGACATCATAACAGTCCTTTTGGGTTGAACATCCAATAGAGCTATAATGTGTGCCTTCCACTAATAAAAAGGAGTAGGTAAAGTATCTTAATTTCTTTGCCAGTCTTCAGATCTTGGAAATGTTGGCTGTCTCTTTTTGAGAGAACAGGTAATTTCACACACTTGTGTGAATACTAGATAGGCTTGTCTTAGTTGGAGAGTTTTGCAAAGTGATTTAAGAAAAACTTTAGGAATTTTTTAATCCACTTTCTCCTCCATCTCTACTAACCTTTCTCTTTTTCCCCCCTCTTCCTCCAGTTATCACGATGTCCACAGATAGTGGCTTTGGTGCAGCTGGCAGTAGTGATGCCCAGCAAAGCCTTCAGTCTTTCTGGCCTGGGATCATGGAGGAGATTCGAAACTTAACAGTGGTGAGAGAATGTCCTTTAATAATGTGTAAAACCTTAAGAGAATGTCCAGTACAGGAGTTACATGCTACATTAGTGTCTTGTAGCAAAATATTTGCAAAAACCAACTATATTTGGCCAAATTCTTCTTTCAGATATGTACTGATAACTCCCTTTGAGTCAACAATGCAACTTGTGCATAAGTATCTCAAGGCAGAACTTGACACCATGCATGCATGGTTCATCAACTGCAAGAAACTGCCTAGTCCAGCTTTGGGGTTAGAAAATGACTATGCAGCCGAACTGTATTTTGATTTGTATAAATGTACACATTTATCAAAATTTGGGCTGTAGCTCATCAATAACTAAATCAAATTTACATCTTTTTGTAAACACATGGAAACACAATAGTTATAGTATAAATATTTTTCCAGATTAAACCAAAACCTTTTTGGGGGGAGAGAGTGGAATCAAAGACTGTTTAATATAGAGAGTTGTAACTTTGTTTCCTAGAAGGTTTCAGAGGTATTCAAAACCTTTGGGGAAAAAAATCGTTTTGGAATAAATGTAGGTAAGTGCTTTTGGATTGCTATCAAGTTACTGGCTGCCTTTGAGTAACTGAAGGTCCAGTGACTATACTTATTGCTGTTTGAATTCCATAATGTAAAGTGGTGTGGTTGCCACCTTCTGACAAACGATACCTAACATTAAGAAGTTTCCCAGACTGAAGGAAAAATCTGTGGATGGAAGATTGATTTTCATTTTCTGTTTCCAAAATGGGGCTTGCATTTTGTCATATTTTATTTGAAACTTGCTTGCTGACTTGTTACATTCAAAAATTCAGATGTTTAGATCATTTAAAGTTTCACTGATGGCAACACACAAAGTAAGCTTTAGTGCTGGGGCTAAAAAAAAAAAAGTCTGTTGCAAAGTACATTGGAGAGGAGGATGGAGAGGGGGACACAAAGGCTAGGTGTTGCCCTAATACTTATCCAGTGGAAATCCATTAACTTCTTCCTTCACCTGATTACACCACTTTGAAAAAAACTGGTAGTAGAGTCTCTGCCTTTTCCCTACCAGTTTTCCTGTAGTTTGTGAAATCCGCTGAGAAAAAAGTACACTTGTTCAACATTATTGGTTAAAATTTAAATGCACAAATTTCAGGATATTTAGCTATGACTTTTATAGTAATCACTTGTTTCAGACTATTCAAAGCTAGATTATCTAAACCAATTAATCTGATATTTCTAAGCACTTACCACTTTGATATCTAAGCACCAATATCAAGGTGATACGCAGTTTAGGGCTCAGGATACCCACATTCTTGTTTGTGCATAGCTAGACAAGTGCATCTTGGTGTGTTATCTTCTATTTTTCATATAAAATATGTGCCTGACTTTCTAGCCTACATTATTATATAAACCTGTTTCTAGTGAAGTTAGCAGGTATTATGGATGAAATTCTGAGGTGGAATTTTGATAAACTTTTGTTTCAAAGGTACCGTATCCCCTTCAAAAACTAATTGTTTTGTGAGTGTGAAGTTTTAAAATAACCTGAAGATAAAAGTATTTAAAAAACAAACTAAGAAAAATCCTTACATTTTTTAACATGCTTAAATAACTCAGAGCAGAACAGAATTTTGGCAGATTTATTTTTAAAAATTCACCCTTCGGCTGAGAATAAACTATAAAGATTTCAGCCCCAAATTTTTTCTGCTTAAAAGAAGCCCCTGAGAACAAGGGCATATAACAAAAATGCCTTTTCAAGAGTGACTGACATCTCTACTGCGACATCACAATTACATACAGTCTGTCCTAAAATGCAGACTTTTCTGGTTTAAATTTGAATTAGCTGAAAACAAAAGGGCTCAATTTTAAGATGGTCCATTTGAAATGAAGTACCCTATTCTGATATAGTAGTCTAAAGATAAGCTTCCCCTTCCAGCATGTTACTGTCTTGGCTCAAGAAACAGATGTCGCAATCTGAATGCAGAGACCAGAATTAATTACTTGATCCCTTACTGCACTAAGCTCTTATATGCAAGAGCTGTAGTTTGTCTTCATCTGCATGTGGTAAGGTTTTATTCTACAGCTCATCTAGTACGGGCAGTTTAATTTCTAACACTGCTGTCATGAATCTTTTGCATTGCAAGTTAGAAAAATGTTGAATGCCAAGTTGTAAGCTTCTGCCTGAATGAAAATTTTAATAAGGACTGTAGGGGAAAAGCAATTATAAAACAGTCCTAAGCAGCCACCCTTCACATAATCAGGCACTGAAATTACTGAATGTCTTGTAAAGCCAACACACTGAGTTGCTATGTATGTGGACCTGGGCAAATTGAGAATTCATTTATACTTATTGTGTAGTGGGGGTCAAAGCAGTCATCTAAGGTACAAACTGTTCTGGTTGACTGCTGTTTGAGACCATCTTTATTTCTGTTCTTGTGCTTTTGCGGTGTGTACACTTGAGTAGAAATCAGGCAAAAAGAGAACAGCTGAAGAATGTTTTTCCCATGAAAAAGGGGGAGGAATGCAGCCTCATCTTGGAGAAATTGTAGATAATAGGACTAATGATAGATTACATCTCCAGAATTAGTTAGAAAAGGCTTGGTAAAAATGTTGATGCCTAATTTGGAAAAAAAATCCGGGAAGCAACTATTTTGACAATGAGCACCAATAAGGTGCCTTTGTAAACAGCACTATGCTATACTATGCCTGCTCTCCAGTTTGCACTGTGTAACAATGTGAGGTGCAACTGCCATGTGCAAGAGACAAATAAAGATTGCTTATTCTGCACAGAGTATGTCTTTATTAAATAACAATTATTCACAACACACACAGAAAAGCTGGGCTGGAGGGGAGAAAGCAGTGAGGGGCAGTGTGAACTATGACAGCTGGGTGTAAGCCCAGCTATCATTCTGGAAGCTGTCTAAAGTGGTGGGGTGAATGGAGTACCCAGATGGGTCAGGAGTTTGGTAGGAATGTGGGGTGGAGTTTGGGGAAGGCATGGAAAACTGTTCTGTATTGGCTGCAAGGGGGGCCAGCACACATGAATTCTGTCTGCAGTGTTATAAGTGACTTAAGCAGCTCCATTTGCTCCTACATGGCTTTTATCATGTGCTTGTAACCTGCTATCACTTGCTCCTGGTTTTCCCTCCTCACCTGCCTATCCAGTTTCTGATTTTCAGATACAGTGTGTCTCCATGCGTTTTTTCTTTTTTTCCACCTCAGAGGATTGGAGGAGTTCTTAGAACATCTCCTCTTTGCTTCTCCATGGTCGTTTTCTTATCAGCCGTAGGTGCTCAGCAGGTGTGGGAGGGGTTCCGCTTATTGGCACATCTGCAGAAGCACAATAAACAGTAAAAAGAAGCATTATTGTGAGTGCATAACAGCAAGGAAAGGGGAGGAAATGATCAAGATCCATGCTTTTGAGTTCAGAGCATGGCCTGCTGCGCCTGCTCTAGGGCCCATCCTCTGTACTGCAGGCAGCAGCTATGCTATCTTTTGTCCAGCATCCTTTAGCAGATGTAGGGGGAAACTATGCAACAATTAGAGTGGCTAAGAAAGTGGATAAGAAGGTAAACATCAAGTGTTCATAGTTACCATACCTTAGAGAAAATAAAACTTGTTGCCTCTTACAGGAGATATACTGTTTAAAGCAGAGAAGACCAATTTAGAATTCTTCTGAACATCACTATCTCTTACTTTTGTGTTAAATTATTCTGTGTAGTTGAACAGTTTATGAAGTCTCCTTTTGCTCTTTGCAGAAAGACTTCAGAGTGCAGGAACTCCCACTGGCTCGTATTAAGAAGATTATGAAACTGGATGAAGATGTGAAGGTAAATTCATACTTGGTCTTTTATGCTGTGAAACAAAACATACAGTTATCAACCATGTTGATGAGCACCGTAGACGACATTTCTCTGGAGTGCAGTGTTTGTGAGGAAAAACAACCTTATTGAAACCTGTACAGGAGTTAAAATACCCCAACAGCTGCCAGAAGAATTTCATTGTTGGTATGAAAAGCCTCTTTGAAAATGGAGTGATTGTTTTTTTTTTGAGGAATGCTCAAAATGATACAAATATTTATATGTGAAATTAAGTAGTCCAAGTCAGGTGCCTCATGCAGTCTTCTCTCTCTAGGTATTTGTGGTCAGTAGTATCTGAGTGCTTCAAAAAAATTAATGAGTTAAACCTCAAAACACCCTGTGAGGAATGGAAGTAATATCTCCATTTTACATATTGGGAACTGAGGCATGGAGAATTGACATGCCAAAAGTCAGAGAGGCGGGCTATAGGAGAGTCAGGCATTGAATTGTGTTCTTGAGTCCCAAATCAGTTCCTTAGCCACAATGTGAACCTTCCTTCCAACACATTAAAGTTTGGAGATTATTTATTAATAAATAAAAAAGAGGTGCTCAGGATGCCTTGCAGAGATTAGTTCCCTACAGCATTGTAGTATCTACGTTTGTTAGCAGCTTGATAGATTCACAGTGTTTTTCAGATACATTCTTTGACAGCTTTTTTCATTCTTTAACTAGCTTGTATAATTGGTACATTTTGCATTTTAAAAACGAATTTCCATGTTTTGAATAAAGCATTTGCAAATAATTTTCAGCATTTTCCCAGTTCTAGTAGTGACTAGCTGCTGTCTCAGTTCTCCTATCGCCTTCAGATTTCTGTGACGTTTGCTTTCACAAAACTACAAAAGCATTTAATATAAACCTAATAACCTTTTTTTTAAAATCCCTACAATCAGTTGAAACAAATGTTAGTACAAAACCATTGTATTTTATACTTTATCAAGGAAATGTGTCCTTTGATATTTCACACATTTTTTATCTGAACCCATGAAACAAGCAAAGTAAGACATCATTATTTATTTGGCATGTGGTAGAGGAAATTGTTAAAGTCTTCCATATGGGAAAAAGGTGTGCATGGGCCCACAAGGAAATTTTAAACATCTACTCACATAACAGGAAAAACAAAACCAAAAAAACCTACTGTAAATATCAGGACTTTTTTTATTGCTGATCCAATGGTCTTTTTGCCTTAAATTAGAAGATTTGGATGTGAATTTCCAAGAGAGTTAATGGAGCTGATGACTTCCATCCTTTTTCTTGTGAATGTCACCCTTATATTGGGAGATTCTTTAACATTTAAATAAGCTCAGTGAAAAAGGGGTGTTCTTTGTGTACTTTAACAAAGCAAGCCATTCTTTTTAACCAGATGGAATCTGAGGTCCGGTTCAGTGCCTTAACCAAATTAATGCAAAATTTCCTGTAATGAAGAGAAAAGGGAGATGGAAAGTAAAATATTGTTTCCTGCAGGTCATTGTTTAACAGGAAGGAGATTATCCTGGGAAATAAGTCTAATACAAAAGTAGCTAAAGTGAAACAATTCTAATAGAAAGGTAATGGGAGCCAGATTCTTCTAAGAAAATGAAATTTGGTAGGACTGGTGATATTTAAAAAAACATCTTTATAATCAGTTAATCATAACCTAAATTTCCACAATCCATATTATATCATCTACGATATATTAGCCTGCAAAGTAGTGAGAGCGGCTGGTATAGATTATTCTGCAAAGTGAAAGAAGAAACCTATTAACCTATGAAAGGAAGCCTATCTGTCATATGAATTTGTAGTGGAGTTTCACTTCTATTGTTAAAGGTAAGGTTGACCAAAACTTTGTGTTAGCATAGAGTAAACTGGTGAGCTGTGTGAAATTAAGATCTATAACATTGATATTTCATTAAATAAACTTTCAAGGAAAAGTGTAACTGACCAATATTCTTATTACAGTGCTTGCTTCCAATCTGGTAGCCCTTTGGACTTCCAGATCTTGCAGTGAGATGGCCCTCAGACGTAATGTGGCAATCCCCTAAACTTCCAGATTACTATCTTATTCACATCTGGACTAGTTATCTGTTAACACTATAACAAGCGTCTGTGACTAGACTCTAGGGTAGTACGTTGATTGAGTGAATGAAATGCATATATTTCTTTGCAGATGATTAGTGCTGAAGCGCCTGTGTTGTTTGCCAAGGCTGCTCAAATATTCATAACAGAACTGACGCTACGGGCATGGATACACACTGAAGATAATAAGCGCAGGACTCTGCAGGTAATGGAGAACTATTTCCGTGAAACCTTGAACTGCCATGTCCATGTTTTCTGACCCCTTTTACTTTCTAAATATGCTCCTTGTGCAGCCTTAAAACCCCTGGTCAGAAGGGAGTGACAAAAATCCCTGCCCAGAGAGAGATGATGGCTGGAGACCAGATACCTGACTGGGATCTCCTGAAATGTACCACAGAGGAGGGGATACAGGTGCAATGACCCTGCATCTGTGACGGTGCACCTTTAAAATATATCCACCTATGGAACAGAGATAAAAATGCCTCTTCCACGTCCCCCTTACTTACTTCCAAAGTGAGAGATGCCTTAGAATCCCTCAGATAAACTGAAGTGTGAGGATTAATAGTCCTAATTTTTATCCTAGATGATATCCGAAAGGGCAAGTAACTTTGTCTCAATCATGTTGTGCTCATGTATATGCTTTTGTAAGTCTCTAGCGTCAGTGAATTTTCTCCTAGTACCAAATAAAACCCCTTCTGTTTTTATAATTCCTGGAATCAGATGCAGGATTTTTAAAGATGTCTTACAGCTTTGGTCATTATCTGGTCATCCATTATAGAAACAGTTTTTAAGGACATATTTACATTTTTGTTAGAAATTCAGCTGCCTTGTCCCTGAGTGACTTCAGAACTTGGATAAATGCTGTTCAGTAATGGTGACTTAAACTAAAAAAAAGTTAAATTTTTTGGCTTGTTTGTTTTTTAATATTTCAATCAAACCTATACCCAAAGAGGGTAGCTCCATGGTATGTATATCCCCATCACCCTCCGAGTCAATAAGTAGTTTGGGGTGGGATTTTAGTACTCCTTTTCTCCAATTCCATCCTCTCACCTTGGTAGGCTCGTTGACTCTCTTGTGGGCTTTCCTTCTTCTAATGTATTTTGCGGTCTACCAGCTGTATATCTTTTAACTCTTTGCTCTTCATGCTTCCTTTTACCCCTCTTAATTGCCACCTTCCATGTTACCTTTGATCTTTTAACATCACTTGGGATACCATTTTTCTCAAATAAGCTCATGTTAACTTCTACTTAACCCCTTTTTCCACCCCAACTCCTTGGCTATGCTCACTTTGCGACCCTAAAATGTTCTTAAGCAGTCTTCCTGATGGTCCAGTATAATGTCACTTTTTCATCAGGTTGCTGCTCACTAATTTAAAGAGAAACCTTTTTGTTTAAAGTTCAGTATCATAGCACTACCTTTTGTAATTATCCCTTTGATAGGATATTGATCTTACTGTGTCCATTGTGAATTAGTGGCTCCCCTTCACTTACTTCCTGAGCCAATTCCTGTGCAACTGTGACTAAATCAAGAGCAATCTTTTCTTATGTGCTTTAGAATCAACTGTCCCAAGACACTATAAATAATGGTATCATAGATTGTAAAGTCAGACAGGGTCATCTCATCTGACCTTCTGTATAACAGGGACCATAGAACTTCTCCCAAAATAATTCCTGGAGCGTAGCTTTTTTTAAAAACATCCAAAATGTTTATGAATGTTTTCCTCCTAAAAACTTAATCCAGTGAAATGCTGAGGCCTGATGTACACTAAAAAGTTATGTTGACCCATCTATGTTGCTCGTGGTGTGAAAAATCCACACCCAGAGCGACGTGGTAAAGCTGACTTAACGCCCTGTATAGACAGCATTAGGTTGACGAAATAATTTTTCCATTGACCATACTGCGCCTGAGGAAGCTGGATTACCGGTGTTGATGGGAGAACTCCTTTCAGTGTAGGTAGTGTCTATACTGAGACAAGGGTAGAGACTCCCTTAGAAACTGAAAATATGGGTAGTTTGTTTCATCAAGACTATTATACAATATCCCATTGACTTGTATGGAAATTTACCTAGTACTGAATTGCACTGTAGCAAGTTTACAGGAGTCTTTATGTGGAATCCTAGCAAAAGGAGGAGATACTGCATCAAGAGTACTTCATAACCGTATTAGTAAAAGAGGCTACAGATCAGCAGTTGGGTTTTTCCTGAGGTTTGTGGAATAAAAACGAGTACCATTCATTTAGCATTTAATAAAGAATACTATACAAAAATGAATGCAGAGACTTTAAAAAATTAATAAAACTTTTTTTCTGCCTTCATGGAGAAAAGAAATTAAATCCTTAGCAGAAATAAAGGTGTACTAGGGGCTTGGTTTGAACACAAAAAAGTTATTGCTCTGCCCTTCGTTTGCCTTTTGGTTAGGTATTGCAAGATCTCAGAACATCATGGTCAAACCTAGTTGGTTGAGTTTGCGAGGCCCTAAACCCAAATTGATGGCATATATGTGTTCGTGATATCTTTTGAAAGTTGCATCCAGTCATCTGATCTCATCTCTGCCCATCCCTTTAGTAGACACCCTGTATGACTTAGAGAAGAAAAATAATAATTGGGAGGTTAGGTAGAACATTCATTGGGCAACCCAGGTGTGGCGGGAATCGAGTGCACACAGACCTCTAATATGGGAGAGGTAAGGGGTTGGCGGGATGAAATAGGACAAAATGGGGGGGGGGGAACATGCAGGGAGGGATGCAAGGAACCAGTCATGTGTGCAGTTAGCTCAGACAACAGAAGGTGAGTGTATGATCCACTAGTATGTGTGTACCAGAACCTTGTTGGAAAACGAGTTAATGACCATGCAGCAGCCACAATTCAGGATATATTTTTTGTTTTAAGATTATAAATGAAGGAAACTGTGACTTTACTGTATAATATGAGCACTGAAAATATATTTGCAGATGCTAGGGCGGGTGGGGGGCTTGGCTGAAAATGGAGGAATGTTATTGAGGTGATTAAGATTGCAGAACGCAAGATTTGCATGTTGATTTATTCTTTTGAGGGATAATAAACTGATGGTATACGGGTACATGGGGAGGGGAATAACTACCATTGCAGATCTTATTGCTTGTGGTGGCTCAAGGTTCTCTCACTCTGCTGGCCTGTCCTCTGCTGTGTCTGAATTAATAGTACTAGCTGTATGAGTGGGAGCATTTTGAGCTTCAAAGAAGAGAATTCAGTTCCATATGATGGGCATTCTTTACATTTATTTATTTATTTATTTATTTGTTTATTAACATTTATTTACTCAACAACCAAACAGATAATGCAAATAATCCTTCAAATTTTCAATTGTTTCAGAGGAATGATATTGCCATGGCAATTACAAAGTTTGATCAATTTGACTTTCTCATCGATATTGTTCCAAGAGATGAACTTAAACCTCCAAAACGCCAGGTGAGTTGGGAAAGAAGTTACTACTATTCTTTAGTTATAAGGTTGATTATCCACATCAGTATTTACATACTTCTGATATTAAATAGTAATACAAAGTGAGGTTCAAACATAAGACAAGTACAGTGTATTGTATGCTTGTGTTCAGTATTTAATGTTTCAGTTTCTTAGGCACTTAGTTTTTTCTGTATTATTGCTGTTGCCAGTGTCTCAGAGATGTAATTGGGTGCATTTTAGAAATCTTAACATATAGCATGTTAATAAATTAACAGTGCACTCTAGTGAGGATTGTGCAAAGTGGAACATTTGATTATCGTCACGGAGACATAGTTGTGCCTGTGTGTGGTTACACCAGATATCTGCTTCCATAGAATGAAAGCTGAGTGCAAGGTCCATCTTCCTTCAACCACTGACGTCCAGAAATATGTTGCATTTGTAAACATTTGTCCTTAAAAGTTTGTAATTGGCTTTATTTTAAAGGGACCAAATGACTGCCTGTATAGGAATTATTACAATGAAATGTCCATGGGGAGGCAGCCCGGCCTAGTGGATAGAGCATTTGCTTTGCTACTAGCTTGCAGGATGATCTTAACAAATCATTTACTTCTCTGTGCTTCAGTTTCCCAACTGTAAAATGGAGTAATGCCACTTCCTGGTAAGTTTTCTGCAAATCTTTGAGATTTACTGATGAAAAGTGCTGTCTAAGAGCTGGGTAATATTAAAAAGATTTTTGTTTTCCCTTTGGCATTTCCTTATTCTGGCACTTTCAAGTGCCCAGTTGAAGCTTGAGTTAGGTTATGTGATTAAAACAAACTTGTGCACCAACTGGTAACTAATTTAAAAGTGAAAACTTATAAGAGACTGATTTATGTAGTTGCTGGCTCACAAGTCTGCTAATAGAGGTTACAGATAACCAAAGTTGCTAACATTAAGGATACTTAGACGCTAGAAACCTGTTGAGCTAACACATTTAGGCTGTTGGAGAAAAAGGAAACACTTTGCTTCCCGTAGAAGTACCACATTCTACATTTTTTCTGGGCAGTTGTTGCTACTGTAAACATCCTTGACTGGAAGCTGTAAGGTGTTAGAAGGGAGCTTTCAGTCGGATGTTTACAGCGGCAGGCTGCCACAATCCTCCTGAGCACCAGGCCTGCTTTGAAACGTAACAGGTTTATGTTTAAGAGGCACTGGTTTCTCTGCTTGTTTGGGGCCATGCCAGAAACGGAGCAGGTTCAGAACACAGTCCACTTTTGCTGCCTCAAAAAGAACAGAGTCACAAATCCAAATATCTGCTAGACCAGTTCACAACCTTTCATCTAAAAGGCTTATTTTCCTCCACTATTGTACCCAGCTGTGGAATATGTAGCTGTTCATCTAGTTCCAGAGGTCAGACTACTGTACCTCCCTTCTCTACAAACTGCCTGGTAGACTTAAATGGCTAGGTTAACATCCAGTGTCATAAAGCTTTCTAGGGAATTGTTAGATTTACAGACAATGCTTCAGTCAGTACCTTATTCAGTAACTCCTGGAATTGTTGCCTGACTGCCTTTTAAACTGGGTGAAGCTGAAGTAACTCCTTCCTTTCTGGATAATTAGGTCCAGTTTTTTGTAGGTGCTGGAGCAGATGATTTACTTGTAGTCTTGGACTGCTGCTGTGATATTTTTTGGAGGTTTGAGATTGCCTAAAGCTTTGGGCAAGTCCATGACAATGACCCTTAGAATTATCCAATCCAGGTACCCTAGCACCTCCCAGATGTGCCATAAAACAGCCTGCTTTCTTTGAAGTGGATCCCAGTAGGTGTATCACAAGATTTTCTGTCACCTATTGACTCCAAGGAGGCTTACCTTCATATTCCAATCTGAGTAATATACAGAAAATTCCTTCACTTCGGATACAAAGAGCAGCACTTTCAACGTAGAGCCTTAATATTTGGGCTTGCTTATCACTTCTGTCCTCATGGTGCTGGTGATGGCCCTCCAAGGAAGGGAATACACATTTACCCTCTTCTTGATGACCTCCTGTCGTCTGGGCCCAATCACATACCCTGTCATATCATGGAAAAGCATCGTTTTGTGGTGAACAGAGAAAGGTCTGCTAACCCCATATAGTGTAACATTATATACACTAGTAGTTGGGGGTGGTGGTCGAACATCACTTATTAGAAAGTATTCACCACTCTTCAAAGACCTAGAAGATTGTCTGCTATAGAGAAAATTCTGAGAATTTTATGAGAAAATAGAAAATTCAGCGACCTCCCCTGATTTCTGTACACATATGATGGGACTGTGTTCTGTGTATACTTTTCACATGATGAATGTCACATATGAGAATGTTGCACATGTTCCTTCAGTCCCTTCCCACAGAGCTGCTTGCTCATCCCTATGCAACACAGCAGAGTAATGATTCGTCTGAAGCAAATTAATTTACTACTGTGGTTTGTAAAGAACAGGTTTTCAAAGGAGCATCCTATCGAGCCATCTAGTAAAGAAAAATCTATGCATGCTAGCTTAGAGGATGGGGGGGGCATCTCTAGTAACCTGGTAAAATCAGGAAAACTGGTTCAGCATAAGCATGTTGAAACTAAAAACAATCAGTAACAGCCTGAGGTAACAAAAGTCAATTGAAGATAAACTGTTAGGAATCTCAATTCACGTCGTCTGTGATTCTACACAGTGGAGCCTTTATGGTCCAGTCCAAGTAGCATATGGAAACCACCCAAAGTATATACACAGCATTATTCACTTATTTGAACTCTCTCTCCACTGTGAAAAAGACGCTTCAGTATAAGTCATATTATTTGTAATCTACCTAGTCCAAAATAGGAAGTCACTTCAATAGTACATTATCTCACCAGATGCAATAATGTAGTTACTGTATAATCCATGATAATTCTTCTCAGCAAACAGTATTGCCAAAGCTTTCTTGTCCTGGTTGCACAGCATAAATAATTGTGAAACTACATGAACATTTGTTTTGAAATGGGCAGCAATTTCTCAAAGCCTAACACCTGTGCATTCCCTGCCTCTATGAACACTGCTGTAAACATTAGCAATACATTTTCAGGGGCAGGAGAGCTTTGATGGATATCATTTACAAAATGGGGTAGGAATTTTCAGTGAAAAAACACACATTTAATTCAGCAACTGTAGGCTGAAGGGCTTGTATTTGTTTATTTTTGCTAAGGCTACAATCTAGTCTCTCTGTCACCACTAAAACTGTCTGACAAATTAGTGTTCATTCTGTGAAGGATTTGGAGGAGCAACTGCCATTGTTGTGTTGCTCTGGTAACTGAAGTTATGGATTAAAAGAAAAAGTATGACTATATTTGCAGTGTTGTGTAGAGTACAGATGCTGCACGCCCAGCTGGCTTGCGTAGATGTAGCCATGTAGGCAGTGAGGCACAGTTTAGGCGAGTAGCGTACCCTACACAACCTGAATCGCCAGGGTATGTAACCCTAGGATATATATTTTTAGCAATGTAGCAGTCCTGCTGACAGAGACTTTTGCTGTCACAGTGACAGGCTTCAGCAGCTCCCCCACTGTTGGAACTTATCCCTGCTATTCTGCGCCACCCCACTGCCAGAGCCTTTCCCCACTGCTGGAACCTTTCACTGTAGTGCCTGTACTCACATGTGCCTTGAGTGTAGACACGGCCTAAGAGATAGCAAACCATAGGACATAACCTGGATTAAACAAGTTTAGATTTAAAGTAGTTTCTGCCTGGAGCACTATGAAACATTAACCTAGAATGCATGCTTAATTGAGGAACAAAAATTAAATCAACTCAGCACGGGAGCTTAGTGAGGAATCGGAGTGTTGCAATCTTTGGAACAGGATAGCTAAGCAGCTTGCTGTGCAGAAACTGCTACATCTGTCCTCCCCATGCATGGATTTTTCATGACTGGATCAGGACAGATTTAATTTCAACTGCTGTGTTCTCTTTGTAACCAGAACAAAATGGAATGTGTTCTAAGTTTACCACTAAAACCCTCACCCTGCTCATAAAGAGTTTAAGGTAGCCAAATCAAAATACTCCCACAAATTCACTCATGAAAGAGGAACTGTTAAACTAAATTGGTGGGGTTTTTTGGTCTTCATTACTATTGGGTGATGCTTGGTTCACACCAAGATTTGATTTCAGAAGCTCGCTCTCTCCTGGCTACAACAGGCTACCTGTAATTTTTTAGCTTTGGTTGGAAAAGGAGTGTGTGTATGTGTGTTTGAGGAGAAAAGGGCTTGATACTACATTACATTTGCACTTTATAGAGTTCAGTCAAATACATATATTATTTAGTGCTGGATTGACAATTCTGTCTTATCTCTCTCACCAACGGACGTTGGTTCAATAAAAGATCCTATCTCACCCTCCTCCTCTCTCTTGTTCTGTCTTTATCCACAGTAAGTGTACTAGTCAGTAATATTGCATGCTTCCTCCACATCATTCCTTGCCAATGTGTCTCAGCTTTGACCTAGGGGAAATCACCTCCAGTGAGAGAAGAAGAGAGTTCATTTTCCATGATTTGTTCAACCTTTCCTCCTGCTTGAAACTGATAAAAAGGTGCTACTTAATGTCAGTTGTAGCAGTGTGATGTGGACACCCATTTACTAGGAACTGGGCTCATTTTACGTAAGTCTCTGAAAGTCCATCCAGCAGTAGCAACTTGTCACTCATTTCGCGCAGGAATTGAACAGGCAATTAGGAGGTGAGAAACTCTGTATCCCATTACTAAGCCTTCAGCTGTTCAGACTTGTGATCTTGTTTTACTTTAATTTTTGTTTTGTTTTAATTGACATCTCAGTGTCAAGGTGTAATGATACTGCTCTGTGAGCAGCCCTGATTTAATAACAGGGAGTCAAACAGGCATTACTAATGTGGAATCTGCCATGCTGTAGCATGTGTAAACATCCTACACTCTCAGCTGTGAACTTAAGGTAGCTGGGAGAGGGTTGTTTACTCCTTCTGCCATGGACTGAACATCTGGAGAACCACATTTAATAGTACATGTAGGAACAATCTTTTATTTCTGAGGAGCTAAAATGTGGGGTTTTTTTAAAGTGTGAGCTCATTTCTGGCTAGTGAAATATCCAAAAATCCTATTTCCTTTCCTGAAATTTCATTAATCAGCATTGTTTCTATACTCCCAAGGCCATGTTTAGATAAATCAGAACAGGAAAAAGCTGTAGCATTCTTTTGCTTGAAACAAAAGGATCAGAGCAGGATCTTCAGTCCTTCGACAAAAGAAAAGCTGAGCTACTTCAATTGCCAGCAGAAATAGACAGCGTAAAACTGCATCACTTGACTGGAACATTGTAATACTGGAAGGGTTTGGTTAGAAAATCAGAGTATTGATTAAGTGATGGGTTTCTGGTTTTTAACTCAGTGGTGTCACAAGAGGTAGATGGAGGTTTGTGTTTAGTGTGTAGACGAAGGAGCAGGCGTCTGTGGCAGATGATGCTTTTGTATGTCTCCTCTTGGTGCATTTGCCATTAGCACTGTGTTGAGATCACAGGCCTTGATGGAATTTACTGCCAAGCGCTGTAGTTGCATGGTGTTTAACTGGGGTAATTGTGTGCCTGTTTGCTTCTCATAATGAAATGGGTGATTACGTTGTACCTTAGAAATTTGAAATGCTTTAATTTGTGTAGCTCAGTAAAAATATGTGGAAACCCATTATTTTCATTCTGATTTATCATTACAGGGCTATTGGAATTCACTTTCCTTTGGCTTAAACTGTTAAGAACCTAGCATTAAAGAACGTATTGTATTGAGCATGTTTATGGAAGTGGATGTCATCCAGAATGCACAGTCTGGTGTCCCCCTCTTTACCTTATTCTCCCCCCCCTCCTGTATCATAGGAAGAGGTGCGCCAGGCTGTGACCCCTGCTGAGCCTGTCCAATACTATTTCACACTTGCTCAACAACCTGCTGCAGTACAGGTGCAGGGGCAACAACAAGGACAGCAGACCACCACGTCCACAACCACCATTCAGCCAGGACAGATCATCATCGCTCAGCCTCAGCAGGGACAGGTCAGTGAGCAAGCGCATCATGAGGGCTGACAATTCTTACAGCCAACCAAGTCCTAGATGTACACTGGATATGAAAAGCCACATATGGATGATACCAATAACTAGTGTTACCTTAGCACTGAGGAGCCCTTGTCAAAGCCCAGGACCCCATTGTGCTAGGTGCTGTACAAACACAGAACAGAAAGGTGGTCCTTGTCCCAAAGAGCCTGCAATTTAAGTATAAGACAAGAGACAACGGGAATCCAAGTAAAAAAATAAGACAATGTGGTCAGCATGATGGGCTGTGGTCTCAGTGCACCAACTGCGTAACTGTTGGTGAGATTTTTGTATGCCTAGCAGAATAGGAGAGTTGTGAAATACGATAAGGAGGTAACTTTGCACAGGAAACTCCTCTCAAGTATGAGGGACAGAATAGGAGAAAGCACACAGGTGCTTGTTTGAAAATTTAACAAGTGGGCAATCGCTGTAGTTACCTTACCATGAACACTTTGAAGGAGGAAAAAACTTCACTTCTTTCTGGTGATTTGCTAGAAAGTTTTTACCACACTAGGTAAATTGGTTTTACAACCTATAACACAGTGAGTGTCTCAGTTAATTTAAGTGTCATTATGTAACTGTTCTGAAAGATTCCAAGAGCACTATTGACAGAGGGTTTCTATTTCATTCAAAATAGGAGTGGCATTTTTTCATAAAATATGGAGATGGAGGACTTATTTGGTCATTTAATCATCCACTTGCCAATGCAGGTTTTTATCCTAATGGTCAATGACTGTACACATCTTTTGTGTGAACTGACAAACAGTTGACATTAGATCTTTATACATGGCCTTTATTTGTTTGAGACTATGCCTCTTAGGTCTTAAAATGATCAAGGCACTTAATTTATTTGTTTAGCTGAACATTCTTAAGTGTTGTATAATTTAGGGTGGAGGATAGTGTTCACCTTGTCTCTCCAGTCTCCAATTAACCAAAGCTCACAGTAAATTCAGTAACATCCTCCTCTCCCTTATCCAAAATGGTAGGGGAAATTAAATTTTTTGATTGTGTCTGAAAGTCTTTGGGGAAAACAGCACTGATGCTGTACACTGGGATGTTGGTAACTTCTTCTGATGTCCTAACTCCATATTGTGTAGCATCTTGACATCTCCACTGCTGTCTGCAAAATGCTCAGAGGAACAAGGAACTATATAGATGTCTTCTGAGTATTGCAACTAATATATTTTGCGTTGAAATACTGAATTGCACAGGGAAATGACGTCCCTGAACTTTCAAACGCAAATGTATCATTTGTTGCTTCATAGGAATAAATTGATCCATTACTCTGAAGTGAGTGATGGCAGCTGCATGACAGATCTTGCCACTTGCATTCAGAAGTGATGCTGTAATGCATTTTTGTTCTTATATGGATGCTGTCAACCACATAAATCTCTTGTAGTTTTTACTGGCTTTTTTTCTTATCCTTGTTAGTCTCAACATTATTTTCCAACCTCAATACATTTTAAAAGTGCTGTAGGTATAGTGTATGGGCATTTTAAGAGAGAACATGGGGCCTGCCTCAAGAACCTTACTTTTCTAGACAGTTTTGTTCTCTTACGTATGCAGACATTTAGTGTTGCTGTGTTTCTAGTGATCTAGGTGCCATTGTGGCTTTTTATTCACTTCTTTGCAAAAGCCCCTTTCTTAGAGGAGGGATTGTCCACTGGCTAGGGCATTAACTATTGAGACCTCTTTTCAAGACCCTCTTCTGCCACAGACTTCCTGCATGACCGTGATCAAGTGCCTCTCTATGCTTCAAGTCACAATCTGTAAATAGTATTTCCTTTCCTCATGGGTTGTGTTAGGAGAATAACAAATTAATAAATTAGATTGTGAGGTGCTCAGATGCTATGTTAGTAGGGCCATCTAAGTACCTAAAAGAGATCTCTGATGGCAAAACTGCACATGCACTTCTGCAAATAAGATTGTTTTGTTTAAAACTGAAATACAAAGATTTTGTTGAAAACTAAAATTGACTCTTCCTATTTCTTGGTGTCAGTAGACTTGGAATCATGAGAATAAACTTTGCTGAAGGTAGGTCAGGTCTGACGTGTCAACAAGCTGAAAGGGGGGCTGTAACAGAGCCTCTTGTTACTAGCTGTAAATTTCTGAGATTCCACTCGCTTTCAGACAAGTCAGTCAGCGCTGCTTTCTGTGTTTGAGTTCAGACCACCCCAGTGACAATGCAGGTGGGGGAAGGTCAGCAGGTCCAGATCGTCCAGGCACAGCCCCAAGGACAAACACAGCAGGCCCAGAGTGGAGCTGGGCAGACCATGCAAGTCATGCAGCAGATCATCACCAACACAGGAGAAATCCAGCAAATTCCGGTAAGACTCCGCCAGGGGGAATGTATCCATTGTCTTATATAAAATTCTTAAATATATATTCATAGATATAGATACAGATCCACTGCCTGTGTTGCAAGACCTCTGGTATGGGGCACACAGAGAACCTATAACTCAGTTAAGAATTTTGCCTTGTAGGGAAAAATAATTAGGTATGCTTAGAAAGCTGTTAATAAAACACCTATTGCTTAAACTGCCGGTCTTTTACTACCAGTACTTCAGCAAAGTGTAGCATTTCACTTCTATTTGTATCTGACTCTGCAACCTTAAGCAAATCACTTCACATCTCTGTGTCAGTTTGCCATCTGTGAAATAGGAGTAATATTTCCTTATTTTATAAAACACTGTATTAAAGTGCTGGAGGAAAGGCTGTACAGAAGCAGAAAACATTTATTTTAATTATTATTAGGTCTCCACATTACCAGACATAATTCCATACAGCTATCCATCAAGTACCTAAAACTCATGGAGCGGCCCAACCTTTCTTTACCAGTACAGGGTTTTGCTCTTCAGACTCTCCATTGCATTGAGAATAATGCTTATGAAGTTCTGGCAGTGCATTTTAGTCACCTACAGTGGGATCCACATTGAGACATACTCAAAGCAGGGAGAACAATTACTGTACAGCCCCTGTGATTGTGGATCCCATGACTTGCCCTCCATCCCTGCATTTGAGTCCACAGAAATGTACACTGAATGGTGAAGAAAGTGAGGAAACTCCACTCTCCTCTTATTTCTGCCCTCACATAGGAGCATGAGGACACACAGGGTGCGTTCAAGACCCTGACAAACATTGCTCTTCCAGAAACCTTGGTGCGCATGAGGTTCCTGTGCTCCTTCTTGAGGGATCCTCACTGACTATAGCACCTTGAAGAATCAGTTACAGTAGAGAAAGACCCATTCCATCTTCCAGTTAGATAATCTGCATCTGTCAGGCCACAGTGCTGGAATACAAAGTGCAAGAACAATGCACTCATTTCCGATGGTTTTTAATAGAACATTAGCCTATGTTGCTGTCAGCACTGTTCTCATTCTATCCTCTTCCACTTTTGCTATGCTGCTTTCCTGGATCACTCTCCTACCTTAATCATCAGCATTTCCCTTTAATGGCTCCTCTTCTCCAATCTAATGAGGTCCAGGGCTCCACTGAAAGTCTCACATGCACAAAGCTAACTGAAAGTTGCGCATGCATAAAAACTTAAATTTCTAATACAAGATTTTCTGATATAAAACTGGTGATGCCCACTGTAGTTAAAAGATTGATATCGGAATATTCTTTATAAACCCTATGGTTTGCACCTGCTTATAAGTTCTGAAAATGTCTTTCTATAATTTTCCATCATTGGTCTCAGGCCATATGTTGTCTTGTGCTTTTATTTATTTTTTCTTAAACTTTGAGCAAAGGCGGGGTTGGGGAAAAGTACGTTTTAGGTAAATGTTAATATTATTTCTCAAAAATAGCTGAATTTTACAATTTGAAATTTTCACATTAGCTAGATATCAATGAGCACTAGACCCTTTTTGTTCTCTGCAGAACCAAAATAAAAGTGTTATAAGCATTTCAGAATTGTTTCACCCATTAAATTAGTATTGCAGTTAAAAATCTAAGTGGGAAGCCTTCAATAGAGAGAAACGTCTCTGCAGGCAGACTTTAAACCTTTTCTGCTGGCAAATTTTAATGCCAGAACAGATTCTCTATTGAAATGTTTATGCTCATATGGCGTTTATAACTACTGTAGAGACTGCTGCTTCAAGAACAAACATTGGAGCTTCTGGACAAAACTGGTGAAGTCAGCAGAGTTTGTGTAAACTGCAAGCTCAATAATATCTGTTCCAAGAGCTTCCAAGCTTCACTGGTGAAGCAGAGGTGGTTTTATGCTCTTTACGTGTAATGGCTCTTGATTTCCCCCCCTCCCAACCCCTTCCCCCCATTTAAAACCAAATTAAAATGCAAGCTGCATATAATAATTTAACCTTAAGATTCTGTGTTTAAATGTTCAAAAGTAAGTTAATGAAGTTACACTTCTGATAGTAACATGGATTTAGCCATGTTTTGCTTTTGTTTTTGTGTTGGTTTTCAAATGTATGTTAATATAGCTAAAAATACAGAATATGCAAGAGAGCAGAATGTAACTGTGATAACTTTTTCCTGATGGTTTTTCAACCTTTAAACTTAACATATAAAGGAAAATGTTGGGAAGAATATAATAGGAATGTCACTGTTTGCAGCTTGCTTGCTGGTAAAACCATTTCCGTATTTGTGCAAACAACTTCTGTGACAGACGAACTAACCTGATCATTTTGTATATTTTCAGAGAAAAAACGAGGGCTTTCTAACACTTGTTTTAGTCTCTAAATGCTTTCCCCTTTTAGAGAGAGAGGTGCTAAGGTGACGCTTCCAAATTTTAAGAATTTGCAGTGGTAAAGTTTTCCCTTATTTTCTTCTTTGACAAAATCCATGTAACTATTAATTTCAACTCTGAATCTGTTCACTCCTCCAAGTCTCATCTGTTATTCTGGTTTCTGTTGTGGAAACCAGAAGGCAGGTTTGTGTGTTTCATACTACACAGTCCTCTTGTTTTGTTTTTTATTTCCCTACCTTGTTTCTAGGTTCAACTGAACGCTGGCCAGCTGCAGTACATCCGCTTAGCTCAGCCTGTGTCAGGCACCCAGGTAGTCCAGGGGCAGATCCAGACGCTTGCAGCCAACGCACAGCAGGTATGTACTGTAATACCAAGGGCTTATCATTGGCTATTAAACTATTATTCCCCAGTGTTGAGATTCCAGTTTCCAGCATTCCTGGTTTTTCTGCCTTATCACAGTCATAAAAAAATAAATACAAATAAAACAAAGCAGTCAGTACAATGGAAGTCTGAATTAACAACCTCGTTTATGTAAATGTGTGTAGTGGTGTAAATGTTCACAGCACTTTTACAAGGCCTCTGGTGAGGCCCAGCCACTTCCCATCTAATGCCACAAGACACACACAGTTCAGTTGTGCAAGGCCCCACCGGTATAAGGAGGATTCATGAAAGAAGTGGGCTTGAAGGGTGAAGGCATGTGGCTGGCAAGCTGAGTGGGCATAGGGCAAATGAGCGAAGATACAAAGCAGAGAGTGGAAAGACACAAGCGTGATTCCTTTGGAGCAAGTCTTACTGTTAGAAGCATCTCTCGCTTTGAAGGTCCATTGTCATCAGTGCTGCAGGATCAAGCGCCTAGCAGAGATCCTCTTCACTCTGAGGTTGAATGAGAGTGCTCTCCTCAATAGATAGTGCTCCTTTGTGCAGATATGGTAGGAGCAGCATATTGTTCAGAAGTGGCTCTTCTTACATTTTTCAAAATATAAACTCTGGTATTTTTTCCCCAGTGCACTCCAAATGAGCAAGTACCTCTTGCTAGGACCGCTGCTGGCTGTGATAAGACCTGAAATTTGATCTTTTCACATCCATTACCTGTAGTCACAAGAAATAAAATGGATCATGTTAGTAATCTGCAAACTTAAGATAGCTACACTGCTTCATTACGCTCTAGAGACAGTTAACTTCCTAATGATCCCATTGTCTGATCCCACATCCTTCTTTCTTCTACCCTTCCCTGTGTTGTCTGCTTCTTACACACTCTCTGGAGCATGACACATTGCCTGTATCTGCATTGTAAAATGCCATGCACTTCTCAGGTGCTACATAAACCAGTAAGATTTAACGCTGTCTAGAAGAGAAATCCGTTAAAGTTTATCTCCACAAGGAGTGTGCTCTGAAGGAGAAGAAGGGCACCAAAAGGCTCCCCTCAGTTTTAGTCATCTCTTTCTTTTTGCTTTTATAGCAGAATCTACCTGACATAAATGTGTACATGTATGTGTCAGAATTAGGTTTCACGTTTCAGTCTTTAAAGATTTAGTTTAGAGATGTGCACAAAGAAACCTCTTTAAATATCAAAAACTCATGTAAAGGGAAGCAACATGAAGTTGACCAACTTCACATGAGTACATGACATGGTTCTCAACTGGCTAGCCAGATCAGGGTTCAATAGATGAGTTTTTCATTCTGTTATCTCCAAAACTTACAAGTATGTCCATTTTGTGTATGTAAAATGGATAGTTGGCCTGCTGCTTTGGACATAAAAAGACTCCAGTGTCATACCAGAAAAGTGCTGTCTGTTTTTCTTATGTAAGATACCTCTTGGATCTCCTGAAAACTTCCTCCCCTTTAAATGAGGAGCTTTTGCAGCTCAATCATTAACTTGGTTCTCAGCCTGCGCTGGCTTTGGGGGAGAGCTTAGTGCTTCACATTCTTCATCTTACTATCTGCTATTCCTTCCATTCCTTTTGACTAGGAGGATAGGGCAGTAGCTCTCCTTGGAGCTAGCTGTGCTCCAGGGATGGGGCAGTGAGGTTTTCAATGAGAGCAGCACAGCTCAGATCAACGCAACTGCTAAGATGCTTCATGTTCTTGTCAGACAGCTGTAGCTAAATGTAATTGTAGCCACCTTCAAAGGCTGGAAGGCCTTCTTATTCTCCTGTCTGTAATCTGAGTCTCCATATACTGCTTATGAAAGCAAGAGGGGGTTGCTTTGCATTGCCTTTTAATGATTGAATCCCATAATGCCCTTTGTTCTCAACTAGCATTCAGTGCCATATTTTTGGTTTAAAATTAGCTTTGCTGTGCACTTATACAGGAGACTAATGTAGCGCAGAGGTATGTACTGAGAGTTGGGACCCCTGGGTTTTGTTCCCAGCTCTGCCGCTGACTCTCTGACACGGACATGATTCTGTCTCGCTTTACCACACAGGGATGTTGAGCCTTAATTGAAAGAAAGAAATAAAATCTGTAAGGTGCTTGGCGAGTCACCGGTGGAAGGTATGGTGGGAGAGCAAATGATTGTGACTGTATTGTTGACCCACCCTCCCTGATTACCCTTGTCATTTCTTTATTATAGATTACACAAACGGAAGTGCAGCAAGGACAGCAGCAGTTCAGCCAGTTCACAGATGGGCAGGTACCTGTCTCAGAACTCCTGATGGTTGACTCACCAGTAAGGAGCCAGTCTCCGTGAAGTCAGAGCTACGAAAGCTCTTGGTCTTTAGTACGAGGTGTCTAAGCAAGAAGTGGGATAGTGAGATTAGAAAGTCACTACCCCTCCCAAAAAGGACCTAGGAACCAGGTTTCACGAGGACTTGTAGTTCATGTGAAGTCCTTTTATTATCTTGCTATGTTTGCTCCAAATTAACCCAGCTCCCTGAGAATATGGCAGTTCAGCTATTTAACTTTTCCCCTATCAATCTCATCCTGCGTGCTACTAGAAATAAAATGTTGTGTCTTGTTAAGATAGCACCCTAGAAGCTTTGAAGCCAATAAACAAGGACAGACACTTTGTGTATAACCTTTCAGTGTGCCACTGGAAAGCTTTTTGAAGTAAAACAGCTTGGGGGAGATACATTCTCATTTTGATAGAGCAAATACAATTTGTTGAAGATAGGACTAGGTAATATGAAATTCAGCTTGATTAAACTTCAGAGTGTAGACTAACAGAAAATAGAAATCACTACTAAATTGATACTGAGCAAACTGGGAGTAAATATAGAAATTAGAAATTCAAGATATAAACCAGATTGCAGGAAAGGCTCGATAAATCAAACTGAGACATAAATGGGAGAAATGTGTTGGGGGACACTGTCTCTCTCTCTTATTCAAACGAGTTGTGAAAATAGTATCCACTGTTAGAACAAAAGTTAGTTCTATTTGCTTGGAACATGTAATGGGATTTCCAATCTAAGTGGCAGAGCAATAATTTGAATTTATCATATAGGGTGCCAAATACAGGTGATTACAAGTAACCTGACACACCTACTCTGGTATTTATAAAAGGTTAAATCATCAGTGGGAGCTTTTCCAGTCCTAATCAGTTCAGGAATCAAGCTTTCACGACATTATACATACACAACAAGCAACTGGGTATCAGAAATTCATGAAAGTACTTCATTATGTGGTATTTAAGGCCTCAAGTAATTCATGCTCTAGTTTTTTTAGGCATATTTTACTTTGTGAGTTGATTTATACCACTAGTCAAATCTGTGGGCTACACAGTCTGCGTGCTACTTTGAGTAACTAATAGTTGAACATCTTGCTGACGCTTGACGACCTTTTCTTTTCCCTTCCCCCTTTAACCTCTTCCAGCAACTCTATCAGATTCAGCAAGTGAGCATGCCTGCAGGTCAGGACCTCACCCAACCCATGTTTATTCAGTCCACCAATCAGGCTTCCGACGGACAAGCTGCTCAGGTGGCGGGGGACTGAATTAGCCCGCTCTAGTGAGTATTCTGCCAGCACAGAAATCGACACACACCAGCTTGACTCTTGCATTCCAACTGGCTCTGCCAAACACATCTCCCTCTGTGCATCTGTACTCGGTGATATTAAGCCTATAGTAGGCTATGATCTCTGGTGCGCTGTACACCCTCCTCTGGTGGGTATGAGAATATCCAGCAGAAACTGACAAGGATGCAATATTTTTTTTTTCCAGAAATCAGTATGTCAACATATTCAGCTGCTTATTTAACTCTTTAAAACTGAAACTAAACGAAAGGAAACCTATAGCAGCTTATTCAACGATGTAATAGAACAGCTTCAGTCAAATTTGTAAAAGGGTACTGCCTCTTGTTTCCCGTAACAGCTCTATTCCCGGTATTCTGTTTGCATTCTGCTCTGAACAGAGCTAGATTAAGGTATCTCAGCCTGGTTGTTCAGCGGGGGTATGCATGTTTGTGAGTGCACACCTGCGTGAATGGGATGATTTCCCTCCACGCCCCCTTCTGTTTTTAGTAAAACTGAGCATTGGTTATTTGCGACTTCTGGAGGGAAAAAACATTCCTTGCGTTACAATGAACATATTTTCTAAGGATAGTAGAGGCTTTAACTTGTCCCAGTCTATTCCAGAAACACTAAAGGAAATCTGGAAAAAAAATGTTGTTAACCATTGTGCTAGTCTCAGTCAATGCATGTATTATAAGCTGCATGAAATGCAATAAATTTCTTTTTAGGTAACCTAGGTGTCTTGTCTTAACTGCGTGTCTTAGCATATGTATGAGTATCAAAAGTAACCAGCAAGGTGACAGCCTTCTACTGAAACTCTCAAGGGCAGATCCTGTAAGAATGTTACAAAGCGCTGTGATTAATGAAACTATAGCAAAAGAGGTTCAGTGGAGTGGGGAAGGGCTGGAAGAGGGCTTGTTTCCTGGAGGTGTGTTTCAAATGAGAGACATAACTGCTACGATTCCACTTCTCTATCATGCCATTCACACCAAAAGAGCGCCACATACTCCACAAGCTAGAATCTGTACACAGGGGTATCATCCACCACTGAAATGCAGCAGTTCCTGCATAGAACACAGCTATTTAACCGTGCATAGCAACACTGCATAACAGTTCAGTACACAAGGTTAGGGATGCCCTCTGTCCGGTAACAGCTGGGGGGGAGAGACGGAGACTGTTGAGCGATGAAGGTGTCCGAGTTTGAATTCGGTTAGAGTGCCATAGTTGAAGCTCCATTTTTATTAAATACACCGTGTGACCAAGTATGGTCAGGACTTCTCTTGTACATCTCGTCCAAAAGAAGGATGCAATGTTGATTAATCCTAACCAGGTCCCTTGTTAGATGTCAAGATATCTAGCAGCATGATACAACTGGCAGACTCAGATTGGGGTGAGGTGCCTCAGCAGAGCTGTGTGAAGGAATCTGTCCCGAGCGCTGTCTGGTCATAACTAATCGTTACGTTTCTCGTGTATAAAAGCACCAAATTCACCCCGTGTTTACAATGAGAGAACTGTAGCGAAGACTGTGCTGAGCAGGTAATCTGAGCAGTTTAGGTGACAGAATGCTTGGGCTGTAACCGACTGTGGCCAATTATAATTCAATAGCATGTCAGTAAGACCATCTGTTTCCTCCTCACAATCTCTAACTCAGCTGTGCAGCACACAAAGGTGGCATGTAGAACTTGAAAAGTAGGCGTCTGCCTTCTGGACATACGGGAATTTCAGAGAGAATTGCCTCCAAGGAAAGAAAATTCCATTTGCTTCAATGCTTAACTGCTGCAAATTAATAGATCTGAACATTGATCAGATGTGACCTAGAGTCATAAGAGGTTTGTTGCATTGTCTAAACCTTCGAGGCCATATGAACCAGGACTTTCCTCTGCCTAAATCTAAATGTATAGGAAATAAACATTTTGGGGCTGAGGCCTTCCTTAAAATTGGTTCTTTTATGTAATCTGTCACAGCTTTATCAATTGAATGGTGACTTGGACCAGTGTTCTTGATTGATGAATCCGTAATCAATTTTAACTGTCTTAAAATTTTGCCTTTGTTAGAAGAATCACATGAAAATAGGTGGGAGAAAATAATTCCACAGGTACAGTTGTTTGAGCACAAATGCTTCATGTCTAAAGACTGGCCACTAGAGGGCACCAGACAACTGCACGTTTTGCACAGGTCTGTGTCCTGCTTAAGACGATACATAAGTGGTGGAAGTTAACCTTGTACGTGTGTCTGTCTGTACAGTGCTCTATATTATTATATAGATGGACTTCATGAAACAAGATGGCGGTTCTGACTGAACCCAACAGATGACACATGAGAGGATTCCTCTTCCATTCTCACTGCCTATGTGTCAGGTGTGTTCTTTGTGCAGCGACCTTTGCACCAAGAAAGGTGCTGGATGTTGATAGCATCCTGGCTAACTTGGTGACCATGAGCAACCGCCCCAGGCGGCAGAGCTGTTTCAGATCTGGCTGTTGTAAGCCCAGTTGAGAGTGAAAGTGAAGTGCTTGGGATAATGGCAAAAAGAAGTTTACTTCCTTCGTCAGCGGCTCAGTTGGCAAAACAAAGGCGCAGCATTTAGTGTATACCTTGGGGGATGGCAAGCAGCACAGCTGGAAAATTAGCAGGTAATGAAGGTACGGAGAACAGCACTTCAGGTCAAACAAGCACAGGCTGTAAGAGGAAGTGGGGCCTCTCTGAAGTGTCGCAGCACCTTGCAAAAATTAAGAGCTGACTCATTGGGGATGTAATTCATTGGGATTTTTTTCAAAAGGCTTTTGAGGAGGCCTCTTAAAACCAGGGTCAATAGCACGGTCTGAGCCTGGATTAAAGCAGTTGAAATGATAGGAAAGGAGCTGCTTGAAGTGGAGGAGCATGAAGAGTGAGGTCCCCCGTTGAAATAAGTTGGGTTGGGATTTGAAAAAGCACTCAGCATTGTTCTAGCTCTGTTCCCAATGAAGTCAATGATCTAATTTGGGGAATTTATATTGACTTCAATGAGAACAGAGCTAGGTCAGTGCCGAGTGCTGTTGAAATCCCACCTTTAATGACCGGGGCAGTGGAGAGCAAGGTCTAAAGTTTACCTGTGACACAACTTTCGGGCAATTCAAGCTCTGGAAGTTTATGATTCCAGGCAAATTAAATTGTCTAGGGCATGGGGAGGATTGGGGAAAGCACAATAGCAAATGAAACTGAACAGGGAGCAGCATGAGAAAATGTGTGCTACCAAAAATAATCTGGGCTCTGAACCAGCAGCATCCAGTTGGGGGGAAATGTAGAATTCCTCATGGACAGCGCCATGAAAATGTTACCTTGCTGCATAGTAGCAGGTATGAACTCAAAGAGAAGAAAAAAGGGGCTTTAGAAACAGCACAATTTTCAGTCCTGCTGGCATATTGTGCCTGAAAAACACCCCCCACACACACACACACAGCTGCAAAAATACACATTGAAAATAACCCAACTAAGGTCAAATTTAAAGCAGTGACAAGAGGGGGGGTTGAGGTAAAGCCAGAGTTGGCAAGAGGGGTGGTTATCTATCTGGAAAAGAGTTAGACGAGATTTGAAAAAGGTTTGTTCTCATCCTTACAGGAAAGCATGGGAACGCTCATGTGAATGGGAGAGCATGTTTAGAGACCACCCCAGACAACCCCTCTTGACTCAGCCCACACATGCAATTAGCTGCTTCAGGAGGTCGCTGGGGTGCAGCCGGCCTGGATTTCATCCAATGCTGGCTCATTGTACAGCCCTTTCCGTAGCTCTGCCAAGCAAGACGATAAGCTTGATACAGCAGGGCCTGAACGAAATTCTCTGGACTGGGCTATGCTGGACATCAGACTAGATGATCTGATGGTCCCTTCTGGCCTTGGAATGTACTGACTATCGCAGCAAGACAAAATGACGGCTGCGCTGGGTCAGAGAGGAATGTCTCCCTTGCACTCTAATGGCTGTGGCTGCTAGGAAGAGACAAAGCTTTCTTTTTGCACCTGGCCCTGGACGCTTCCAAGAGGCACCCCAGTTTCAAGATAGCACCTCCTCTCCCCTCCAGTTGAGAAGAGAGACCATGATCCTCTGCACACCCCTCTGGTGGAAGTGGGGCTTGGCAGGAGATAACCCGTGCTATTTCTGCGCCTCGTGCTAGAGAAAAGAAAGGATTACCAGAGGGACCTTAGTATTTCGACTTCCGCGTCTGCCATAGTCACTGGGGGAGAATGGGCTTTTACCTCTGATCGCAGCGTTCGTGCTCGCACACTGATGAAAGCTGACCATGAGCCAGGTTCTTGCTGTCCAAGTAATCAGTAGGATCCTTTTAGGCTTCTCTTCCTCCTCGGGAGTGATTAGCTAAGCACAAACGGCACAAAGAGAATGTGCGGCTGTCGCTTACACTGGGGAATCGGCCCTCTCATCCCACTGGGCGGTTTCTTACTCAACAACTGCCCTTGTTCTGAGGTTTGCAAGTCGTCAGCACCTTCCCCCAAGCAAAAGTGGTGCTAAGATCTGCGGTAAGGACTGCCACTGCATGGGAACTGCTTCAAGAACCTACAAAGGAATTCGAAATTACAAAGGGCATAACCTACTGATGCATAAGAAATAAACCATAACTAATCCTGTGATGTAAGGCCACATATGCTGGCTTGTTTCTGAAGACGTGTAAAGCACACGAGCAAAGCTGAGTAGTTTTTTAAGGGATGGTTGATCTGTATCAAAATACATCATGTGGTTTGTATTTAAAAAAAAAAAAAAAGCAGGCCCTGGTTCTGTTCCCCCCTCAGCTGTGCAAAGGGGTGTGTAAAACGCTATAGAGTCAGACTGGTCACGCTTAACATGGGTGCAAAAGGAATGATCATTCAGGGCACCGGACACAGGTGTATTGTAGGATGTGTAACTTGGATGGGGAGAGAGAGTGTGTGTGTGTGTGAAGTACATTGATAGATACAGTGAAACAGGCAGGCTCTGCTCTTGTACACCCACATAGCTCTGCTGAAAGTTAGGGGGCGTTTCCTACATTCCCAGAGTTTTAAGTACCGAAGGGGGACAATTACATCATCTAGTCTGTCTCTGCATGACGCAGGCTGTTAAATTCCCCCCGTCACCCCTGCGCTGAGCCCTGAAACTTGTCTTTGACTAAAGCTGCTTCCAGAAAGGTAGCCAAGTCTTGATCTGAGGATGTCAAGAGGGGCCGAGTCCCTCGCTGCCCTTGGTCATTTGTTCCAATGGTTACTCACTCTGATGGCTTTAAAATAATCATGCCTAATTTCCCACTGGAAGGGGGCTAACATCAGCAGTGGCACCGGACCTGAGAACAGCAGTTGCAGATGTGGTGTGATGTCACTTCGGAGTCCCCGTAGGAATTCTGACCGTGCGCTCCAGAAAACATCGGGAGATCATCTCCATTGTCTTCCCCCACCTTCTGGCTCGCAAGGTCCAGACACTCTGCTGCTGTCTGCCAGTGTAGCTCCACCCAAGTCAACAGCTCTATGCTGATTTACACCAGCTGGCCCAGAAGATGCTGCTGGGACACGTGCTTTCCCGAGGAACCCACGCAGGTCAGACAGCAGAGGGGCTTTTTTTCCTTCATAAAAGAAGGCCCTCTTGGATGTTTACAGTCTGTGTTTAAGGTTTTAAAACATTTGTAGAGGGGATTAGGATGAATCAGAAAAATATTTCCACTGGGCTAGCCCTTAGTTTTGAAAGCTTTAGCTCCGCCGACCAGCTGAGTGTGCTGAAGATGAATGGAGGTTTGGCTGCTTGGCTGACGTTGTCTCGGTGCCGTTGTTTTGCGTCCTGCAGAAACACCGATAGCCTCCCCCTTGTACTGGGAGAAAAAAACCAAGATCCCATTCTACAATGGGAAACTGGAGCAGTGCACCCCACGCTTTCAGCTGGTGGGATATGATGGGTGAAATAATTAGTCGGAAGCTTTCTATAGAGCCTTTCCTGCCAAAGGGTTTTGCAAACTTTGGCCCCGATCCCGCAGTCAGCTCTGCCGGGGTGGGCCCTCACTGAATCTGACCGGACACCGCGTGGTGATGGGGATTGCAAGGAAGCCTTTTGCAGGATTAGCACCACTGAAATGCAGCTGCCTCTGTGGTGGAGGACAGCAGGCACCACACACAACAGAAGAGCGAAGGGGTATAATGGAACTGGGGCAACTGATTCGTTCTTACAACATTGCCCTGGGATCCTAGCGCCAGCAGACTATGTATTTAAGCCCTTGTCTGAAAGGTGCCACATGCTAAACTGCCCAGGACTTGGTTCTCTAGCTGGGAGGGACAAAACGCTTGAATTGAGATTGCCAGAATTTGAACGTGTGTCGCCATAAATATCTGTCTCCGCTGAATGGCCCCTGGGGCTCAACTCGTGCATTCCTTGATTGCTGCCCATTTCATTTCCCCACTGCCCATTTCAGAAGCACCGAGCCCGGTGGCGCGAAGGCACCTGGCATGTTACGACACAAACTGTTCGTGCTTTGGGATCTTAGGGGTGCGAAGGACAAGGCAGTATTTGCAAGTAGCTTTTTATTTTAAGTCACAAGGCCACACACACATCAGGCGCTTTCCAGAGCCAGGGAGGGGAGGCCCATTTCTCTTCTGATAAGCAGCTGCCCAGGAGCGGACCCAACTCTTAGCAGCCCGTATGCAGGGTTTAGTGCGAGCTTTAATTTTTGTATGTTGTCCCTGCCCTGATATAGTTTGCTTTGATTTCTTTATTGGTTAGCTCTGGATTTGTTTTAGGATTGGACATTTACCCCTGCCTTTCCTTCTACTATTGGTGCATTTTTAACACTGCAAGCAGGGGTTAGTGGTTTACGACTTGAGCTGCTTTTAAACTGCTTTATACCCAGTTTGTGGTTAACTCACTTTTGCTTTAGCTTGCGTTTGTATTTAGATCATTGGGCCAAGCCTTGCTACTTAGCCTGTATTTGCGTTACAATGTCATTCGCTCCCCTGCACTAACCCAGGCTGTTCTTGGGCAGCAAAACCCTCTGGGGGCATCTCGAGGGGATGACTGCTTTTACAGCGCTCGGCGCGGTGACTGGGGCAGGACGCCAGCCAGGGCAGCAACAGCTGAAGGTAACGGATGTCTCACAGCTGTCCCTCCACTTACCTCACCGTAAGGCGCTGAGCTGCACCAAAACCACAGTGAGGACGGCACTTTGCTAATGTGTCTAGAATGCAACCAGGTGGTTGGTTTGTTTTGCACGTTGCTTGTTGGAGCGTCTGCGGAGCAACATCTGTAAATCGGACTGATGAGCAACACTTCTTCCATCTTCCTTCAGTCAAGGGAGGAATGAACCCTCAATATCTCAGCCAAAGCCTGGAAGATGCAAGCGCACCTAGCCTCTTGTTAACCCCTTTGTTGTCCTGGTGGGAGTGGGTCCCTGTCATCCCCACAGCGTGGGTCAAATCTGCCCTAGATGTGGACTCCGTGGAGCTGGGGAAAGGGAGAAAAATCACCCTTTCATAGATTCCAAGGCCAGAAGGGATCATGTGGTCTGACTTCCTGCATGACACAGGCCAGAGAACCTCCCCGCAATGACTCCTAGAGCAGATCTGTTAGAAAAACATCCAGTCTAGAGTTAAAAATTGTCAGTAATGGAGAATCCACCCCCAGCCTTGGTCATTTCACTAGAGCAGGTGGGAAATGATAGAGACTTCATGGGAAACTTTGAAATGGTCTTTGTGTGGCAGGTTTCAAAAAGAAATTATTTTCTTGTTTAGAAATTGTTACCCGAAAATAATGCAAATGTTCAGCTTTTGGAGCAGGGAAGGTTTCCCGTTTCACACCTTTGTCCCTAGTGCTGCTCAAAAATGGGAAAACTTTTGAAAAAAAGAATTCATGAAACACTTTTTCCATCAAAATATTTTGAAAATTAGATTTTTTCAATCTGTTCAACTTCCCTTCCTCCCCCTTCCCCCTTTTTCCATTTTGTCCCTAGAAAATGGGAGGAAGGGAAAAATACAGTCCCATAGCACTGAAGTGTTCCAATTTCAGTTTTCATTGGAAAAAATGGAAAAGAAAAAATAGCTTTAAAAAAAAATTAAGACCATTTTGGGACTTTTCTTGTTCAAAATATTTGGACCAGTCACCCTTGTGCTCTCTTCCAAATGCAGCTGCTGCTGATTGCAGAAAACTTCTCATTGCCTCCTCTCCTTTCTTGCAATCTTGTCCAAATATCCTTTGATAGAGAGGACTTGTTTGTGCAGTGGTTAGAGCAGGTGCCTGGGAGCCAGGACTCCTGAGTCCACTATAAAAGTGTCCGTGAGTGCTCCAATTAAAACACTCTGCTTTAGAAGCTAAGCGTTTCCTCTGGATTTAAAAAACACAAGCAACACATTTTCCCCCTGCTCCACCCAGATTGGATTTAAATCTCAAAGATTTTTATATAGAAAATAAGCTCTGGCGCAGTTTGCTCCTAGATGGAGCACAAAGGAAAACGAATGTTCTTCGCGTAGCTTTCTAATAAAGCTGCACTAATATATGCTCATTCAGAAAGATGTCTTGCCTTTATTCTTCTGGTTGCAGAGTTGCAGCCATGTTGGCCCCAGGATGAGAGGGACGAGGTGGACGAGGCATATCTTTTATTGGACCACCTAATTCTCTTGGTGAAAGGGAGAAACTTCTGAGCGCTCTCGTCAGAATTGTCTTTCTGTGGTGCAGGATGGACCCAGTAATGTGGAGTCTATTACGATCAAATGGTGTAACCCGTCTCTTCCTCTCTGGGCCCCTCTCGGAGAGGGCTTAGCATGTACGCCAGGTCCCGCAGATCTGGCTTGTGGAGGACCATTGCTAGAACAGGAGAGAAGAGAGTGGACACCCCAGCTTCCCAGCTGGCCTTCTGCCACGCAGCCCGGGGCCAGCAGTTTCCCAGGTGGCCTCTGAATTTGGTTGCGTTGGGTGCTCTCTTTCATTTTGGATGCCCAGCCGTCAGCCCCGGTTCTCAGAGGGCGCTGACCTTCCTGCCGTTCCCTGTGCCTTCAGGTGGGGCTGTGGATGGCACGTTAAAAATCAGGCCCTACATGTTCCAAGGTGGGAAGCTAAACAGCAAGTGCACGTGGGAAGACATTGGCTTTCTCCTTGGCCCAGCAGTTCCCCCGTCTCTAACAGGCCTACTGGCCAGCCTCTGTTCTGAGCACGTCCCCTCTGATCTCTGGCAGGGGTAGTATTTCACTGGCTGGCCCCCAACCCAGATGATATTGAATTAATGCAGCAAGGCGTAGCCACTCCTAAAGATCCAGAGTAATTAGCCCCACTCCAGCCCCCTAACAAGTGTCAGCAGCTGCAGGAACCTTCTGCTAGCGTGTTTCCTTTTTCTAATGCCTATCGTCTCTCGGGGCATTCACAGCTGATTCTTTGAGTTGCAGCTGTAAAACACAAGGGGAAAAAACCTCCTTGGCACTGGCAGAAATCGAGTCAAAGCAGCAAGGAGATCAAATGATGAAACTAATCAGAGGAGGGGGAAATCGTCAGGCTGTTACTTTCGCAGGGCCTCCTCGCTCGGAGCCGCAGCTGGCATTGTATTGAAAGGAAGATGTGCAGCTAAGAGCTGTCACACCCGTCCAGCCCCTGCGTGGGGAGGAAACCCAGCAGCAGACACCGCTGGAGCTGCAAGGCTTGGCCGCAGCCTGGCTTTTCACTGGGACTTGACAGGCAGGCGCTGAAAAGCAGCCTTGTGGAGGAGCCCAGACCCCTGGTCTGGGGCCCTTACCCTTCTCCTCACAGCAGGGAAAGAAGGGAAAAAACCAGTGGGGGCAGAGAGGCGATCAGGTGAATGGCTGCTCCCAGGACCAGCTCTGCAGGAGGCAATGCTCTTTGTGAACCAGTTGGATGGTCCCTTTGTCTGTCTGCAGTTGACGCTTGCCTAACAGGTGCTTCTACCTGTAGTGAATTGGGCCAGAGATCTCCAGCGAACCACATCTATAGCTTGAGCCAATATCCCCCCGCTTCCTTTAGCCAGCTGGAGAGAACATTCTACCCCACATCTCTCCTGCCCTTCTTTGCCACCCCACCCATCCTCCATCCATGCTCACACTCCACCTCCGCCCCACCTCCCCCGCCTCCTTTTGGCTCCGAATGACACTGGGGCAGTCGGAGCCATGTGCCGGGCCCTAAAGTGACTGGCCCCTGCTCGTCAGTGCTTGGAGCCTGGGCAGCGATTCGCGGGTCCTACGCAAATAGCCGGCGAAGAAGTAAAGAGGAGGCTTTTCGCTCCCTTGGGCCCTTCTGCTCCAGCCAGATGCCGCAGCGCTGCCACCGCATCCAGTCCACCGTGTGCTTCGTCTTTCCCCCTGCCTGTGAGGTGACATTTCAGCAGCATAATCAAAGTTTCTGGTCTGCTGCAAATCGTTGCACCTGAAATGGCATCCTGCAGGTGGATACGGCCTGCTGGGAGCTTTAATTTGCCTCTCCCGCCTGGGGCTGGGCTGTATTGATTAGAAAAAAGGAGGGGAGAAAAGCCGCCCGGCTCTGGCAAAGAACGAGCTCCTATCTTCTGAGTACACTGCGACCCTGCAATAAGTCACGTGCTGACACCTGAACCTCACCCAGCTAGGAGAAAGGAGAGCGCTGCACACGGCGAGCCCATCTGGGGGGGGAAAAATGACACAAGCATCAAGACATGTGGGCCCCATTGCCAGCTCTGCCACTGATTCACTGTTGGACCTCGGGTAAGTCACTGCACCTCTCGGTGTGCCTCCATCTCCTCACCTGTCTGGTGGAAATTACTCCAATGGGCAGCGCTGACGCGAGCTATTGCAGCAAAGCACCATCCGCGAGCTGCATGATGGGAGTTCAGGACAACTCTGGGACTCTCCAGAAGCCTAAGCTTTCTGCAAACACCCATGCAGCTTCTGCTTGCTAAATGGTGGGACAGGTCCACTGGCCCCATGGGCGCTTGGAGTGATTGTGCCTGCCGTTGCGTCCATGTGCTCTCCAAACAGGGATGTTTGAACATCCGTGCTGGCCAGATCCATGCAACAGATCAGAGCTGGTAGGAAAAGTGGGGACAGAGGGGACCTGTGGAAAACATCAGCATTTCATCAGAAGCCAAACGTTTTTTGCCATCAACGGCTGGGAAACCAAAAACTGACTTTTGAGGAAAGTAGCAGTGTTCTGCAAAAACTCTTGGTTAGTCAAGCAGACAAATTTTCCATTTTCCAGACTGGGCCCAATTTTGGGGTGTAGGGATTGCTTCCTCGCTCTGCGAACAAACCCTGAATGATGGGGGGGCTGCAAAACAAGAATTCTGCTTCGTGAAAAATGTCACGATTTTGACTTTGTTTTCATTCTGCCTCAGAACAAAGCCTACTGCACGCTAACCCGCTCTCTCGTCCGCAGCTTGGTTTGTGGCTGAGCGTCGTAACTGGGCCGTTGTGGACGCAAATGGTATTCCCGGGACGGACCCAGATCTGGCAAAGACTTATGCACATGCTTCTCTTTTAAGCACTATTCAGTCCTAGTGAATCCCAGGAGACAGAGCACTGAACACTTTTGTTTCTGCTCGCACGCTTAAAGTTAAAACACAGGTGTGAGCCTTTGCAGAACCGGAGCCTCGGGCTGTCACCGTTTCAAAACTAGGACCTGTTTCTACTGGGCAAAGGGCCTGAAAAATAAGATGCCGGGGTGAATGCAGCAACAAGCAGCCTGTAGCTGAGAATATCAGTCCTGGCTGCGATTGTTAATGAGCGCTAGCAGGCTTTAGCTCACACAGGTCCAGGCAGCCCTGTTCAAGCCCTGTGTGGAGGGAAGAGGGTGGAGTTCAGGATCTGCTCCTCAGGGAGGCTTAGCTAACGGGGAGTGGTGTTCAAGAGCAAACCCTGCTGACTGGCTCCCTTGGCTGAACTCTAAACGCCCAGTTTCGGCTGAGCTGCGCTAGGCTTACTGCCCTTCGGAGGGGGTCTGCCGGCCGCCTCTGTGGAGTGGGAGAGAACGGGGACGCTGTGGTAGTGACTGGAGGCACAGAGCTGCCCTGAGCGTGGAGAGGAGCCAGGCCTGAATGAGCCACAGGCTAGCGGCTTGGGGCCAGAATCTGAGCTTGGGTGTAAACCTATTGCCTTCAGCTAATCCAGATTCACTCCAGTGTTCCTGAGATCCCTCTGTCCTTTGCCACACTGGCCCTAGCAGTGCCCGTGCCCTGCGTGTGTGTGTATGGATCAGTGGTTCCTGACCTGTGACCCGGGGCCAAAAGTGGCCCACGAGGTCTTTCAAAGTGGCCCCTGGCTCCTCTCCCGCTGGCTGCAGAAGGGAGCCGCTGCCAAAGGACCTGGGTGAAGGGCGTTGCTGTGGGACTAAAAGACAGGCGCAGGCTGCTTGCTGCAGCCAAGGGGATGGGAGATCAGTGCTCCCCTCTCCCTGGCTGTAGCAGGGAGCCCGGCCAAGTGCTGCGCCTGGGTCCCTAGGCGTTGGGGTCCCTGTTGGAACCAGAGGGAGGGCAGCATTGATCTCCCATCCCTCTGGCTGCAGAAGGGCCCCATTGCCAAGGGACCCAGCTGGAGCACACCCACCGTGCTTGAGGAGGGGCAGGACTCTAAAAATCAGAGCCTTCTGGTTTGCCAACCACCACGACTTAGCGGCCGGGCTATGTGCTTCCGTCTGTAGTGAGAGTCAGTCATCTACACCAGTGCTGTGTCTGCGCGTGTGTGACAGGCTGTGAGTAATGTCCCGGCCTAAAATAGTGAATGTAAACATGAGCACAGTAGCATCAAAATGTTTACTTTGAATATGTAGTGGTTCGTAGTCCTTAATGGTGCAGAGGTCAATACATTTTTTATGAGTTGATAAGCTGGCCCTTCAGGATTGTAAAAATGGTATTTTTGGCCCTTGAGCCAAAAAGGTTGGGAACCCCTGGTATAGACACTATTCTGTGGTGATGAGCCCTGCCAACCCCTCTCCCCCACCCACCTGAAGCCCTTTGTGCTTGGCAACATTTTACTCCATGGAGCTGAGGATGCGCAGCTAAATTCAGCTCTCCCCACATCCCTTCTTAAAGAGAAGCCAAGAGCGTCCCCCGATTTCCCCCAAACATCAGGCATCGCTCCTGCTGACCTTGAGGTGTGTTGGGATAAGTGAAGCTCTCTGGGTGGGGCAGCGACGTGGGGAATACGCACAACTCCCACAGAGGCTGGTCCCCCTGGGGGAGTCAATGGGGAGGAGGGGGTTGCCTGAGGAAGGACTGCACCATTAGGTCGGGTATGTTTTAAACAGGTCAAAATATTAAGATGAATGGCTATTCAGTAGGAGAATGATTGAAGAAAACAGACCTGCTTCTCAATTGCACCAACGTCCCCCGTAGGCTGCTCTGGTAGCCTATGGTGGGTGGAAATTACCCCTCCATGGGGTCCCCCTGGCTGATGGAGACCTGGTATAAGACTTCTGCACCCACAACCCCCCGGGACGGGGGTGTGGCCAGATCATCTTGCATGGTAGCTATTTTCTGCTTCCCAGTGGGAGTGCATGATAGAGCAGCCTCGGGGCTGCTCTAACTCACTCCAGGGCCAGGCAGGGCCCCAGGCTGTGGGAGGTACCAGTGTGGTTTAAACACACTGCAATGCCTGCCCACCACCCCTATTTGTTTCTCCCTGCCCCAGGGACAGGACGGGTGTGATGGAGTCTCAAGGCCACTGCTTCTCCCTGGGACTGAATTCTGTGACTTGGGGCACTGGCATTTGTATTGTCCCAGGAGCATCTCCTCCGTTTCCCCGGCAACGACTCAAGGGATTTAAACGGTGCTCAGGGCACATCTTCGGGGCGTCTCCTGGGTTCTGGGGGCCCATGGACCTCAGGGTTGTTACGCACCTCGCTGTTGTGCTTCAGGCAACGGGGCGCTGGGTTCTAGGCCCAGCTCTGTCTGCAAGTGGTCTTGGGCAAGTCACGTGGGTGCCCTGTGCCTCAGTTTCCCCTTTGGTGGAACGGGGAGGACAAGATCACTCGAACCGATGGGTGACACTTTTGGGAAGTGCTCAAGGGGGTGAACACTGCCTCGCCAGCTGAGTCTCCCAGGGGCAACCAGGGCGACCTGCTGGCTTGCCACGCGGGAGGGAAGTCGGTAACTCAGCAGGACTCGCGGATCGGGGCCCTCCCCCCAGCTCCCTGAAGAGGGAGGGCCCCGTTTGTCTTTGCTGCCCTGAAACTCTTTGCGGAACTGAGAGCATCTTCCCCCAGCGCGTCCCAAAGCGCTTTACAGTCCTGTGTGGGCAGGTGCCACCAGGCTCCCTGTTTACTAGAGGGTGCAAAGTGGGTCACCCCGACTCAGGAAACATCCTGGGATTGTTTCTAGTTTTCGGAGCCAGGCCAGGGGGCTGGTCCTGCAGCACCTGGAGAGCCCCGACCGCCCCACCCTCCTGTGCAAGCCAGCGCCCGGCTCCGGGGCCTTGGGCGGTGCAGCCCCATGCTCCGAGCGGCCGGGGCCCTGCTCCCAGGGCGCCCTTTCCCCTCTGGGCTCCCCTGTGCCCCAGAGGCTGGGACGGGGTTAAAGGCTGCAGTGGCTGGGATCCATGTGACTCGTTGTCAGGGGCTCCTGTCACTAGGGCCGGCCTCCTCCTAAGACGTCTGTTTGTTCCCTTCGCGGGAGCCTGAAGCGAGCCAGGCACTAATTGCCCTGGGCCGAGGCCAAGTATGCGCCCGGCAGGTGCTCTGCAAGCGTCCCACTCCAGCAGCTCCTGCCCCTCTGGGCTGGGACACCCCGCCCAGCTCTCCCCATTCCTCCCCCGCAGCCCCTCGCGCTCTTCCAAATCTGAGACCCTGGCGCAGCTCTGCTGACGCCCCTCACCCCTGACACGCAGCCCCCCCCCAACCCTGTTGCCAATCCAGACTGCCCGCTCCCGCAGCTCTGCCCGTGCATCTCCGGCCTGACCTATCGTCCCCTTCCCTGATCCACAAAGCTCCGGCCCTGCATCTCGCGCAGCTGCAGCTGGCTCTGCTCCCCCCCGGGGCCGCCCACGGATAGATGGACAGCCATCCGCAGGCCGCACTCCGTGACTTTTCTGGTGGGGCGCAACACCAGGACCTAGATGGAGCCCTCGGGACTAACTTTCCCGTGTGTCTTGATGGTCCCGCAGCTATGGCGATGGCAATCTGCTGTGTCAGCTCCCCACCCCAGCTAGACTCGCTGCCCAGGGCTTTCTGAAATAGCGGGTCTGTCTGGATTTTCCCTTTGATCTAAGCAAGCTCTCAGCTTGTTGCTAGGATTGGAGCAGGGCGCACCAGGCCAGAGCTCCTGTGAGCTTCTACCCCCCTCTGAGCACAGAGCTGGGGCAGAGCTCCTGCCCCCTGTCAGATCTTGCAAAGAGCCACTCTATAGTCATGCACCTGCTACCCCTTCCAGGGTAACTGCCCTCCCGCTTGCTACCCCCACCCTGCCCCAGCAGCTCCGCTAGGGCACACTGAGTCGGAAAAACTGACTGGAAATCCTGGGCACGCAAATTCTGTCCTCTTTGCTGTGCCAGGAATTTATGCTGCAGTCCCAAGAGGGCAAGGGCTCCAAGCATGCAGGGCCTCCCCACACTTAATGTAGTGGGCCTTAGAGATTCTCTTTAAAGTTTCCTCTTGGGGTGGGGGATCAGAAGGGAGTGGGTGGGAAGGAGGGAAGGGAGAAGGTTTTGAGACCTGGTGCAGCCAGGGCTATGGTGAGAGGGGGGTGAACCAGCGGGTGGGCTGGGCTGGGCTAACTTCCCGAAACCTTTGACAGTTCTGATGGATAGGTCAGTGCGTATTGATTTCGACTCCCTGGCTCTTTCCCAAAGACAAAACCAACAAACCCTTCACTCTAAAATCCAGAAGGCGTTTCCAGGTTCCAATGAGGGGAACAGGCCAGGCTCTGAAAACAGCTCTTTGGACAAAGCCATTCCTTCCTCAACTAGTCAAGGCCCTACCAGGCCAGGCACACACAGAGGTGATTCTCCACAGTGACTTCACACGTGGCTAAAGACAGCGCAGTGCCCAGGAAAACTCCAATGGCAGCACATCTCCTTTAGCATCCCCATTACATCTCCAGGAGCCGGTGCGAACAAACATCTGCTTTCCAGAGAAAAGAGAGAGAGCTAAGATTGAAAATGTACCTTAAAGAGACCCTGTCAGGGCAGTTTGATAAATGTATGTTTATAAAGTAAGACTTTAAATGGCCTAGGATCAATAGAAATCAAACCAAAATAGGAAGGGGCGTGGTTTGGGCTCACACACCCCTTTGGGATGTTTGCAACCTGACTATTAGTGCTTGGAGCTGGCCAGTTAGAACTCGATCTGAAACTGAAGTGAAATCGACCAGTTGATTTCTTTCAGCTGCTCCTTAGAGCAACCCATAAACAAAGAGAAAGGAGTAAATTAATTTTTAAAAAATTATTTCCCCTCTAATAATTTCAGTTTTAAGTAACACTAGGAAGAAGATTTGAGGGCCTGATTTTTAGCAGAGCCGTTGCAAGAGGCGAGAGTCTGAAACCTGAGCCATTGAGCTGGGAAGGGAATTTTAGTCAGATTGTTATAAATCCTCCCTTTAAAAAAAAAAAAGGTATTAACATCTATTTTATTCCAGTGAGCAGTTGGGAGAAATGATGTCCTATGTTTAAACTCCATCAACTGCCCCTTTCCTCTTAGACCTGCCCGAGTTTCTCCAGCAAATCCAGGGAAAACCACTTCTGGACATTCTCATATATAAAAACAAGAAAAATAAACAACAAAACTCAACCTTCCAAGCCTTATTTTTTTATTATAAAGATAACACCCAACTTGATTAGAAGTCCTTTGCAGATCATCCTAACTCTATTCCCATAACTCCTCAGCCCTCCTGCAACCTGCTCTCATCAATTGCCACTTGCAACATAACTCTGCCTCTGTTGAGTGCACTGTATGAATGTCAGCTGCTTTGGGGTTAGGATGCTGGAATGTGCACCCACTGTATATTGGACACTGCTACATGGGAAGAGAATTTCACTGGTGGATCTTTGCATTCCTAGGACACAGGCCTCCAAAGTTGCCAACTAGCTGTGCACCTCAGATTGCTGAAGCAGATCCTTCCCATTTTAAGATGACAGGAGGGATCACTTGGTGATTACCTGTTCTGTTCATTCCCTCTGAAGCACCTGGCATTGGCCACTGTTGGAAGACAGGACAGTGAGCTAGGTGGACTATTGGTCTGACCCAATATGGTTGTTCTTATAGTCTTACAAATTGGAGAGAATCCAGAGGATAGCAACAAAAAGCTTTAGACAACCTGACCGACAAGGGAAGGTTAAAACACCCTGGGCGCTGTTTAATCTTGAGAAGAAAACTGAGGGGGGTCCTGATAAGTCTTTCCAGTATGTGAAGGGCTGTATAGAGAGGGCTGTGATCAATTGTTCTCCGTGTCCACTGAAGGTACGACAAGAAGTGATGGGCTTTTTCTTCAGCAAGGCAGATTTACGTGAGACAGCAGGAAAAACTTTCTAACTCTACGGGTGGTTAAGCTCAGGCCCAGGTTTCCAAGGGAGATTGTGGAATCACCTTCATTGGAAGTTGGAATTGTCCAACCTGTTCTTAAAAACCTCCAGCACGACAGAGCTGGACTCAATGACCGCTTGAGATCCCTTCCAGCCCTATATTTATGGTTTGATGAACACAGTCAGAGACTGGCTGATTTCCTCTGAGTCTGAATTCGCCAGCAGACCCGGATTCACTTGCCTAGCTGTTAAATGAAACCTGCACCATTGGTTCCTCCCCAAGACTTGCATTCAATTAGGTGGCAAGGCCCAGATCCATCAAGCCATTTAAGCTCCTATCTTCCATTAATATCAGTGGATGTTAGGAGCCTAAATACCTTGTTGGATCTGGGCCTCAACCCCTCTCCTGCCTTTCCCAGCTGGGAAGAGCTGCATTTTGCTTCACTCTCCATGTTGCAGCATTCCCGAGTGTGCCAGCAGCCCAGGAGAGCAGACGCATCCTTCGCGGGGAGATGTATTAGGTGGCAAATGTATTATCTATTCATTTGTTTATTGCACACGTTTCCAAAGCACGCACCCCATGCAGCGATGCTCGTTAGGGCCGGGTGCTTGGGCCAGGATCCTCAACCACCCTGATAAATAATTCACTAACATAAGCCTTTAATTTTCATTCTTGCTACTTCTCTTTCAGCAGCGTGGGCCCTAGGGCACAGTTGGGGGAAACTGACTTTGAAAATAAAACCAACTTCTTTGAGTCCTGTGGCTAGGGCAGGGAAGGAGGAGCTAGGCCTGTGACACTCCCCCTCCCCCCCCCCAATGTCATGAAGGATAAATTATTTAATCTCCTTGTGCCTTGGTTTCCCCATCTAGATCAGTGATCACACCTGCCTCACAGCCTCAGGGGGCGTTGAGGTTTAATTCATGCAGATCTACAAAGTGCTTGGAGATCTGCAGGTGAATGTAATGGTTAAAGGCTGCCTAGGAAATAAACCAGTCAGAAATAAGATGGATGTGGCCGAGCACCGGTCCAGGGACACATACGCAAGGCCCTGGCCCCACGGCTTAGCCCTTTAACTCTGCAGGACTCTGAGTTCGAGGAACACATGACAGGAGCCACAGGGCTGTGAGCTGCAAGGGGTGGCTGCTAGAAGTAGAGAGTGAGCCTGGCCTTAGTAATGGGCTCCCTAAAGGGCAGGGGCTGGGAGCGTGTCTCAGCAGTATCCAGGTGGGCTGGGTAGTCTCTCCTTCCCAGCTGATGGAAAGTGGGGAAGTCTCTGACCCTCACGGTATGTCTACACCGCAGTAAAAGACCTGTGGCAGCTGGCCCAGGTCACCTGATCTGGGCTTGTGGGGTTTGGGCTGCTTGCGGGGCTATAATATTACAAGGTAGGCATCTGTGAAGTGGGGTCCCAGCCTTAGCTCCACTTTCTACCCTGCAATGTTTAGGCCCATGGGCCCAAGTCCATTGACCCCGACTCGGCGCCAAGGGGGGTTTATTGCCATGTCGCTTCTACCCTTAGTGTCTCGCATTACTTTGTCTTTGTATCTGCCGCTGATTCACAAGCATACCCTGAGGAACACGGGAGTTGCCAGAATGGACCAGACCCGGGGTCCGTCTAGGCCAGTCTCCTGTCTCGGACAATGGTCCCCCCACCAGCTGTGGCAGCAGCTGGAAGGAGAATCCTGCATTTACGGATGTGGGAGATAATCTACCGCCCACATCAGGACACAGACACTTGATCGCCCAGCCATTGCTTGGCCTGCCCTGGCTGGTGAATCTGCCTCCAGCATACACCTGGATTGATTTACAGCAGAGTCCAGAGTACCCCAGATCCCTTTCTAACTGGTTCTTGCCACATCGCCCTGCTCTGCCGATGCCCCATGTATTGGTTCCCAGTTCTCCTAACGTAGGTGGTGTCCCCCCAGCAGGATGGAGCATGGGGACCCGATGCTCCTGGCCTTGCTTTCCCAGCTGGCCCTCAGAGATGGGCAAGTTAAACAATCACAGATGCATGATGTCTGGGATCAGGGGCAGATGATGAGCTGCATGAAGCTGCAGGGAGTCAGTTTCCTTCGGCTCCCGGCCACGTGTGGTTTCTCTCTGGGATTCAGATTAGAACAGGCTGTCCAAAAGGCAAAGTGAAACTTGGCAGAAAGCACCAAGTGCGATGTAACCCATGGTCCCGGGTGTGCATCTCTTCCACAGGGCCTCACGCACAGGCTGGAGTCTGTTACAATTCCCGGCCCTAGGAACTGATCCGTGAGCTCTAATTGTGCATGCTGATGCTTTTTAGCTGTGGCAGTCCCCAGCGTCAGCCGGGCTGGCGGATGTCACACGCGGGCCATGTTTCTGTGCATTTCTACGCCTTGCACGGCTCTGACACTGCTGCTCAGCTGGTTTCACTGAAGGTCTCACTGAGCCCAGATTTTCTGCACTATCCCAACCCTTCCCAGAAAAGCTGGGTTTGGGTGTGAGCAAACTGCCTGGTTAGGCCTGAGTTTTGCTTTGGGGGCCAGGGGGTGAAAGGTGGCGGGTTTGGATTGAATGTCACTTCTTTTTTGTTTGGTTTTTTGAGGGTTGGTTTGAACCTGAAAGCGAAACTCAGCTTTGTGGCCAGAGCTTCACGGCTGCAAATCCCTGGCAGGTGGGAGCCGAAGACAGACGTGTGCAAACGAGAAACCACCAGCACCACCCAACTCCGCTTGACGGGCCACAGCTGAAGGGTGACAACGTAAATGTTCAGATTTGCAGGCAGCCTCTCCCTTATTGCAGGGACCGCAGCGTGATCAGGCTCGTAACAAGCCTCACCATCAATCCCTCCCCTATTTGGAAACAGATCTTGATTCACTCCAGGTGAAAGCTGCCTGCTGGCATTGGCAAAATAAAGCAAAACAGCGCCCGAGATATAAAACAGAATCCCAGGCCGGGGCATCCAGCCTGTTCCCTGATGAGCGTCAGCACCAGCTGCTCCAGGGGAAGATGCAAGAGGCTTTAAAATGCTGGCGTGTAGACCCAGCTCTCCAGAGGAAGGGGCCTTCCTGACCACATGGGTTTGGGTTGGGCCCTGAAGCATGCGGTTTTAGATCCCTGCTCCTCTTTACCGCCTCCCCGGGGTCTGGCAACCTGGCCACCCCCAGAACCGCCTGCCTCTTTTCTGAGCCACACGCTGCCGGCCGGGCGGGGGAGGGTAAAGCCCAGCGCTGGCTCTGCGATGAGGTGTAGGGCAGGTGACGTCAGGGGTCGTGCGACCCCCAGACAGGTGGGGGGGGAGCTGGGAAGTGACTGAACGTCCAGCCCACTAAGTCCCGGAGAAAAGACTCCTGTGAAGCAGCTGCGTACCGGGCAGGCGGGGCCGGGGGAGGAGAGAGGGGGCCGGGGCGGGGGAGGGTTGCCATGTGAGTGTGCAAGCCCAAAGGCAGGTGGAGAAGCGAGGAGCATGGAGAGGGGCCGGGGGAAGCTGGGGGCTGGGAGGGCGGCGGCGGCGGCGGGCTCTGCGCGCTCCGCTGCGCTTCGACACTGAGCAGCTCCCCGGCGCGCCGTGTAAACCGCAACTCTTGTCAACTTCGGCGCAGGAGCCGCGGGAGCCGGCCGCCTCTCCCCGGGCCGCTTCCACGCCATTGCCGCCGCTCTCGGATGGGCTGAGGCCGCGGTTTCGGGGCGGAGCGGAGCGCACGGGGCCGAGCCGGGGCGGCGGGGCCGAGCCCGGGGGAGCAGCGCGGAGGAGCGGCCAGGAAAGGGGGACCCCCCCCTTTGGGGAGCCGGAGGGCGCCCGGATACCTCCCCTCTCCGCCCCACCCGCGGCCCGGCCCCGGCTGCAGCTCGGGCCATGCGGGGCTGGCCCGCCCCGGGGCCCCTCTGCGCGTCCTGAGCGCCCCCGGCTGCGCCCTCCCCGGCGCGCCATGGCCGGGGCGCAGGCGGCGCACGGCGGGGACCTGTCCATGCTCTCGCCCGGCCCCGGCGGCGAGCCGCGGCGGATGGAGTTCGTCGCCCTGACCGCCGTGCAGACGGAGAGGAGCGAGCCGCCCGCGGGCAGCCCCCGCCGCCTGGGGCTGCTGGGGACCCCGCTCCCGGTCCCGCCCGGCGGGGCGGCCGCCCGCTCCGCCGCGCACAAGCGCTACCGGCGGCTGCAGAACTGTCTGTACAACGTGCTGGAGCGGCCCCGCGGCTGGGCGTTCATCTACCACGCCTTCATGTGAGTGCCCCCTCGGCCCCCCAGCCCTCGGGGGAGCCCCGGCCCGACACCCACCCAGCCTCGCCCTGCGAGGGGGGGCAGCCTGACCCTGCGGGAGAGCCCCCAGCCGCACGCCAGGCCCCCCATCTCTATCCGGACCCCCCCAGTCGTCCCCCGCCTACCCGTCCCCAGGAGGCCCCTCATCCTCGTTACCCGGGGCCCAGCGTTTGGGAGGGTCCCATGGGTCCAGCTCCCCGCTCCGCACCTGCCCCGCCGTTTGGCTGAGCTCCGGCTCGGGGCGCGACCCCGGCCCCCTGCCAGTCTCCATAGCTGGGTGCCCTTACCCCAGCCTCAGCCCCCGCCTGGCTTCACCTCCAGCCCTGCCGACCCCCCGGCTTCCCTTTCCCCACTTCCCTTCTCCCGGGGCTGAGCCCTACCCTGGCTTCTTTCCAGTCCTTCTCCTCGCCTCCCATGCCACCCTAACCCGGAACTCCCCCCGCTTCTAGTCCTAGCCCTCGCCCACCCTTTGACCACCTTTCACAGCCATCCTCTTCTTTCCTGGTCCTTCATCCCACCCTCGCAAGGAGCTCTGAACCGCCCGCAAAACCGGCTGGGGTGGGGGTTCCCCATGTCCCAGTGGGCCCCTGTCCCTCTGTCTTTCCTCCATGTCTTGACCCCGGTCTTCGGGCCCTTCCCACTCCCCCCCTTCATCCCTCGGATAAGGCTCCGGGCCAGACGTTGCAATGGAAATCCCTTGGAAGTGCCAAGAACCCACAAACTCTTCCCAAGTTCGCACTAGTTTCCTCTGAATTCAATGGACACCTGTCAAATCCCTGTCCGTGTCCTTCCACTCCACGGTTGGGTTTCCCGCTAAGATCTCATTTGGGGGCTGGGGGGGTTACAAACAACTTGGGTGGCTTTAAAAAAGCCCCACATGAAAGCGCTCGGTTGTTTGAACTTCTCGTGTCAAGTCTCAGACGGGGGGAGAGTCTCCCAGGTCAGTTCCTCGTTCTGAGTGTTTCTCTAAGTTTGAGGTGCTCTCTTCTGCTTTGCGGACTTCGCATTGAACAAAGGGCAGGTGTTTTAATGTCCTCATTTTGACAGTTTCATGCCAAGCCTTGGAGTGGACCCAGAACATAAACACAGCTGGTTTGGGGGGGTCTACCTTCCCCAGGTATCAGTTGGTCCAAAGGTTTCTGTTGCTCTTCTGACCTGTAGCGCGGCTGGGACCAGCCCTGAAAACCCTTTCCCAGCGTGGGAAATGGTGTAGGTATTAGCGTGGCCCACAGGACAGAGAGGAGCTGTGGCGTCGTTTAATTTGTGTCTGAGGAAACAAAAGGTGGAAGTATTAATCTCCCTTCTGCTGCACACACCGATTTGGTCCCTGAAGTTTGTGTTTAACGGGTTGGAATTTAAAAACCGAAGCAGCTCAAAGATGAGAGAGACTTTTATAAATGAGATGAGCGTCCCTCCACCCTCTCGGGGAGAGAGAACAAAATCCCTTCCTTTGACTTCTAGTCCGTTTGGCTTTTCTGAGAACCCAAGGCCAGGCTCTGCCCTGGCCAGAACTTTTACGCTCCGAAAGGCAGGAGCCGGGGTGCTGGGGTTGGACCGTGGAGAGCGCTAGAAGAACATAATCGCCACTTAACGGGTCTCTGGTGGGTGGGCTAGCTGGTGTAGACCCGGCTCTGTTAATTTCATTAACCAGCTCCCATTCTCGGGGCTGGCAACCGGGAGCCGGGGTAATTTATCAACCTGCGACTTAGCAGGGAGCCGAGTCGTGTGTGCGGGCGCTGGGGAGACGCCGAATTAAGAGTGATTGCGTTAGAGGACACCGGCGAGGCGCTGACTGGGCCGTAATTGGGTTTGTTGCAAGGCATTAATTGTTGCAAGGCATTAATGATCAGCGAGTTAACAGCGCCGGGCAGACTTTCCCCGGGTTCAGCAGAAAGGGTAATTATGCAAAACAAAGAGGGGACCAGGAGGGCTCCTAACCTCGCCCGGCTCCTGCGCCAGTCAGCGTCAGCTGCTGTTACTTTGGGGGGAATGGGGCTTTGCTCCGGAAATTAGCGAGCTCTCTTTCCCCTTAATGAGGTGGCTGGCGGTTTTTTGCGGCGCTTACAACAGTTGCAGCGGTGCTGTGAGCGAATCGGAGCCCATAAATCAAAGAGCAGGTGTGCGCTGGCCCCTAGGTACGTTTTCTCTCCTCTTTTAACTGGGTAATTTTAGCCAGCGCGCTCCGGCTGTGCTCCGCGTGCGAAGGCGAAGGAGGAAAATGCAGCAGGCGAGCTCTCGGGCCCGGTCCTAGGGCGCTGACCGCTCGGCAGACGTGCTGGGAGCCGCCTTGCGCAGGTGGCATGAAGTGCAGCGCACGCCTGCCCCAGGCCGAGCTCCCGAAGGGCGATTCAAACCCCAGCCCTGGCAAGGCTGAGTTCATTTGCCTAGGGCCTGCTGGAAGCCCCCCAGTCTCCTGGAGCGAGGCGCCTACGCCCTGCTCCCCAGGGGATGGGGAGAAAAGCAGGCGGAGGCCTCTGCCGGCTGCCCTTTACCTGGGGGTCCCCCTGAGAGCGGCGAGAGCCGGGATCAAATCCCCCCTGCCCCTACCTGCTGTGGCGCGGGGACCGGACCCTGGGTGAGGGCCCAACCCCTGGGCAGGTTTCTCGCAATCGCTCCACGCTGCGCCCCGGCTCCTGGGGCCAGAGAGAGACTCCCCCTGTCCTGCGGGGGTGAGGGTCCCTCCTCGCCGCCTCCTCCAGGAGCCTGGCTCGCTGGGGGTCCGGGCCGGGGGGCGGCCCGGCGGGCGGGGCCGGGGCCGGGCTGGAGGATGCGGCTGAAGCGCAGCGAGCTGCGCCCTTGGCTGTAGGATGGGGGTGGCAGAGGCAGGTGCCCAGGGGCAGAGGAGGAGGCGCCACGGGGGCTTTTCGGGGAGCAGGTGCGGGGCTGCGGGAGGCAGCGGCAGGTGCGGGCTTTGAGGCATGACACGTTGGAGGGGGTGCCCAAGAGGCACTCGGGTGCCCAATTCCCTCCGTGGCTCTAGCCCTTGATCCGCACCGTGAGCGAGGCCGAAAGCGCCGCGGAGAGACGCGCGTGTGGACGGGGAAGTGCGGCGCCGCGGGTAGAGCCCGGGGCTGGGGGAAGCGCGGCGCGGTTCTCCGCTAGGTTGTGGCACGGTTTTGCTCCGCGCAACTCGCAGGGGAGCGCGGTCTCTGTGCCCCCGTTTCCCTTCCGCAGAGCAACGCGGGCGTTTATGCCCCTACCTCGGGGAGAGGCCCTCGGCCGCGCTCGCTAGCCCCGCTACAGGATTTTGATCCTTGGCTGAACCGGGCGGTGCAGGGCCGTATTGTCACGCACAGTGGAAATGTGGGCCACGGGCAGGGCGCCCCGCACAGACTCCGGAGCAGCAGGGCTGCACGTGTAAACGCTCCTCTCCAGAAGCTCTCTGGCGCCGGGCCCCTCCCTGGTTTGGTTCGGGTTTTGCTGCGCCCGGCGTGCGTGGATCCCCGGCTTCTGATCTGATCTGTCTTGGGAGGAGCAGAACATCCCCCCCGCTGCCGCAGGAAGGGGCTCCCGACGCGCCCCGCCTCTCTGCAGAGGGCTGTCGAGGCAGTGTGGCCTAGTGGCTCGGGCGGTGGGTCTGGGGCGATCAGGGCTCTAGAGCCAGCTTTGACTGACCTGCCGTGGGGGGGCGGTAAATCATTGCCGCTCTGCGTCTGGGGCAGGGACTGTGTGTGTAAGACACAGGGTGGGGGCTGATTATGGCCTAGCTCGACTCTTGGTGGGCAAGGCTTGCAGCGTCCCTTCGCCCCTAGGAGAGAGGTGCGTGGGCAGCGGGTCGCCTCCTCCGCCAGGCCCCGCCAGGTGTCCTTGGGGCTGGACCCACCTACAGGTGGGCCACGTGGAAGTGCTGGGGTTGTCTCCTAGCTCCCGCCGCCTCTGACCTGCTCGGGGGGTGTTTGTGGGGCAGGGAGAGCGGGAGGGGACGCCCCAAAGGCTCTCCCTGTTCTGTGCCCCCTGCCCGGCTAATCCAGGGGGGACACTGTAGTTTGGCCTGCAGTGCCACTAACCCGCAGCTTCCCTGGTGCCTGATCCAAGGGGGGAGGTGGATGGCCCGAAGCTGCGCCCAGGCCGACCCCAAGCATCTGCTGGCTCTTCAGAGGCAGGAGTTTTCCTAGGCCGGGTTGACTGGGTGCTCGAGCCGCGATTTGCACGCCCCGGGCCGTGCTCTGCTCAATGGGGGTGTGTAGCACCGGGCCACCGGTCCCGAAGAGCTGGCCGTCTCCTCTGGGGACCCTTCCCGAGCTAGCAGGACGAGAGCGCGCCCCTCCACCTGAGCCCGGGACGGGAAAGGAAGTGGCTCGCCGCTGTCAGACTACCCCAGGAAGCTAGGGACCACGCCAGGCTGAGGATCAGGGCAGCTGCCTTCTGCGCCTGGCCCCCCCAGCGACTCGCTTGGTGACCTTGGCCAAAGTCAGCTCCCTCCCACCCCCTCGTGCCTCAGTTTCCCCAGCTGGCCGATGGAAAGCAGGGGTTTTCCCTACGCTTTCCCCCCCCTTTCTTTTAAAGCCAGGGAGCACAGGAGCGAGGCCAGCAGGCAAGTAGCCCGTGCCCCTGCGCTGGCCCTGCTCGGGCCCCTTTCGCCAGGCGATGGTATCCACCCGCGCCAGGGCGCGTGGCAGGCGGTGCGGCTCAGGGCTGGCCCAAGGCGTGGGGGATGGACGAGATGAGTGGGAGAGCCTTGCTGGAGTAGAGGGGGATGAGCCAGTGGGGCCGCCTGATGGGGAGAGGACAGGAGGCGCTTGGGGTCCCCCCCTTCTAAAAATATCGCAGCCCAGCACCAGCCGGAGCGTGCAAGGCTGTCCCCCCTGTGCGCCTGGCTGTGCTAAGCGGTGCAGCCACGCCTGGGGGCCCGGGGTTGCGTTTAGCCCCTGCTGCACGAGTCGTATCTGTGGCGGCCTTGGTGCCAGGCCAGCGGCGGCAGCCAGGAGCTCCCCATCCTCCCTCGGCTGAGTGCGGGGCTGGATTGGTCCCATGGCCCCGAGCCAGAGCGTGCTGGGGGGAGGGGGTGGGTCTGCGCTGAGCGAGCCGGGGGAGCGGGCAGGAGGGCTCTGTGCCAGGGTAACGGGGCGCCCGCATTCCCGGAGCGGAGCAGAGGGGCCGGCCTCCCCGCTGTAACTTCCCAGCGCACCTGGGAGGCCGCCGGGGTTTGTTGGTTTGTGTGCGCGTCCCCCCCAGCCCGTCCCGGGGGCGGGTTGGCCGTAGGGTGGGACACGGAGAGGGGCTGTGCTCTGCACGCAGAGAGGGGGGGCGACTCTGCGCTGCCAGAGAGGAGCGCGCCCCGTCCAGTAACTCCGGCGGAGCAAGCGGGCGCCCCTAGGCCAGCGCAACGCGTCCTGCGCGCAGCCCCGCCGCGCTGCGCGATTCCCCCGCGAGCCTTCCCGTCCACACGCGGCCCCGCCTCGCCCTGGCAGCTGGGGGACGCGCTCCCCGCTTGCTGCGCCCCCACGCCGGGAGCCTCCAAACCAGGCTGGGCGGGAGAGGGGCGCGCGCTCTGCCTCGGGTCCTCTGCGCCGCTTCCATGCCCGGCCACAGCTCCTGGCCCCCGCCAGGCCGGGCTAGCGCGAGGGGGCTCCCGTGGAAGGAGCTTGGGTTGCATTGCGGCTCAGTCCCTCGCACAGCTGGACGTGACCTGCGCCTGGCCGCCTGCCTCTAGGACCCGTGTCGGTACCAGGAGCCTTGTCCTTGTGCACAAAGTGGGCCGAAAGACCCTGAGGTGGGCGCAGGGCAAAGGTCCCCCCCCCGCCTTGGGAACTGGCTGCGGGCTGCTCCCTGCCTGGCTTGTCTGCTAGAGTGCAAGGTCTTTGGGGCACGGACTGGCTACCCGGGTGTGGACAGCTCCTAGCCCCGACCCGGCCTGCGACCCTCGGGCGCCCCCAGAATGCAAAGAATTAATCACGTGCAAATCTGGCAAGAAACCGCCTTTCTTATTAAACGGGGGGGCTGACGTGGCCTGGGGAGGGTCACGTCTCCAAAGCCCCGAATGGTGCTGAACCCTGTTGATTAAGCGGGGCCTCAGGGCGCTCGGCGCTGCATAGCACAGTCCCTGCCTTGAAGAGTTCGCAGTATGAATGTGTACAATCACCTCCCTCTTCACCCATTGGCAGAGCTCCCTGGAAAGCTGGGGGGGCGCGTTTCTCTTTCTGCCGCGCTCCCTGCCCCGTTCCCGGGGTGAGGGTGAGAAAGGACACGCGGGAGCGCTTGAGTTTCCTTTCGCCAGTGAAACCGTGCTCCCCCCCCCCCGCCTTGGTCTCGGGTCTCCCGCGGGGTGAAACCCTCTCTATAAATACCGTCCTCACGGCGCGATCGATGCAGGGAGCTGACGCGGCTTCACCCCAGCGCCGGGCGCCCCGGGGAGCTGTCTGCGGGCTGCCTCTCTGCTGTCCCGGCCTAAGCCACACGGCCCTAGGCGAGGGACCGCCTGGAGTGCAACTTGGAGGAGACCTGGCAGTTGTCCTGGTCCCCCACCCCCGCCCCCCGCTCATGGAAATCCTGCGGGCGGCGGCTGACTAGGATCCGCTGCGGGCTGTGCTCAGAATAGGCACAGGGGGCTGGGGGGGCCCGGGGGAGGGGCTGGGGGGGGCCCGGGGCTGGTTGCTCTCCCCATCTGCCCCGGGGCTGGGGCCTGGTGCAGGGCTGTGTCGAACCGCGGACCCTGCCGCCTGGCCGGGTTCCCAGCAGCACTGCCTTGGTTTTGGGGTGCCTGTGCAAGGGTTTTCTGGGCTCAAAACGTTGCAGCCCGTCTCTGGCCGGGCGGAGCAAACTGAAGGTCTGTGCACCGAGGTAGGGAGGCTGAGCCATCTCCGGGAAGCTGCTGGGGCGGGCATCTAATGTAGACAGGCTCTTTCGTGACCAGTGTCCTCTGCCCGCCGGCCCAGAGACTAGGGCCTTGCCCAGGGTCCGTGGGAGAGCTGAGAACAGACGCCCGGCTTCTGATTTAGACCCGGGCGCTGTCTTCTGGGATCGCTCGGACTCCGGAGTGAGGTTTGAAATGGCTGCGGTGGAAGGACACCAGCTGCGGAGTGAAACCCTTTGCTCTGCTGGAACCCACAGCTGGCTACATTCGGGCTGGACGCGCATCGGCCTCTTGGCATTGTTGACTTGAGAATCTGGGCCTTAATTTCTGTCCAGGGGGACAATGATCCTCTGGGCCTCCGAGGTCAGTCTCTCTCTTTGGAGCAGGGCCTGTGTCTTCCTGTAGGGAAGGGCAGAGCCTGGTACAGTTGGCTCCAATCTTGGTTGAATTTGTTTACCGGTATGGGGACTCTCTTGTGCTAGGCGCTGTACAAACTCAGAACACAAAGAGCCCCCCAGGAGCGTCTGGTTCCCTGCAGGCTTTCCAGTTCCCTTTGTGCAAACTCCAGTAATCCACATAAATTGCAGGGAGCAGCCTCCCTCTCCCACTCACACACACTTTCCCTCCCCCTCCCTGCCCCTCCCCAGAGCTGAACCCCAAATCCTCTTTTGCAGCGGGCCAGTCACTTTCGATATTGCTGCTCGGAAAGAATCCGGGTCCTGCCAGCTTGTGTTAATGGTTATGAAACTGCCAGGCCCTGAAAACATGGCTCAGCAGAATTTGCTTTCCTAGAGGAACGTTTCATTAAGAGAGCAATTTGACCAGGAGCAAATTACAGGAGACTGAACCAATAACCGCATTAACAAAAACCAACCCCTTACATTTCCAATTCTACCCCCAGCTGCAGGCCGCAGATCTGTTTCCTTGGCTTCCCTCGTTAGTGGTTGATCTGATGCATTTTACCTACAGCCCTTCTTGTTACACTCTCACCTAGGTGGCCAGAGTTCAGGGAATCAGAGACAAGGCACATTGGAACCTACTGGGGCTTGCTCGCCTTGTTCGTGTATCTCTTACACTGCTTAAAGACAGCCTGGCACCCCACAGAGCGGTTGCTTCTGTGGGATCCCAACATATCTCCGTGCATGTGTACCACGGAAGGGTTTGGGGACTAATTCAGTTTCAACAAAGCAGACAGAGAATATGCAAGAGAGCATTTCTCTCTCTCCCTTACCTGGAGACATGGGGCAATGTCCAAGCTGATGGCGTCCTCCGAGCAAGGGACTGGGAGCCACGAGCCCAGAGTTCTAATCCTGATTCTGACACTGACTCCCTGTGTGGCCTTGGGCATCTCACATTGCAGCTCCGTGCCTCAGTTTCCCCATCTGTAATATGGGAGAAATACGGACCTGAGGAGTCCGGAGGGGCGAATTAGCTAGATTGACCCTTGCTGGTGCAGGGCAGTTTTCATGCATGCCCCCAATCCAGTGAGGGATTCACCCGTGGGCATGGGGAAAGGCAGGGGTGGCTCGCTCTGCAGTTTTACTCTGCAGTCAAGGCCCCACAAGATAAGGCTACCTGGGAGATGCCCTAAATCAGAAGCTTTGGCCACACCCCCTCATTGATCCACCCCTCCACTGTGCACTGCTAAGGTTGCAAGCAAGTACCTTGTACTACTACCCCAATCCCCAGGTGGCCCTTCCCTCCGTGGGGGGCTCTGCTTCTGGGTCCCTGTGGCAGAAGCTGTTAGGACAGGGGGATACATCAAGGCCTATTTCAGCACAGCACTTTGGAGATGAGGAGAGCTAGCAATGAGTGAAAGGTTCTTCTTCACTTCCTTGGTGTGAACTTTTGTGTCTGCAACTCCTAGCACTGAAACGAATAAAGCTTTGCCCAGGAGGTGACAGTTTCAGCCTAGCTGGTCGCTGCCCTAAATGCCCTCCTGTGTAGATAGATGGGAGAGTTGTCTGTGCACGGACCGTGCAGCCGGGCCAAAGAACTGTTAGATAGCTTGGTCTACCTGGGCCGTTACTGTGTGGCAGGCCAGGGTGTGAGTCTACAGCACAAGCAGGCCACACAGTAACAATCTTGTGTCGCTTGCAGGTCCAGTATGTCCCTTTGGACCCTGAAAGTGCTGAGAAAGCCTAGGGGAAAACAGTGGGGATGAAACTAATGTTAAATGTTTCTGACCCCTCCTGCCAGCGGGTTACAGCATTGGCTAGGAACCGATCTGCTGACAGTTGATATTTTCTGGTTGTTCTTTTTATTATTATTCCCTTGCATCCTATTACTAGAGAGACTTGCACAGCGCAGGAGCTTTGTCTGCTGTTTTCCTCTTCCCCCGTGACTTGCCTTCACCCTGGCCGTGATGTGGCAGGGCTGAATCTGCCTCTTAGCTGGGTGGGTGGTTGATGGGGCACCCGAACCTGGGCTGGTTGTGGTCCAGGAGGCATGGTTTGTAATGTGTATGGGTGTAAGCGCCCTCCGCTCCAATGAGAGCCCGGACGTGAGAATGTGCAAAATCAAACCAGAAACTGGTCAAAGAAACTAGGAGAGACATGGGGCAGGATGAGTGTCAGGCTGCCAGTGGCTTTTGTGTTGAAAGCAGCCTGACAAAACACTGCTTGAGCTGTGACCTGCCCTCTCGTCCCACCACACGCACATGAATGAGCCCGCGCCACGGGCCAGTCCACTGACATCTCAGAACCTCACCTGGTTCTGAGTTGCGTCCGTGAATCTTTCCGTGGCACAAACTGGGCTCGAGTTTCACCCCAGAGACTTAGGTTTGTCTCCGCCAGCTAGAGAAGGGACTAAGTCGGGTTTGAGTCTAGAAATTGAGACAAACTCCCGAAAGCAGGCCACTTCCACAGGGCTTCCAGAGTGGCCTGGCTCTGCTGGTGACACACACAGCCATGGGTGCACCAACCCACGAAGGGAGATGTTGTCCAGAGAACCAGACACACGGGGGCTCGGTGTTTCCTTGGAGGGGAGAGAGCCCCAGTCTCGGCTCCCTGAACAGAGCTGATCCTTCCATCAGCCCCAGCCAGAGAGACACCCCCCTGCCTCCCCACCCCCCAAGGCCGGGAGGAAGGAGAACTGAACTGGGGGGGAGCCTTGTTTACTGGAAGCTGGAGACTGGAAGTCGCCAATGGTGGGTTCTGTTCCCAGTTCTGCTGCCGCTGTGCTATGCGTGAGTCAAGTCAATTCCCTTCTCTGTGCCTCAGTTTACTCATGGATAAAATGGGTGAGAGCCTGCCTATCTTGGAGCGGCTGGGCTGGGCTGGCTTCTTTAATAGCAGCAGCTCCCTTGGAGACCCTGGAGGCAAGGGGCTGCTGGGACATGAGGTGTCGCTAGCCCGCTGCCTTGGCCGGATAGGGTTAGGGCAGGAAATCACAGCTGTAAGGAAGGAAAGGCTCCCATGTCAGGTGGAGGGGCCATGGCAGGAGCAGATGAAGCTTTGAGCAGCTGAAAGGCCCCTGCTTGGACCATCTTCCCCACGTTGATCCAGAGGCACCTTTGGCAAGTTGCCCGCTGGTGAGGGGAGCTGGGCATGGCAAGGCAGCACGGCTTGCTGCTGCTGCTGAAACGGGCACAATGTGGCAAAGAGCCAGTCAAGTCCCTTTGGGAACAGAGGGTTCTTAAAGGGACCCAGCCAGAGCGGCCTCGTTGTAACGTCTGGCAGGGAGTCGTTGCGGCACCTTATGTAAATCCCCACCACATAGCCCACAGTCTTTGGTCCCGAGTCTGCGACTCAGGTAATCGGGGCCCAATATGGAGCTTTGCTACCCGTCCCTGTGTGTCACTGGATCTCTCTGTGTCTCTCTTCCCCCAGCTGTAAAATGGGGATGAAAGCACTTGTCTATTTCGATTGCAAGCTCTCCATGGCAGGGCCTGTCTCTGGGTGTGCGTAGTGCCTCGCACGGTGCGGCTGCTCTCGCAGCTGGGCCAGCGAGGGGAGATCTGCACGTCGCTCTGAGCCCAGCTCTACGGAACCTGGACTTGGTGGTTCCAAGCCTGTGCTTGGCCGTCCAGATGGCCTAGTGAATCTGGGTTTACACGTGCCGGAGCCTGGTCTCGCCGGCATGCTAATGCGTCCGCCCCTGCACTGCGCAGACCTTCCGACCTGGGTCTGCAGCCCGACCTGGGTCCGCTCTGCAAAAGGACTGGGCAGCAGAACCCAGGCTCTGATCCCCATCTCCCTCCCCAGCAGGATCCTAGGACATGGCTCCTGAGCGCTTGCTGACCCGACTCGCGCCGCTTTGTGTGTGGATGGAAGGGGGTTGGGCTCAAACCTGAGCCAAAGCCTGCCTGGGCTTAGCCTGCAGTGTAGACATACTCCTAGGTGCTACTGTAAAAATAGCAGTGCCTGAGCTCTTGTTGTTATTAGTGGCGCCTCACTGCTTCACTTAATAGACGTAGAGCAATTGCACATCTGCGTGCTCCTCCCCCACCGTGCACCGTCTGTATGGCCATCCCCTACAGCTCTGCTAAATTGGGGCCGGACGCTGGCAAAGAGACCGAATAGCCCTTCGCTCGCTGCTGCTGCTCCATGCTAGAGAAGCTCTCTTAGGCAAGAGAGCCAGGGATTAAACATGCATGAACTCCAGCGTCCCTCCAGCCACCGTTTAATACGGCTCCACTTAAACCAGGCAAATTCTTTCCCCTGGCTAGCAAGAGCAGTTTATTTAATGGCACTGGTGCGCTCCCCTTTGGGGTCTTTATTCCCCAGTTTTAAAATCTGATTTGGGGGAGGAGAGGTGGAAAGGGGGTGGGGGGAAAGCTGCTAGTCTGCCAGCCACTTCAGATACCTTCCACCTCATTTTGCTGGCTAATGCTAATGGACAAACTCAGCCTTGTGGTCCTTTCTTTAATACCATGCATGGCCAAAAGCGCCTTCAACCCGATGCTCTCAAACCACAGCACACGTGCACAAAAAATTCAGTCCATCTCTGTAGTATCCGAGCATCCTTCCCCCTCTTCCCGCCTGGCCTCACCAGACTCCTGTGTACTAGTGCTATTATCTATATGGCTTAGAGAAGGGAAATTGAGGCACAGAGTGGCTATGGGACTTGCCCAAGAGCATGCAGGAAGTCTGTGGCAGAGGAAGAAATTGAATGCAGGTCTCCCAAGTCCTAGAGGAAAGTTGGGCCATCTTCCTTTTCAGTCAGGCTCGCTACTGCCAGTCAGCATTGTCCCTAAGGAACTGGGGAGCAGAGAGATTAAAGCCCACTGTCTTGGGGTTCTCTGTGATTGGGTTCCCTACTCCCCACCCTAGGGCCTGATTCCGGGGTCATCGGGGGTTGCTTAGCACCTGTGAAAGTAAGTTGCAGACTTAGGTGCTGAGGATCCCCAAACCAGTGGCTGCTCTTGCAAATCTTGGTGTAATGATTTGGCTGACTCGCCCTGGAAGTCCAGGCCTCCTGACTCCTCTGTGAGAAGGGACCTCGTGGTTTGAAAAATCACAGAGATGCACTCCTCTTATCCCCCAGGAAGCAAATTCTCCCAGTCCCCAGGGCCTTTGCTCTATGACGGATGGATCAAAGAGGAGCAAACGCTTGCCATGAAATATTCACAGGGTGTCCTTGTATCACTGGGCTCTTATTGAGTTTCAGCAGCCCCTCTCTGCGCGTTGCTGTCAGGGCGCATGGAGTGATGGATGGGTCTGCGGGTTAGTGCTTTGCCACTGAAGGCTAAGGAAGGGAAGGATAGATGGGGAGAAGGCTGAGGCATGGACTGGGTGGCCTAGGGGAGGCATTGAGTCTTCTCAGAAGATGGCCAGGCAGGGAAAATCAGGCCTCTGGCTTCTTGTTCTGCAAAGAGAGGTGATTTTGTTCCTGCTCACCAACAGCTGGGATTTAGGATTCCTGGGCTCTGCCCCTGATTTGCTCCGAGACCTTGATCAAGTCACTTAATCTTCCCGTGTTGTGGCACCCTTGTCTGTAAGGCGGGGCTGATGATACTGAGCTGCTCGCAAGGCAGCGGGGGTTTCGCCTGATGTTTATAAAATTCGCTGGGATCCTCGGGTGAAAGCTGCTACGGGCAGCTGTGTCCTTTAGCACTGGGAATCTGCCGATGGGGCTGTAAGGGTGGCTCTTTGGAGCAAGATTTAGCTGCAGGCTGCGGTAAGCAAACCGGCTGCTGGTTTGGCGTTCCACAGGCCAAAGGGAAAGTGTTGCTGGTTATTTACAGTAGCGCCGGCTGTGCTGGCAGTCTCCGGCCCTGACTCCTTCCCTCTTCTAACTGACTCACCCTTGCTCCTGTGTTTTTGTAAGAAGAACCTGGGAAGTTTCAGCTTGAGGCCAGAGCCTGCGTCTCTTGCATCATCTGGCAGAGACCACTTGGAACAATTTCCATCCTCTAGAGTGCGAGCACGTCTCTCTGTACCACAGCCCTGGAGTGTGGGCTTTGGGGTCCTGTCCAGAGCCACTCAGGGGACTGATAGCATCCTGGGTAGGGAATCATTCGTGATGGCATTCCCACAAGAGCGGGAGGGAGATGGGATTTTTAAAAAGCGCTCTCAAATGGCCTGCCCACGCACAAGTCCCATGGACTTAACTGGAGCAATTTTCCCAGTGCCAGGATCGTTCAAGGGGGCTGTTGGGAGAGCTGTGTGGAGAGAAGGGAGGGTGTCTCTGAAAGCCTTTCTCGCTCACAGCAACTCTGCTGTGAAAGGCTCCTGTCCATCAAATGGCTGTGATGCTTCGGGTGTGATATTCCCCTCTGTCATCTGGGCTCAAGGGAGCCTTTTACCTTTTGCTTTACTTCGTATCCGTTGGTCCCGTATCTCGGCTGCTCTCCAAAGGTCTCTGGCCAAGAGCATCAGCCCCTTTGCCTGGATAGAAATATCATTTAAATACCTGGGTTTTATACTTCTATGGACCCTTGTGCCCAGGCAGTGTCAATCTGCCCTGTGAGATGCTCTGTGGCTCCGATGTTCCGGATCAGCTTGGAGCTCTGAGACCCTCCTTTCTACTCTGGGGTTCAGAGCCCGGGCTCCAGCACGATCCAGAGCCTCTACATGGCCGTTTCCAGCCCTGGAGTGTGTTGACCTGGGCTCTGAGACTTGCTGCCATGGATATTCGGTAACCTTGTCCAATTTACTACTTTCTCTGCCCCACTGATCCCCACCTGTGAAATGGAGAGAATTCTACTGACCCACATTAGTGAGACAGCGATGCAGCCACCTCTGGAGTGGAAGCTGACAGCTGTTTAACGGCCCCAAAAGACTACCCAACCATTCCAGGCTGGAAGAGAAGAACAATTTATCCGTTTGATGGTCCAAGGGGATTATAAGGAGGCAGAATATAATTATCTGCTTGAAGCTTGACCAGGATCACTCCTTCTTAGGATCATGGAGTGAAAAATAGTTTCAGGAAGGAACAACAATAACAACCACAAAAAAAATCAAACCATTCCTGCAGTTTCCCAGGCCTGACGCATCGCCACCAGCCCGTAAAATTAAGTGACTAAACCACAGAGTGAAACTGTCGATTGATTTTTTTTTCCTTTCTGCCACTAGCTTCCACCCTCCAAGCCCAACCTTTGCTAGGCTCCAGTGCAGCTAGCTACCTCTCCCCTAAAACCCGCACATGCTTAGCCCCCAAACCCATGTGTGCGACAGGTGCAGCTGCCAGGGTTGATCTTGCAGAAGGCTGCAATTTGCACTGAGGGGAAAAGATCTCCCATTTGATTCCTCTGTAACCTTCCCAGCAGAGGCATGGGGCTTAGACACAAGGAAAGGGTTATATTTTAGTGCTAAAATGAGATCCCCTGGGACAGCGTGAGGAAAATGGCTGAATCAGCACAAGGAATCCGCTTTCTCTTGCTTTTCCGACTGGAATTCCTTTTCTTCTGTAATTGGGTCCATGTGTGTTGAGGAATGGATCTCAAGGGCGGCCTTTTGCCTTTAGGTCGTCAGTTCAAATCCAACCCAGGTTGGCAGTGAGACTGGTCCATATTTCAGACCTGCTGGATTGTAGTCTTAGATGCCAGAAGCATTCCAAGGGCCCCCCTTTTCCTGAACCCTCAGCGGCTTCTGTTATCCATTCTGGTTTGTAATTAAACCTACTGCCCTTCTGAAAGGCTCCAGACATCTCCCTGAGCCTTGTTCTCATGTTCTCTAACCTTTCAGAAACTGGAAAGTGATTCTGCGGCCTCTCAGCTTTGAACACAGCTGCCGTGCAGATAGTTTTACTCGTGAATCATCCATCCTGATTGTGCCAGGCCAGAGAGAATGATAGATCTTTCTGTTCCCTCCTTTCCCCATGCACAGGCTTGTGGTGGGAGAGATTTAACTGGGGGCTGGGAGGGGGTGTGCTGCAGGTTAGGGTTGGAGATGGTGTATTAGCAGGACCGGAACAGCAGAAGGTCAAGATTGTTGTGTGTGTGGGTAGAATTATGGGTATGTGGTTTGCCAAGCAGGTTCCTGCTCTATGGAACAGGCCCTGAATATCACCCCTAATTAACCCTGCTTCTAAGTGGCTGTCGTCCTCTCGTACTAGTCTGTCATTGGTGCTAATGGGACCATCCTTGCCTGGGTAACTTGCTTTGCAAGAACCCCGTGCAGTGTTCCTTTTCCCCACTAGGCACAGGCCAGGGAGGGCAATATATCACTTTATCCTGGAGCAAGCCAGAACCCCAGAGGCGTGAAGCTAACATAAAGCTGCATGTTGCCCTCCCCGGCCTGTGACTTTTCTGCTCTCTTGCCTGAGAGGAGCAGCAGGGTCTGGTCCTCTGTCTACAGGCCAAATCCCAGGGTCCTGCGGGGAAGACTCCCCGTTGAAGCCCCCAAGGAATTTGGCCAAGTCCCACTGGAATCGACACCTTAGCTCTACGCAGTTGAATGGAGCCTGTCTGAGCGGCGCAGCCATGACTCCCAGACCCGGCTTGGCGTGTAGGTGAGCGTCTCTGTATCCCATTCCAGCTGTTGTGGAAAGCCACCCACCGCCCGGTGACCAGTCACCGTCCCAGTTTGGCTAAAGCAGGAGGACTGACTCGGCAGGTGGTACTCTAGATCGGAGGACTAACCCCTGCGCTTTCCCTCTCCGGACTCCTTGCTGTTTGTCGGTTTCCCTGCGGAGGCACGTGCTTCCGAGCGGCCTCCATCAGGCCTGCTTACACTGACCCTATTTTTATATCGGTTGCTTGGCAGGCGTGGGCTAGCCAGGAAGGAGAGCAGGGCTCCAGCTGCCCCAAGCAACGCAGCTGTCCCTACGCGTCGGGTTTGGGTCCTTCCCCTTCCTGGAACCAGCTGAGTCTTTTAACGCACGTGGGGCTTTTCTCCAGGGAGCTGCTGGCAGCCCCATTTCTTCTGCCATCGCTTTCCCACTGCTGCGTCCTGCCCTGCCTGGGAAGCAACTGCCTCTATGCAAAGCTATTGAAATAAAGGCTGGTGATGCCAGGACAGGGAAAAGAGAGAGGTGTGTGGGCGGGGGGGACCCAGCCGCCTGAGCTGCTCTGCAGCTCCTCGGGTGGCAACCCCCCACTCCCCTGCGTGTGGCTGTGTTTCCAATGCCAGTGCACGAGGTAGAGAACAGCCCCAGGACACTGCTCCTCCTAGGGGGGGTGGGAAGCAGAAGTGTGTGATGAACTTTTCCTCGCTTGGCACTCACTACCCCAGTGATGTGCGCGGCTCTTCGCAGATCCGGCCACCTGTCCGCAGAGCGTCCACGGAGCTTTGCCAGGGGATGTCTCTTGCTCTTGCCAGAGAAGCCTCTCCACCCTCTCACTGACCTCTCTCTCCCCCCCGCACCTCCCTCCAGTCCAGCTTTCAGTGATCCTTCTCCAACTGGAGATGTGAGTCAGGAATGAAGTGAGAGCTGGCTGAGCGCCGGTCCTGGAGAACACCTGGCAGCACACACCCAGGCACCCCTCTTGCGCTGTAAGATCAGTGCTATGGTCCCATCCTGTCCAAGCGATGGGGCTTTCCCTGCTTCCTTGGGGCAACTGTCAGCAATATGGGGCTTGAGTTCCTCAGCGGAGCCTGGGGCTAGACCGTTTAGCCCTCAGCTGGGCTGCTGGAAAATCTCCTGACCGGCTCACCTACCTGCTTGTAGACCTGTTGGCTCCCTGCCGCCACGAAAACTCAGCAGCTGTCTCCTGGGCGTGCCTTGTTCCTCTCCTGCTCCAGCCCCTTGTCCCTTGCCCGGCTTCTAACTCTGCCTCTGCCCCGTGTCTTCTCTGCCTCTGACCCGTAGCTCTGATTCCCTGGCTCTAACCACTATACTGGGGTCTAGCTCTAACCAACAGGTCAGACAACCCACCTCCCAGTCCCTGACAGCTGTTCTGTGGCTTAGTATGTCTCTCAGTTGAGAAGCTTTTCCCTGATGTTCCTCCTAAAATGTTCACTGGTTTGGTTTAATCTCGGATGCCTGCATTCTTGGGTGTTGCGTGCATTAGAAATACTTTGGACCCCATACGTCTTTTATCATAGTCATGGCTCGAGGCCTCAACCTAAATCCAGGCCTTACTATGTTAGAAGGTGTATAAAAGTGAGACGGTCCTTGCCCTGAACAGATGCTGTCTACGGAGAAGACTGCTGGTGATGGCACGGCAGTAATGCTATTTTAAGTCAGTTTATTGGAAAGTTACTGTAGGTTTAACGAAATTCCTACCTGGGGATCGCTAAACTGTCCTGATAAACATCCAGCTCAAAGGCCAAGGTCTGATCTCTGGATCGCTCGGTGGTTACCTGTTCTGTTCAGTCCCTCGAAAGCACCTGGCATTGGCCACTGTTGGAAGACAGGACACCGTGCTAGATGGGCCATTGGTTTGACCCAGCATGGCCGTCTTATGTTATTCAGTGGTAAATCCATTGAAGTTGGTGGAGTTAGTGCAGCTTTACACTGCTGGAACTGCAAGCAAAATGTGGCCTCAGAAGTTCTCGGCCGACGCTGAGTTTTTATGTATTTATTTTCTTTGGTCTCTCTCTCTGTTTGATCCCATCCCACCTATATCTGTTTGAATGCCAGGATAGGCCCTGACCAGCTTATTTGACATTAAACATGACTGCCCCTGCCTGAATTGAATGCCAAGTCGTTTTTAACATCATGTTAGTAACCGTGACTCCCTCCAGGGCATGTTCCAACATGATGTAATTCTGCAGCCTGGACCAGCCCTGCAAGCTAGCAAGGATTCTGAGATACTCCTGTGTGTCTTTTGCAATAGCTTCTATTCAAACCCTACAGGGAGGTGGGCAATCCTTGAACTCAAGGCTCTAAGCCTTTCCAGGGCTGGAGAGAGGTCTAGGGAGGGTGAGAATGGGGAAGAGCTTCTAAAAGCCCCCCTCCATCCTTTTCTAGGTCAGTACTAATGCAATGACTATGTGCCTTACTGACGAGCTGCAGTTTTTAGCAGCTCTGGCTTTGTATGTGTAGCAGTGACAGAGCTGACTGTAGGCCAGGGTGCCTGGACTCTTGGGTTCTTTGATTGGCCTGTACCACTGACTTGCTGTTTGACCTTGGGTAGATGGTTTTGTGTGTCCACTTCCCTCTCAGGGGGCAATGATCCTTTGGAGAGTGCTTTGAGATCTCCAGCTGGGAAGATTTACGTACACCTCCAGCACTGCTAGGTGCAGGGGGCCGGATTCCTTGCATCACGCCAGGCTCGCCCGGGGGAAGCAAGGAGTGGAATTTCTCTCCGGCAACTCCATTCCTCATCAGGCCATGCTGTAAGCCTGCAGACGCTGCATCCACCAAAGCCCCCGCTTTGCATATCTCACTGCGTGCAAAGAAAGACTGTGTTTGTTGGGTGATATTAGCAGATGGGACGACAAAATAAACAAGAGCGGGCTCGGTGCCATGGTAGGTGGAAGAAAGCAACAGCTGCCTTGGGGCTGGAGGAGGGAGAGCAGAGAGCTGGCCTCCTTGGGGTAGTATTCTTCAGCTGTCAGATGAAACTGGGACTCGTTCTCCCTGCAGCCAGGGGACATGATCCTGAGTCTCACGCTGTACATTCGGGGCTTGATCCTGTGAAGCGCTGAGCCCTCTGGCCCCGATCCTGCAAAGGATTTGAGCAGGTCGTCCCAGCGACGTGACACCATGCAGCACTGAGCTTGGAATGAGCCTCTCTTCTGTGCTGTGAGCTGCACGGATTTTGGCAGCGCTGCTGACTGGGAAGGCAGGGGGCAGGTTTGATCTGGGTGCGGGTCCCCCCCTCCCCCACCTGCTCCCTGGATTGGTACCTCCTGTCGCCTGAATTTGAAGGAACCCAAAGCAAAACTTGCTCCATCCGCCTGACTCTTGCCTCCAAACCGCAATGAAACCCAAACGTCACCAGCTCCATAAACTGGTCCCGGCGGGCGCCAGCTTTGTTTAGCAATTCCCTGACCCTCCTGATGCAGTGGCATGGGCGCTTCCCAGCTTGGAGCAAACCCCAGAACCTGGAGGTTCCAAGATCCAGAGAAACCCCGTCAGCAAAGCCGTCTGGAGAAAGCGGCAGCTTAGAGGGAGAGTAAAAGGAGAGAGACGTGATCGCGGTCTGCTTTGATTCAGAACCAGGCGTGGAGGGTGAAAGAGGCGGGGGTCTCGGGGGTCTCGCCAGCTCTCTGGGCACTTGCATGCTGGGAGTTTTAAAGAGAGTTTCCGCAGGGGTCACGTGGTTGTTTTTCAGCAGTGCTGGTGGCTTAGGTGGGGCAGCATCTCACCATGTGATGGGTGAAGTAACCGGGGGGGGCCTTCTCATTACTCCTTGGCATTGCACTTTCCAGCTGGGACCTGGCCAGCAATCCATCTATGCACCCCCAGCCCTTCTGGTGGGAAACTAGGTCCCGTGGCTCACTTGGGAAGACGTTTCTCTTTCTGCTCAGCAACCTAAGAGCAACTTCTCCCCGGTCCCTGGTAGGGGCACCATGCAGCATGCACGGGGCTGTCTCGGCCCCCACAGCCAAGGCCCGGGGCGACAGTCCTATACCCTAGTGGGTGGGGGCCTGGTGACACCTGATTCACAGATAGGAGGGCCCTGTCTGTGCCGGTGGAGCCCATGGGGCACTGCAATTCCCTCCCCTCGTGAGCCCCTGCCCAGCTGCTGTCCCAAGCCAGTGGAGGAAGGTGCATAATTTGAATAGAATAGAAGTGGATCTCTTGGTCTCCTAACACGGCCAGGCTTTGAGCCCAAATTGCTGGAGACAGAAATCCGGCCTGTCCCAAGTGCGGGTGTTGCAGTGCAAGGCTGACGCACTAAGTGTCACATCCTCCCCCTCTGGTGGCTGGGCCACATAGGATAACAGCCTACTACTGCTGCCAGCTACCAGCGATGCTCGTTTAGGTCAGATGGCGAGGTTCAGGCCCTGAGGGTACAGGGTTAGGGCCCATCAAAGGGAGGTGTGTTAATGGGGACCCTCCCTAAGTGGCAGGGTTGCCCCTGGACTCTAGGTGCTTGGACCCCCAACCGCTGGCGGCTGCTGGTATCAGGAAGCTTGGCAGCTTCTCTGTGCTGCCTGGGAGAGCTTGATGGCCTGCCAGTGCAGGGCCGAGGGCTGGAGTCTCTAACACAGAGCAGGATAAACAAGGCAGGAGCCCTCGCCATGGTTACTGGGGGAAAACAATCCTGCGCTGCAGCAGATTATTTATATCCCGCCGAGGCGATGGGCTCTCTTCTCCGGCTCTCCTAAAAGGGCGGCGGAGCGAGGGACAGTAGATTTATAAGATGTGCTGTTTATAGAAGAGCCAGACAGGGCGTAGTGCTCATGGGAGCCGAATCCCAGGGCGGAGGGACTAGCAGCCCAAGGCCCGGGCTGGGGAATCTAGGGCGCAGGATGTTAGGATCGGGTGCCCTCGGTCCCAGGGCCAACCCTCAGGCCGCGCAGGTGTTCAGGATTGCGGCGGAAGGGCCGTTTCCCTTTGCAGTTGGACAGCGACATCAGCTTGGAGGGGAGAGCCCCCGTGCTGAGTAACCTAGCCCAGCACCTCACCCACGGGGCGGGTGCATCGGGGTCAGCCCTGACTTGGCAGGGGAAACGCCTGGCTGTGTCCCCTGGGGCCTTCCATAGCAAGGACTTCCCTCCGCCTGGGGAGCGGCGTGAGGCAGGGTTGGACCCTGGCCATCTGGAGGTGCCTGGATGGACAGAGCAATGAGTTGCATGCGACAGCAGCTCACCACGGCCTCATCTGTGCAGGAAAGATCAAGGACTTGGCCGGGGCTAGAAGAAAAGAGGCAGAGCCTGCAATGTAGGCAAGGCTGCCCTTGGATGCTCTCCCAGGGCCAGGTGCACCCAACAACCGTGCGTCGCGAATCAAGCCCGGTTCTCCGGCGGGGATGGTGCAGAAACACACCCGCTAGATCCTGGCAAGAGCCGCCTGCCGGTCCCGGCCTCCCGAGGCGGTCTGCGCTGGGGGGCAGTGCAGTCTGAGGCACGTGAGTTAGAAAGTGAATTTTGGTTTGTGGGTTCCCCCCCCCTTGGGGGCTGGGGTTTACTCTAGCAGCGTGGAGGAGCTTGGGTAACGCAGCCCCCACTTGTCTGGATGGGGGGGGATCTCAAAGCATGGGCAGGGGACCGCCCCCATCCAACCAACCCACCACGCTGGCTCCCCAGCCTCTGGCTTTGAAAGTTGGTCTGGGACCAGTGCGGATGGGCCAGACCCCTGCATTTACCCAGCGATGTCCCACGTCCTGTGGGAGGGGGGTGCCAAAAGCAAGCAGTTAAACCGTTCTCAGCCCCAGAGGCTGGAGAGTCGGTGAGGGGGTGCTGCTGTGAGCCAGGCCCAGCAATCCCACCCTTTCCCACCCAGCGGGGAGGGGGCTGGCCCATTGCGGCCCTGCAGCAAATTCCTGAGCCGCCATGGCAGAGAATGCCCATCGCGCTCTGGTGCCACGGGCCGTGGCCTCTGCTCTTGCGGCTTGGTCGCAGCTGCTGCTTGGCGGGCCGGGACGCTTGCAGCCTGCAGGCTGCCTGTAGAAGAGCTTCTCGCGGAGCAGCGCGCCCATCGCTAGAAGAGCGTCTGGCCCATTCCCATCCCGCTCGACGGATTGGGGCACCCTGAGCCAGGATTTCAGCCCCTCGCCCTGGGACTCCCTCCAGTCTTCTGCTTTTCTCGCCTCGTCAGGCACTCCTCCCCCCCGAACCCCTTTGCTGATGCACTTTGATCCAGACCGACTGCTCTTCCCTGCTCTGCCCCACCTGGGCCCCGTCCGGCTCTGCCCATCTCCTGGCCCTTGCTGTGGCAGAATGGCGAATGGGGCCCTGAGATGACAGTCAGCTGGGGAGGCCCCCGGGGGTCTCTGTAACTGCTGTGGAGAGGGGCAGATCAGTGACCCGGGAGCACGGGGACCTAACCCAAACCCACCTGCCCAGTGCTGGGTTCACCGGTGACCAGACAGGAGGTGGGAACCCAGAAAAAACAAGCGCCCCTCAAGAGCCTCTGCTGGATGGAGAAACTCGGTCTCCAGCCACCACTGGCCAATCCCCTCTGCCCTGGTGTGACCAGATATCCTGATTTTATAGGGATCGTCCCAATATTCAGGGCTTCGTCTTATATAGGCATCTATTACCCCCCCACTCCCTGTCCCAGTTTTTCACACTTGCTGTCTGGTCACCGAGAGCAGGGGCAGAACAGCTTTTCCTCTTCATCCCAGCTGGTCAGAGTGTGCCATTTCCCTCGCCGCCACCCATCCGGCTCCTTTTCCCCTGACTGAGCAGATTTCAGCTCTCTGGCTCACCTGTTCCCACACTGGCATTTGTGCTTTGATTCCACCCCTCGGCTGCCAACGCTGCCCATGCAGACAGGGAGCAGCTGGCGAAAGCTGCTGTAACAAGGATGAACGCCGGGAGAGTCGCATCTTTCCAGCTTGGGCCCCACCCAAGCAGTCTGTTTGTGTCTTAATTGTTCATTTTGGGGGAAAAATACCCCCAAGCGCACACACCCCCTTTAGGGTCGAGGGGAGCCAATGGTACCTAAATCCTTTTACCCTGAGAGGCTTCGGCTTAGAAAGGGAATTCCGAGGGGATCCTGCCACCAATGTAGGCTCATACGCTTTACTGCATTTATCCTCCTGACACCCCCGTGAGGCAGGGCAGAGCTATCATCTCTGCTGTACAGCTGGGGAAACTGAGGCACAGAGGCTCGGGTGACACGGGGAGTCTGGTGGAGCAGGAAATTCAACCCAGGTCTCCTGACACCCAGGTGAGTGCCCTCGCCACTGTCTCTACCACGTCAGAGCTGGTTAGGGTTCCCAGCCCGAATGGTCTGTCCGCAGCTCATCCCAGAGCTGACAAAGCGGCAGAAAGTCAAGTGCCATCCTATGGCTACCATTCATCAGCCAGTCCCACTCCAACGAGAGACCAGAGAATGACGCCAGCTAGATCATCCAAGCAATATTCAGTTGCTAAACAAAGGCCTGGATCCTCAACGGTACGCACGCCTTGCTGTCTGAAATCAGGGCAGCCCCCTTTCAGATAAATCAAAGCAGCTGGTCCTGTGCGAAGTTGGGGTGAGTGGCAGATTTCGGGCTGTGAGGCAATTCCGCTTTGGGCTCAGGAATCGCGAGGCATGCGGCTGGCTAGCACACGTGCAACAGTGTCTTGCACGCACACACGCTCTTTCTTGCGCATTCAGGGCCTTGGGCGCAGAAAGCGGCAAGTGCAATCTGCCCTGTTGGGGTTTATTGGGTCACTTCTCCTCGGGCCCCTAATCTGTGTCTCTCTGCGTTGGGGTACCGCTGCACAGGATCCACTCCCTGCTGCTTTGCCCTCCCTGGGGAGACGGAGCACTCCGTAAAAAGTAGAATTCACCCCAAAGGCCCTTGAGGTGCCTTGTCTTCGAGCTGCTGCACCTTTGACCCAAAATGGAGGGCCGGGCCCGCCCTCGCCAAGCGAGGAAGACGAAAAGCCTGCTGCAGGAAGGAGGGGGGAGGGCCGTGCATTAGAAAGCTCTGGTCTCCAATTTAATGAGTGAACAAACAGCTGGTGCTTGTACAGTTGCAGCCATCAGCGGGTGATGGATATGCCAGCTGAGCCCACCAGCAACTTCTGGTCAGAGCAACGGTGCTGACGCAGGCAGCTCTCTGGGAAAGTTAGCGCAACCATCTGCAGGGGAGATGAGAGGGAGAAATGATCAACCCCGTGCGGCCAGCATGCCCTGCTCTGAGCTCGAGGAACAAATGAACTGAGCCTTCCCTGGTCTCAGCTGCTCCTACAGCTCTTCAGTCCTAGCGGGCTCCATTCACACAGCCACCAGCCAGCAATTTCATTGAGGAGGAGGATGCGAGAGAGTTTGCATGGACGTAGGCTTGTGGCACCAACTGCGGCTCCCCAGGCAATTAACTTACTCTTCATTGGCCCGGGCCGTGGTGCTGTCGCGGTACTCCAGGGATTGGCCTCGAGTTGGAGGCTGCTTAGAGGAGCCATATCCTAATAATATGTCTAGCTCTTACATAGCTGGTCGCAGAGCACTTTCCGTAAGAGGTTATTATCCACACATTAGAGCTGGGGAAACTGAGGCAGAGCGCGGCGCCGTGATGTGCCCATAGTCACCCAGCAGGTCGGGGTGGAGCTGAGAATAGAAGCCTGGTGTCCTGAGTCCCTGTCCAGCTCTGTTTTCTAGACACTGGACTGTCTCCTCATAGTCGGGTTTCCCCTGGGTTTGCTTTGGGGGCAGAAAGTACATCCCTTGAGTTCGGGGCAGAAATCACCTCCATTTCAGCCCCGTCGGCTCTCTGGTCTGTGGTGCGCAACAGTCCCACCCCCTCTTCTCTTTTTACATGGTTTCTACCGGAAACTATTAACGAATTCCAGATTCTCCCCAGACCCAGCCTAGGTTCCCCGGGAAGGTCCATGAATATCTTTGCAAACCTGGCCTGAGTTTGGGTTTTGTTCCTAAAGCCTGGCCCAGTCTGACCCACCCTTGAAATCCAGTGGAAGTTACACGCTTCGCTACCCTTTGACTCAGGCTTTGGACCTTAGCCTCAGTTTCCCCAACCATGCAACAGAGGCAACGCTTCGCGCCCCAACGAGCCCATTCGGCTGTTTCTCTTGTGTTTGCAGACTGCCTCAGCCAGGCCCAGGGCCACGGAGCTATGCTGGGTCTCCAGTTACACACTCGAATGGCCACGGATGGACACAGGCTCGCGCCGGGGGGGATAAAGTGGGACGATATCCGGCTCGGGTCTCTGGATTTGCTCGTGTGCTTCTGCAGTGCCGGCGAGCCGGATGGGGCAGCAGCAGGGAGAGGAGAATCTCTGGCTCTGAGCTGAGGGGAGAATCGGGTGACGCTGCGTTCCCCTCCCGTGAGTCCTTGGGAAGGCTGTTCTCCGTGTGGTCTGGACTGGCGTCTTGTCCCATTTCCCCCAATCTCCTCTCCCATACATCCAGGTATTGTGGGCTTTCTTCTGCACCCCTTCACCCCCATCAGGCCTGACACCCTCCCCTCGCCCCTGCTGCATATGGGCCGCTCGGAGCCTTTCCCCAGAGCCTCCCACCAGGCAGTTTGCAGCCGGCCTCAGTTGGGGGAGCGACGGGCTGGCGAGTGACTTGCGCCTTCCCTGCTTCCCCCATGCAGATCTCGTGGTGCCCCTTCCTCCTGATCCTCAGCTCCCCCCCATTCCAGCCCCGGCCTCCCCACACCCGCACTTTGCTCCTGCTCTGCAACTCTCAGAAGACTCCATCTTTAGGGGGACAAGTGTCCTCCTGGGTCTGCCGGGCAGAGGGTGAGAAGAGGAAAATTCCCCACCCCCAAAAACCTCCCTGATCTTTTCTGTTCGCATTTGCCTCACCGCGGAGGGCCCCTTCCCAAAGCCGTTCCTCGACCCGCCTGACACTCCCTAAGCCGCTTAGACGCTCCCAGAAACCCTGGCTTGGGATTTGGCCAGGCTTTAGATATTAATTCCCCGCGGGTGACCTGCTTGGTGGAGAGTTTCTTTCCCAATGCTGTTGCTGCCCTTTCCTTCTTCCGTCGGCCCCTTCTGGGCCTCTCCTGACCAGCTCCCTGATGCATCCCGTTTTTGGATGACGGGGCTGGCGCAGAGGCTGGCTAAGGGAGTTCAGGGTGAGATGGGGAACAGGCGCTCCCAAAGGGGACAATGAGCTAGGACAGGACTGCCCTGCTGGCAGCGGGAGTCAGTTCACTGGCTAAGGTGCTGTCCGAGCACCTGCTCTCTGCATTGATGCTGGGATCTTTTGCCCCCCTTTTCTCCCCACCCACCCCACTTACAGATCCTTCAGCTAATCCCTTCAGGGAGGGCCTGTTTCCTAACTGAAGATGGTGAGCTAGTTCTGCCAGCCCGGGATGCCAGCTAGGCCTGCTGTCCTCTTGGAAGGTGGCACCGCGAGTTTTGCCCCGCGGGCGCAGTATATTCCCCATGGGTCTCCACAGCCCGGTGGAGAGTCCCTCTCACTAAAGGCAATTATGTGCATTCGTCTGGACTGAAATCCCCACCCCTGGGGGATTCATTTTGCTGACCCAGCGTTCAGACTGCTTCTCCTCTTTCTGCGGCAGCTGCTCGGAGGGTGCCAGACGGAGCGTAACCTAATTGTGGGCGCAAGTGGGTGGCATTTTAGATGTCCCATGGCCTGCTGAGTTAAGGGGTGAGAAGACAACATCCTGGGATCTGCTTCACTGGAGCCGGGGGGAAGGAGCAGAAGATCCAAGTGTGATGCTAGGGTGAGGGAGCCCTTCTGAGCCAGGCACACTAGGCCAGGTTTTTTTTTCTGTTGCCTTTTTAAAAGTCTTCCACCTTTTGCCACGACTCACCACCTCCTTCTTCCATCTTTCCTACTCTTCCCTTCTTGGCTCGTCCTCCCCCTCCTCTCCTTTCCTATTGATCACCTTTTCCTTCCTCTCCTAGCCTTCCTTGCTTGCGGGAACCTTCACGGGTGGCCTCCTCTGAACCAGACGGACAGTTCTTGGGGAACGTAGATATGGGAGGAGGGGGCAGGTTTTGTCCATCCCAGCATCCTTCTGTCCCTTTGTTTCTCTGTTTGCAGTACTCTGGAGCTGTTGCTCGTACAAACAATGTATGCACGCTTAGTGCGAGTATTAAACAATTACACGCCCACGATCAGATTTCAGGTTCTCCTCATGCATCTTCAATGGTCCCTTTGTTTGCTTCCTGGGCTCGTGGCCAACATACTCATTTTGCAAGAGGCGAAGTGGCGACATGGTAGAACTTTTCCATTCCAAGCAAGGGCTTCAGGGCCCAATCTCAGTGTCCACCAGCCAGTGCCGTAAGTAACCTGGCTGTCATGGAAAAAGGGCCTGCGATGGTGAGCGTGCACGTGGCTGGGACTCAACTGGGATTCCCTGTGCGGGTGGGGGGAAGACGATGCGGGAACATACCTGAGCGACGGAACGTTGCACACCCACGTGAGGCTGGCCTCTGGTACTCCTGCCATGCGGAAGCATGGCCAGGATGGTTCAAAGGACATCCGCACGGGCTGTTTTAGGGCCCCTGGTCCTTATCCAGGACAGCTAGCCCTCCCCATGCTCAGCATGGGGATGGGTGAACCCGAAAAAGCCAGGTGTGTTCGCTTCCTACCCTGAAGTATCCAACTAGCTGCACTCATGCCTGAGTTGACCCCAGAGAAACTTCATACTGTAGTCGCTGCATGGGGGGATAAACATTGCCCGTCACAGTTTCCTGTGGGTCCTGGGAGGTTGGTCCTAGCTGGCCCCTGCAATGGACACGGAGACTGGTGCTGTCTAGGGCAGACGATTGTTGAGTCTCCTGAAGGTTGTAATCCTTTGGGATATACAGCTGGTTTTTGGGCAGCTGCAGCACTGCGGGCACAGTGTGAGGGTGAGAGTTCTCCCCGTGTCACAGTGCCTGCTCACCCCCGGCAAACCCCACTTCTCTGCAGCCTGCAGCTGGGATCCTTGCCAAGTGTCTGCAGGGAGGGGGATTGTCCCTAACTTTTGGCTTGTGATCAGAAAGTGACCTATAAAATGGAGCCCTGTGTGTCTCTCGCTCCGGTCCCCTGAGGTTAATGAGGAGCTCAAGCTTTCGTACGGAGCTGACATAGCTGAGAGATTTCTGCATTCTCGTCTGCTTTGTGCCTCATTACCCATGTAATTGCTTGCAAAATTGCGATTGAACAATCTTGATTGCTGATGCATCGAGCAGGAAGGATCCAGCATCGGCCACTTAGACAAATCTTCTTTTGCCTTTTAAACTGATCAAATATGGTAGGGACGCCTATTGCCCTGTCCTCGCCCCCCCCCCCAGGCAATTAGGTGTCTTCCAAGTCCTGATTTTGGGCTCATGAGGTAACATGGTAGCGTGATGTGCTGGTGCAATGTCCTAATAGCGTGGTGTGAGCCTCTCGTTGTCGTGACTCGCGTGCTTGTCCTGATGGAGGGATAGTGAGCTTGGCAGCCTTCTATGGAAACTACCCAGAGAGGATAATCAAGGAACCAGAAGGGACTTGGATGAGGTCTCTTAAAAAGGACATTCTCTCTCATGCTGCATTCCTAACTTGGCCTTTGCTACTAGGCTGCACAGACCACTGGGTTACTGCTGGAGGGACTGTGCTGGAAGCCAGGGGAAATTTAGGTGCTTCTAGAGGCAAAGACACCTGCTTCCTGATTCCTTCAGCCCTTCTTGCCTCCTGCTTCTGGACTGGCCTTCTGCATGCTGAAAGAGTTAATTGCATAAATGCTGTATGGGAAGGAAGGGGCTTTGTCAATGATTCGTGAGAGAGAGATTGTCTATGACCCCTGGCCTTGCATTTCTGGCAGGGTCTTGGAACCCAGATTGGCCTCGGTTGATGCTCAGGGGTGAGTGAGTGTGTGAGAGAGACTCCTCTGTGTGGGAGGGGAATGTGTGTGAATCCCTGGTGTGCTGGGCGTCACACTTCGCATCTTTGAAAATCAAGCCCAGCTCCTTGGTTCGTTCAGCCTGTAATGATCGTTTAATGCTGGAGGCCAGGCAAAGGGGAGATTCCGGATACCTCTGTGTGTGTCTTTAGATCATGCATTAATATTGCAGGCTGGGAAGAGACCCAAGGCGATAAAGGGAAATTATCGTTTACAATCCCAGCCGCGCCCCTGACGACCTTGCTTGGAGTATGCTGATTTCACCAAGCTTCGCCTTCGTGCCAGTGTGGGGAATGAAGTGCTCCCCTGTGGTTAGAGCAGGGGACTCGTTCGCTCAGAACACCTGGGCTCCGTTCCCCATCCTGCCACTGACTCGTGTGTGTGACCTTGGGGGGGGGGGCTGTCCAGCTCCGTGCCTCAGTTTCCCTACCAGTGACAATGGGAGTGGCGGCACTGAAGCTGCAGGGCTTAACGTTCCAGAGCTTTGGCTGTGACATGCTCAAGCGTGAGTAGCGTGAGGACCTCGGACTCCAGCCTACTCCAACACCTGCAGGGGAGGCTGATTCCACTCGCACTCCAGCAGCTCCCCACAGTCCCCTTCTGGATTTTGGCCACTGCCTCGTTTGCTGTGGTGTCTTTGCCCTCAGTAGCCAGGTGTCTCTGCTTTCCATAGGCAGGAGTTTCAAGGAGGAGACTCGTCTGTGTGTCGTCCCGGCCCCCCGCCCCCAGCTCCCGCTAACCCCCATGTTTGTTTTAAACTTGCCCCGCTTTTTTCTTCTCTTTTTAGAGCTTCTTTGCCTGGTTTCAGCCACGATGGGGCCAGGCTGGTCTCATGTTCTGCTGACAGGCTGGGAAAGTGGGGATTCAAGGCGCTGCTGTTTTTCCTTTGACCTTTGCAGGCGCTAGGCAGTTCTGCAGAAAAATGCAACCCCCAGCAAGGCAGGGGAGACGGCGGGGGGCGGGAATCATAATCCTGACCTGGGGCCTTGGGAAATGGGGGGCTTATCTGCATTTAGGCTCCCGTGAAAACCCCTAGTGCAGGCTCGGTTTACACCAGTGAAGCTTTACGCTGGGTTTGAACCCAGGTAAGTTGCACCTGTGCAAATCACGCTGCACTGTGCAAAGCACATCTGTGCAAGGGGTTTACCCCGGGGGGTAGCTACCTCAGTGGCTCTCCTCCCAGCACAGATGTGGCAGAAGCAGAAAGCGTGACCCGAAACCATAGTTCAGGTCGATGCAGCTCCACTAAGGAGGAGTTTGTCTCTCTGGCTTTCTGGCGATTGATAATTTTGCTGCAGATCCGGAAGAGCCGGAGGAAAGGTTGATGTTCCAACACAAGCGGCTGGGCAGCCTTTTCCCACGAATCTCAGAAGGACTCGGCGAGGAAGGAACTGGCATTGCACCGACCGACCCTTTAAATGGCACCGGAAGCACCGGCATCTCCTTGCTTCCCTCTGCTCATGGGCAAAGCTCCGCCCTGCCTGGCCGACGTTCAAGGCACCTCAGGGTGCGTCCAGTTAAATTCCAGCTCAAGGAGACACACCCGAAAACAGAGCGTGGCTGCAGCCACGCAAGTAGCTGGAGGGGCTCGTACCTGGCATCTTGGACAGGATCAAGCTCCGAGCAGGTAGCTCCTGGTGCCACTGTGGCCGCACGGTTGTCCTTAGCCTCCTAGCTCAATGAGGGCCAGGACAGGTATGTCACCTGCAGCTGGAAATGACCTCTGCAGCCTGCGCTTTGGCTCATCCTTATGACCCACCAGGTAGAGAATAGAAACGGTTGCTGGTTTTGGCTTTGACAACAGAATAAACCGTGCACTTTATTGGCACACTCCTCCCCTAATGGCTGGCTTTCCTAGCCACCCACCCCAATTCCTGGGGTCTGCTCTTCTCTGCCCTCGCCCCAGGCAGGTACAAAACCACCACCTTCTGACCACGTAGAAGTGAGGTGTCTGGCCAAAACTCCCAGGGCGTTGTCACCTGCCGGGGGAGCTGGCTAGCACGCCCACCACTGGCATCCATGCTGCTGAGGCAGCGAAGAAGGGCGCGCTAAAGGAAAAGAACCCCCTTGTTTTTCCTAGAGCCGAGCTTGCTGAAGAAGATGCCTGGGTTTGGTTTCAGGCCCCAGAGACTCTCGTTACAGCTGATTCGGCTTTAATGCTCCAAGTCAGCAGCAAAAGGAGAAGAGAAACGCTACAAAGACTCAATGTCAGTCAGGGAGCAGCGCGCTCCCCCCCACCCCCCCCAAACCGCCATGGCAGAGGGGCTGAGACCGAATCCCCCCCCCGGCACTATCTTTAGCAGATTGATTTGCCCTGGTGGGTTTTTATTTTGTCGGGGCAGCTGTTTTTGGAGCCATTTCTGCTGAAGTTGGGGAAAAAGCCTGTGTAGGAGGGTGGGCCTTTAAATGACCCATCGTGAGAGGGCTGCGTCCAGCCCACATCTAGATTGTGCTGTGCCAAGAGATTACGATTCACTGGTTATTTGTTTTGCAGTAGCGTCCAGAGATCCCAAGGCCCTACCGTGCTAGGAGCTGCACGTCCCACAGGGAAGGGTGGTCCCTGCCCCAAAGAGCTTGCAGTTTTGCAGTGTTACAAAGTTTCCATTCCCATACAGGCCCCTCTCTCCTCCCCCCGGAGCTGCCGCTGGGTTTGGTCTCACAGGAGCAGGGAGGAGGCGGCATGGGGATACTGGTGCCAACAGGGCTCTGAGGAAGAACCAGTGTGGTCCTGTTTTGGGGACTATGGGACTCAAATCTTCTGAGAATGCCTGGGGTAGAGTGTGAAAATGAGACCCGTTGTGCAGATGTAGGGGTGGGGGACATTAACCTTCTGTGACCCTTCCCCTTTGTGCCACGCACGGTGAGCTGCACCCTGGGTCTTCCACAGACGTGCTGGGACACTGAGTGAGTTCACAGGAGGGCTTTAATTTTTCCTTTCCCTAGACCCAGTCGTGAAGAATCAGGCATAATGAGGCCACCAGGGAAAGACGGACACAATGCCCGGAAAGACACTGGCCCAGGATCCTCAGCGGGTGTGAATCCAATGCAGCTCTCTTGACATCAGGGGAATTCAGCTGGTTTACGCCAGCGCAGGAACCTGGCCCTGAGAACTTTGGCAAGAGAGCGAGGGGGGGGAGAAGAAAAAATTCCAACCCCACAAAACCACTCCTGCCACTTCTGTGCTTTGCAAAGGCGACTCTCCAGGGCAGCACGGTGCCTGCTCCAGTGCAAGTGATGCGGATGGGGGCGGGGGGAGGCTCGCTCAGCCTCCCTGTGCTGTTACGCAAGGCCAGCTCCGGCAGATTGATGGCCCGTTGTATGTGGTCACGTGAGCCAGCGGCACGAGCCTTCCACTTTCCATATTTAGAATCGCTGGGTCAGGGGAAAAAATGTATTTTTGGAGAGTCCCATTTGCTTCGTCTCCAGTTCTGGGTTTTGGTTTTTTTTTCCCTTTTAACTATGCCAAAGCCCCTTTTTCGTTTTAACGGCGCGTAGGACTCCCCCGGGCGAACGGATTCGAAGCGGCCGTGAGCGCTTCTCTTCTGGCGATCCAGTCTGGCGTTTTGAGGAATGGCAGGTTCCCTCTACCCCACCCCCTTCAGTTGCAAAGGAAGGCCCCGGCCTAGGAAGCTGTGCTCGTGTCTTGCGAGCTGTGCCAAACATTCTCTCCAGCAGAGATTCTGCATTTGTTCTGGGTTTCCCATCACTTTCCCTGTTTTAATGACTGCGAAGGTTTGCATGGGGCCATGGCGCAGCAGATTCATAACTAGCTATAGGAAAGAATCTTGCACCAGCATGGGATAACTCAGATCCCATTGAGGCTTCTCTTCTTGACTGTTCTTGCTGTTAAGCCTTTCTTTAGAGCGCCACCCGCAGGCAGAGAGGAGAGCTGGTCTCCACCTGGAAGCATCCAGTCTTTGGTCTCTATCGCCTGGCGCGCAGGGAGAAGGGGACTGGATTCTTAGGTTGATCGGATTGCGGGTTGACGCTTCTCCCAAGAGAGACAAATAAGTCGGAGGTTGGTGCTGCCGCGGGCTCCGTTGTCGGTCCCTCTGTGTGAGGCCGTCTGGGCGTTTAGGGTGTTGCCTTGCATTCCTGCTTGTGCCCCCTGCATCACAGGGGACAAAAATAACAATTTTACTTCCACCCCATGTAGTTCTTCCATAGCACGGTGCCTCAGCGGAGCGCCGTATCGTTAGTCCCAGATGGGGAAACTGAGGTTCAGGGAGGTGAGTCGCCAGAGGACCCTGACAGAATTAGGACTAAAACCTGTGTCTCCACCAGTGCTCTACCCTCTAGGCAACACTGCCATTGGTGGGTAGAAGGGCTATTGCTGGCCCGCTGCATGCCCTCCCGCGAGGCTGGGCAGGCCGGGAGGGGGTGCTGGAGCCTTGTCACACCTCCGGCGTGTGAGCCAGGCTGCAGAGAGTGGGCATAGCCAGTGTCCCCTACGGAGCAAGCAGACTCGGAGCAGATGGTGCTTCTTAGCTGCAGGTTGCAAGGATCAGACGAGCCCAACGAAGGCAGGATCCAACAGCCTTGGGCAAGCATCTCCTCCTCCAGCTTGCTCGCTCTCTCTTTGCCCAGGTATTCATCTGAGACGTGACCCAAGTGTGCAGAATTCAGGGTCCTGTTTCGGGGACCCTGTCTGCAAAGTTTGGATCCTGGCGGTGCTTAAAGCAGAGTGGAAAAAAGTGTATTGGGAGGTGTTGGGGTGGGAGCCAGCCATCTCATCTAAGCCCCCAGCTCAGAACCAGCTCAATGCAATCTCGCTGAAAACCAAGATCAGTAACTCAGGGTCATAAACCCCCCTCCTTTAATCCGCCTTTCCCTGGGGAGGATGTGTCCCCGAGGCTCCTGGCAGCCTGGCAGTGACTTGAGTAGCCCCTTGGCTGTGACATGGGGACAGAAGGGATTTATTGCTGGAAGTTCATTCACCTTCCTGCCTTTATGGAAAAGTCCTCGGCAGCCGAATCGAGAACGTTCCCCTTTTTGGGGTGGTGACCACGGTAGGGACTGCCCGAGAATTCTGCCCCCGCTGTAGGATTCCATCGGCCGGTGCTAACAAACCCTGACAGACAGACTCTTGCTCTCTCTTAGTGTCTGCAGACTGTCAAGTACTTTCTGGAGACAACCGTAATGTCACACCTAGCAAATTTCATCAGACTTTTCCGTAACTGGGACAGAGATGTAAGCAAACCCGAATGCTTTAGGGTGGGATTTCCACTGAAGTCAATTGGAGTTAAATGCCCTGGGAAGGACCAGGCTGGTGAATGCAGAAGTGTTCTGGTTCTCTGCCACTCTTTAGTGCCCATCACAGGCATCTTGAGTCCCAGCTACTCTGTGTAGATGGGGGAATCGTCTGGTCCCCCCTTCCTGTTTCTCCTAGCACAGTCCTGATTCGCATAGGATATAAGTCCTCTAAATCACACCTTTTCCCTGACACCCGGTGGGTTTATTTGCGAGCACTAATGGCATTTATCCAGAACAAGCAAACAGCTGGAGGCCTCCGGCGTGCACGAGCACTGTCTGCGTGCGTCAGAGCTGCAGGCACAAATTCAGCGACTGGCTCCTGGATTGCTCGGCTAGTTGAACGGCGCCTGTACTATCTGTGCGAGGCCAACGGAGGGGCAGAGTCTCAAGATGGGGAGGTGAAAAGAATAATTCAGCCGACCTGCACTGACTCTCCAGGGGGAATTCTGTCCTCCCGTTAAATGCCCCCATTCTCTTGCGCTGGAGGACACTGTTCTCACCAAGGAAGTGGTTCCAAAATTCAGGCCTGCTTGTCAGGACTCCTGGCTTCTATTGCCAGCTCCGCAGCTGGCCTGCTCTTGTGACTCCGGGCAAGTGGCTCAATCTCCCTGTGCCTAGGCCAGACGGCACTTTGAAATTCCCCGGTGACAGAGGCTGCAGAAAGGCAGCGTGGTATCGTCCCTCCAGACGTGATCATGGATTCTATCCTAAAAGCACACACTCCTGCAAACCTGGGCATGCCCTAGGCTACCCTTTCAGCTTCCCCCTGCCCTGCCTGCCCGGGAAATGACGGGGGGAGGGTACAGCCCAGTAATGATGGGCAATTTGCTGTAGTACACACATGCACAGGCCGGCCTGTCTTTGTTCCAGATTGTAGGATAAAGAAGAATTCCTGGATTGTGATAAGACTAACTCCCCTCACCCCCCCTCTGCCCACACGGTTCCCCCCTGCACCCTGCTGCACCTCGCAGACGCTCTCCTCCTCTGTGGCGGGCTCTGCTCACCCCCCTCCCCTGGCACGCTCTCTCATTTGCCCAGTAATGGAGCGAGAAGCAGGTTGCCACAGGGCAGGCCGGTTCTTAGGGCGCTCCCCTGGGGGACGCTGCAAAGTCTTTCTTGTGATTAAATATTTAACGTACTGGCCCAAGGCTGACCACTTCCCAAAGCCAGAATATTATGGGCTGGTGCCATTTGTTGTTTGCACTCAGCACTTTCCTCGGCCACTGTTTGGGGTAATGCCTTAGGAATTACCTGGCTGTTTCACGTTAGTCAGTTCAGAGAAGGTGGGACTGCAGAGTCCAGCTTCCTGAGACCCCGCGACGGGACGGAGACCTGGAGGGCGAAAATGCAGAGCAAATGTTGCTGCAGGCAGCTTAAAAAGCTGTGGGCTTTATCTTGTTTTAAACATAAACTACTTTGGATTACAGCCCATGCTGATGGTGTGTGCAGCAAGGGACCGAGGCTTCATGGGTTCTTTCCCCAGGTTTGGGGAGGGAATGTGGTCTGGGGTAAGAAGGGGATTGGGAGGTGGGAGTCCTGTATTCTATCTCTGGCTCTTGGGAGGGAGTGTTGTCTAGGGGTTAGAGCAGGGCGTCAGGACTCCCTGAGTCCGGTTGTGTGCGCTGTTGAGGATCCATTGTGTGATCCTGGGGGAGTCTCTTCCCTGCCCCATGCCTCGGACCATCTGTAAAACCAGGAGACTGTCCATCTGCAGTGCCGGGGAGTTCGTAAAGCTTAATTAATGTTCATAAAACACCTCTTCTCCCCCGCCCCCTGATGGTGCTCTAGAAATGCAAAGGGTTGGCGTTCCAGTGGAAAGATGCTACGCATTAGAACAGTGAAAGGCAGGTGCCCCAATTCTGCCCAATTTCAGGCCCTGTTGTGTGTCTAGGCCAGACGTAGAGCTGATGGAAACCAGGGGCTTCTCGCTTGGGTGGAGCTGCTCCTGTTTACATCAGGTCGGAACTTGGCCCTGTATGATTGTTTTGAACCAGACTTTTTTTTCCCCAAACACCACTCCGTTGCAATAGGCGTACTGTAACAAATGCACAAACTGTCTGCTACAATTTGGAGGGGATAGAAGAGTTGAGCAGGGAGGCTCAAGAAGGCATCGCTGGCGTAGCTAGTTTGACATGGTACAAAGGGGGAAATCCAGGCTGAATCCAGTTTACCAACTTCCTGGCAGGGAGAGCTGCAGAGCCCTGTATCCCCCAGATATTGGACACTTCTCTCCATCGCTTCAGACCCTTTCGCCTGAAAAACGTGCTGCGTGCTGGGCTAGCCCTGAGGATGGACTAAGTGAATGGCTTCTTCCCACTTCTGTCTTCTCTAAGGTCCTGGCCCTCATTGTCTAGGTCCAGGGCCTCAGATCTGAAAAGGAAGCCACAATTGTTACCTAAGAACAGAACGTCTGGCAAATCTCTCAGCGCTACAACCTGGGGTCCTCGGAAGAGGTTAAACTGAATCTCTGAAAGCGTCCCAAGTTAACCCTCCTCCCTCCTTTTTGTGCTGAGATCCCAGTGGGCTGAGCGCTACCCGGGAACCAGGCGGAGTACTGTGCGCCCTTTCCAGAGCAGTCTAACGAGCGTCTGAAGGGGCGTTGAGATTGGGTGGGGATAATGGGAGCTACGGAGCCTTTCACCAGCTCTCCTCCAACCCCGACGTTGCCATCGCATGGGTGTCGGGGTCTGACTGCAGCTCCCCGGATTTGGGCTCTGGCCCCACCGCTCAGATCTGTGCCCCTCACCCGAGATCGGCTAAGCACAGATGGCAGGGGGGTGGCGTGAACCTGCAGAGCATGGCCAAGCCTGGGAACGTCCCGTGCCTGACGGTGAGAAATATTGCCCCAAGCACAGCCGCTGGCCCTCTGACGCTTCTGCTGGGTGACGCGATCCTCCTCAGCCGTTCCCAGGCCATGGGACGTGTCCTCCCACCACCCTTGCAAAGTAAAGGGACCCCAGCCGCCCCCGGCCTGGTCCCTACTCCCTTAGCTGGAGCTTTCAGAACCAGCCTCCTGGATCCTTGTGTGGCTCTCCTGCTCTCTGCTGCCATCTCGGGGCTAAGCGTGGCCCCTGCAAGTCAATCTAGCTTTTGAAAGTTTTGCTGGGGAAACGGCATGGTCTAGACCAGGGATAGCCAAATTTCTTGGTCAAGGTATAGTCGAGGTCCAGACCCCAGAGAAAATAATAATAAAAAAACCCAGTAATAATGAAATAAAAAGATTTCAGGGGCCTTTCAAAAGCATCTCGCGGTCCGGATTTGACCCGCGGTCCGTCTAACGAGCACCCTTGTTCCAGACAGATCTAAGCGCGCAGCTTCACGGGACGGCTGAAGAGCCCCCTAACCTGCCAAAGCAAAGCGGAAGTCTCCGCGGGGCCCGTTGTCCCTGACAGCTTGAATTCAGTACAGACCTCCGGCTTAGCCGCCTGGGATTCCTGTCTCATATGACACTGATTTTATTCTCGGTGTGATGGACCCAGACCCCGGGGTGCTCGGTGCTGCACAGACACAAAGGGAAGACAGTCCCTGCCCCAAAAAGCTTCCAATTGCAGTAACTTGTCTAAGGATAGTAAAATCTCATGGCTTGGAATAGCGGTTGGGGTGAAATTTCCTTCTCCATCCCCATCCCCCGGTAGTACGAAAGGAGTAAAGCCTTTAACCCTGTAGAGCCAGTATTCAAACCCCCTCCTACAGCACCTGTCCCTTGCTATTTTCCCTCGGCACCTTCTCTGTTCATACGCTGTGGTCGCTTGTGAGGTCCTTATTCCAGCACTGGGATGGACGCCCTAGAGCGGGTGAGAAGATCGAATGATGCTGCCATGTGCTGGAACTGGAGAATATCACCCTTGGTACCGGTTGGGCATTCGGGATAGCTGGGGCCCAGGTGGGACTGGTGAGGTTAAGTGGCTGGGCTGTTTGCATCTGCCTGAAATGCCAGACCCTCCTCACCCCCCCTTCTCCCTCCTTCCCCCGTAGTTTCCGATCGCTCCAGAGTGAATTTAGAGCAGGACGAGGTCTGGCCATTGCTGAATTCCAGCTGATCGGGGGAAACTGGCAGCTCTGCTGGGCACTGGGGCTGGAATGGACAGAATCTCCCCCGTCCCGATGGTCTCACCGCACCTGCTAATCTGTTCCAATCGTTTGTTGTTTCAGATTCCTCCTTGTCTTCGGTTGCTTGGTGCTGTCCGTGTTCTCCACCATCCCAGAGCATCAGAAACTAGCCAACCAGTGTCTGTTCATCCTGGTAAGGAGGGGACTTTAGAAACCCCTCTCTTTTTATCTCCTGCCTAGCAGTCTGCTCCCTGCTTTCCCCTCTTTTCACCCCAGGGCTATAGCAATGATGGCCTAGGAAATTCTTTAATGTCCTATTGGTATTTTTTCTAAGCGAGGCCAGCAGGCGTGGTTGTGGACTGAGGCCATCTGTGCAGGTGGCATCAGCACACAGAAGGAGAACTTAGGTCTCTCTCTTGCATGCATTGTTTGCATCAATTTAGCTCCAGTGCAACTGTGCAACTTTGCATGTGGACGCTCTTACCTGATGAGCTTTAACCTGACTTTTATTATCCGTTTACCTGGCACATGGTAATTACAGGTGAAGTGGTTTGCCCAAGATCTGTGGCACAAGCGCACCCACCCTGCAGACTCTGTAATTATAACCCTTAGGCCCCATTACCACCGCTCTCCTTGCTGCGAGTTGTTTGCTGGAGTGATTCGCTGTTGCAATACAGGCAAAAGCCGCGTGGCGTAGTCGCACAGTCTCCTGTTGGATTTTTAAACGGACTCTCTCCGGTGGAATGTGTATGGAAAGCCGATAGTCAAATGACACTTATTCTGTATGGAAATGCAAAAAAACAACTGGAAAGGGCGGGCGGGGGGGGGGGGAAAGAAACCTAAAAAAAGCAACTTTCCCCCAAACTGTCAGAAATAGCTGATGCTGGATTTCTGCCGACTGTGATGGAGACTAAATTAGGAAAGGTCCTTGTGACTTTCTCGCTAGTAAGCAAAATAGGGGCTCGTGTGTACAAAAGGTAGGAGGAAAAGCAGTACAATGCTGACAGCGGAGGAAAACTACCCATATATATTTAAGCTGGGCGCGTGCAGGAGGAGCGGCGCTGCTCCAGAAGGCTCCACAGTTCAGAGCTCCTGGCTCGTCTCCTTGACTTTCCTGTTGAACAAGGAGTTGTGGGGAGATGGGCTTCGCTGTTCAGCATAGGAGCTCCTGTTTCCTAAGGGACCCAGTGAAGTCCATGTGAATCTTTGCATTGATTACAATGGGGTGTGTGGTTGGGCCCTAAACGTAGGCGCTGCGGCTGCCTGTTTGGAAAAGAGTGTGTGACACATGCACGCATTCACGTGCCGTGTCCACGTTGGCCTTTGTCTTCCCGTCTCTCATCACTACGGTCGTGCAGCTCCACGGACGGTACCGATGATGAGACCGTGGTTCTAGCCAAGACACCAGTGTTTTTGCCTAGACTGTCCTGAAGCCAGGGAGATGGCTCCGTGGTTAACAAGATCCCATCAGCGCCTCTCCAGCAGCTCTCTCCCAATCGATGCTGCTGGTGGGGAGTTAGAGGACTGTACATCTTGTCTTGGCACAGGCACAGCTGGCGTTCTGCAGCCGCTTCTTAGGGCACGTCCACACTGTAATCAAGACCCCGTGGCGCCGAATCGCTGAGCCTGGGCCAGCTCACAGGACCCAAGCATAATTTTTTCAGCCCCAGTACAAACTTGTAAGACGGCCCCCCCCTCCCGTGTTACAAATCTCCAAGATTTGCAAACCTCACAAGATCTGGGCAATAGATACAGGGAAATAAGTTTCTATAAATATCCTCAGGCATGATCTACAATTGAGTCTAAATTTTTTCTCATGGTAAGGGGGGGTTGCAGCCTGCGCTGCGCCCCCCAGGGCCTCCAGGCCCCGGTAAAGTGTAACCTTTCCCCCCCATGTCAGGGCCCTGCTCCCAGGGCTTGGGTCGAGGGGCTAAAAATCTCAGTGTAGATATTTGGGGTCCGGATGGAGCCTCCTGGGGATTCAGAGCCGGGGCACCCACCCGAGCCTGAACATCTACACTGCGATTTGTAGCCCGGCAGCCTGAGCCCAAATCAGCTGACTCGGGCCAGCTGTGCCGTGGGTCTTTTATTGCAGTGTAGACATACTTTCAGGGCATGAATGACCACGTGGCAGGCAGCAAAGACCTGGGCCCACGATGTCAAACAAGGCAACATCCAGTGCCGGGCTCAATTTCTTTGATCCAATCACTCGGGCTGTCTAGTGGAGCCTCCACCACAGGGGAGAGAAGGAAACCTGCCCCGTCGTCCCAACGCTTATTGCTCCAGCGCAAGCCACAAGCCACATTTCTCTGAGGCAGTTGTGGAATCGGATCTGGGGTTTTGCTGTGGTCGCATTTCTAGCTCCCTAGCCATCGGTGTTCTAAAGAGAGGATCTCGCTGCTGCTTGATCGCTCCATTAGCCAGCATTAACCCAATGGCGTCCCTGTGAGAGCTGTACTCTCTGGCTGATTTCAGTCAACGCTCATGACGGGGGTGCCTGAGAACCACCCGGCTGGGGGTGACTTGAATACAGCACCAAGGCTTGCAGCAAATGCCCACTTCCTCCTCCTCCACCTCATCCCATGGGAGCATTTGCTGCAAACGTGGGGCTGGCAGGGCTGCAGGACTGGCCCTAGCGCAGAGAGAGATCAATTATTTACAGGAAGGGATGTTATATTTAGAAAGCCGGTCCCTGGGTCTCTCTGCCCTCTGCGGGCTCCTATTTTGGGCTGCAGGGTCTATGGAGGTTTGTCTAGCTCGCGCGCAGGGAGCTGGAGGATGCGTCTGTGCAAAGGGGGCGAGGAACCAGCTGCTGGCTCAGGCATGAACATTCACACTCCATCCCAGAGTCTTTTCTAGCCAGCCCCATCCCGAGCCCTCCCAGCTGGATTAACCCGGCCCCTCTCTCTTCCGTTCCTCCCCTCCAGGAGTTTGTCATGATCGTGGTGTTTGGCATGGAGTATGTCATCCGCATCTGGGCAGCTGGCTGCTGCTGTCGTTACCGGGGCTGGCAGGGGCGGTTCCGCTTTGCCCGCAAACCCTTCTGCGTTATAGGTATGTGCAGGCAAGGAAAGCTGCCTGGCGCACCGCGTGATCCTCCCTGCGGGGCATGTGGGGGGTTAACTGCAGGAAATCGCTGTCTATGCCCATCTCTAGGGCTCCCACTGGCCCTGGTTAGCAATGGAACTAGAGGGGGGGAGGGCATGTAGGTCTTTTCAGGGGCACCTAGATGCCATGGTGATGGGCACATCAGGCGTGCCATGACAGACAAGAGAGCCCTCTAGTCCAACTCCTCGCAAGCTCTCAGGGTTACCAGGCCCCTCAGCCCCGTGGCACCTTCCCACGCAAAGCTGAAAGGAGATGGAATCAGAACAGGGGTTCTCGGAGGACCCAAAGGGAGGGGGGCGCCCAGGTCTCCGCTGAATCTGGGAGCCTGAGACTCCTTGGAAAATCCTGCCCTAAAAGTAGAGCCCCCCTCAAATGATGGTGGGGAGGGGAGGGCAAGCAGGAGCTGAATCCAAATGTTGGCGCCCTCAGGGGCAGCTGGAGGAAGTTTGGTTCAAGTTCCCATTTCTCCCGTGCCTACTGAAATGCAGCTGCTGAGCGTCCTGCGGAGAGGGCGGAGGGGGACACCTAGAGCAGCTGGAACCCAGACTCCGGTGGATATTTCTCTGGACATGGCCGGCTTAAGCTGGGGGCTGAGCTTTTTCCCGGGGAGCTTCTGACTTTCTGCTTCCGGGGGCTTATCTCGGACCCTGCGGGGTGGTTTGGGGAGAGTGGAAACCATCCATTCAGGGATGTGATGGGCGAGGGCCCGGCGATCGACTTTCACCCCCAGCTTGATAGGCCCAGTCCTACGCTAGCCTGTTCCACGAGTGCTCACGAGCTGACCCAGGGAGATGTCTCCTCGGCGCACACGCTGCTCTGGGGATGAGACGCAGGTGGGGTGGGACCGGGTGACCCGGCTGGGCAAAGCCGAGCTCCTTTGCGCACGTGACGGCGACCCCAAACTGGACCCGGGCGAGGTTTGCTGCAGAGACGTCGAAGGGAGCTTTTCAGCATGGGGGCTGGGAAATAGGGGTGTTCGTTTGAATCGCCGGGGTGGGGCCCGCGTCTAGTGTCGGCAGCTCCAGGGGGCGGTTGTGGCCGCTGGCTCTGCTAGTCACTGCGGGGAGGGATTGGGGCTGGGAGAGGTTTATTGGTGGGGTGAGGCGCAGGCTGGTTTTCCTGGTGAGCAGGGATCTTGAGGCTGGTTTTTCCCGCAGCTCCACCCTCCTGCGTTGGAAGGGGCAAAGGCCGCACTCCCTAGCACCACAATCCCCGCCAGCCGGCTACTCCCTCCCCCATCCTGGCCACCCCGCCAGCCAGCTACCCCCTCCCCCATCTCCCTGTGCTCTGGGTCGCAGATTTCATCGTGTTCATCGCCTCGCTGGCCGTCATCGCCGCCGGCACGCAGGGGAACATCTTCGCCACCTCGGCGCTGCGCAGCATGCGCTTCCTGCAGATCCTGCGGATGGTGCGCATGGACCGCCGGGGGGGCACCTGGAAGCTCCTGGGCTCCGTGGTCTATGCCCACAGCAAGGTGAGCTGGGGGAGGGCACCGGATTTCAGTGCCTGGGAGGTGGTAAAAGAGACAGGGCAGAGCCGGGCACAGTGTGGGCTGGTGTTTCTTTTGTGCAGCTTTGCCTCTGCCTCTCAATCCTGGCTGAGAGCCCCTGCTCTTCCCAGGCCAGGGCTCCCCTGACCCTAACCTACAGCACCCCTGCTATTCCAACCCCCCCTCGTGCTCTGTCGTGGCCATGGCCCCTTCCCCTGTACTGTAGACAGGGATCCGGACCAGCTCCTTCTAGGCCCCCATCACTGTCGTATCTGAGCACCTCACCGTCTTTCATGTGTTTATCCTCACAGCCCCGCCGTGAGGCAGAGCTATGATCCCCTTAGTCCAGAGGGGGAAACTGAGGCACAGAGTGACTTGCCCACGGTCACGCAAGACATCTACAGTAGAGCAGGCACTTGAACCCAGCAGTCTCCCGGGTCCTCGGGGAGCACCCTAGCCACAGAGCCATCCTTCCCCGATTAGCCTCCAAAGTCTCCCCACTGGTTTCAAAACTGCCCCTCTGCTGCTTGTAAAGCCCCTCCACAGACTCGCCCCCGTCAGCCACGTGGCACGTTCCCCTCCAGGCACCGGCGTTCTCTCTGTGCCGCCCCAACGTATGCGCAGGAGCCTTCTCCTCCGCTGCTGCTGGGGGTGAAAAGGGGGTCAACTCCATGCACCTGTTCCCTGCCTTTGGAGCCTCCCCATCCCCCTGGTGATAGCGAGTGCTCGGCTCCAGCTGGGGTGGCCTCCGGGGCGCTCTGCAGAGCTGATACTGCGTTGTGTTGTATCATGTACTGGGCCTTCACACAACCCCCCGCTTGGCTTTCGTCCCCTCCTTTCCCCATCTGCCCGTGGCAGGAGCTGATCACAGCCTGGTACATCGGGTTCCTGGTCCTCATCTTTGCCTCCTTCCTCGTCTACCTGGCAGAGAAAGACGCCAACTCGGAGTTCGCCACCTACGCTGACTCGCTCTGGTGGGGCACAGTAAGTGCGACGCCAGAGCCCTGCTTCCCTGGGGTGGCGTGGGCCAGGGGCGGGGGGCTGGGGGCGAGGAGAGCTCCGTCAAGGCCTCTCTGTCTTCTCTCCCACCACAGATCACACTCACCACCATCGGCTACGGGGACAAGACCCCCAGTACGTGGCTAGGCAGGGTGCTGGCGGCCGGCTTTGCGCTCCTTGGCATCTCCTTCTTTGCTCTGCCCGCCGTGAGTAGCGTGGGGGGCTGATTCTGCCCTCGCGGCATCCTGGCAGTGCCCTTTGCCGCTGGGAGGGAGGGAGAGCCAGGCCTCTGGGTCCCGAGGAGCTCCGGCTGGCCGTCGGGGCTGCCCTGGGGAGGGGAGACACCTGGAAGTGCCCCCTCTCACTCGTGCTCTTAAGTGCCCAGCAGTTGAGAGTGCGGAATAGACCCTGCCAGAGAGACGTCATGGGTCATTCTTCTCTTTTCCTTTCCTCTCTTCCTTCCTTCCTATTTTCTTTCTCTTTTGTCCTTTTTTGCCCTTTTTTCCCCCTCCTTTTTTCTTCTTGTCTCCCCTTCCCTCGAGAGAAGAGCAATGGCCTCTGGGCTGTGCCCTACCACATCACCACAGGGACAGTGGGGAGAGAATACCTCCCCCTCCCAGTGTCTCCAGCTAGGGACTGCTGGCTCCCAGCTGATCTCTGGAGCTGCCAGGCCCCTGGGGGAGGAGAGATGGTCTGGCAGAGCCGATAGAGTCCTAGTTTGGGCGGGAGGGAGGGTCCCCTCTTTGCTCCCTCCCAAAATGTGGATAGTCCTGCTAGCCTGACGGGAGGCATTGATGGGTTTGGCGTCCTTTTCCTTCCACGCGTTCTGACCCGTCTGCCTGCACGCCGGGGTGACAGAGGGATGCATCCTTAGGACCCCTCAGGCCTGTGGGGATCACGCCGTGTTGGGGCATTTTGTCTGGCTGCCGCTACGTGGCCAGGTGGGTTCTTGACCCCATTTCGCTCAGCCTGACCCCTTTCTCCTGCAGGGGATTCTGGGCTCCGGCTTCGCCCTAAAAGTCCAGGAGCAGCATCGACAGAAACACTTTGAGAAGAGGCGGACGCCGGCAGCCAACCTGATCCAGGTACCGCAGGGGGCCGGTGCCAATGCCTGGGGAAACCCCACCCTCCACCTCGGGGCTGGAGTCACTGCACACCTTGAGCACAGCCTGTGGGCTGCCCCCAGCTCCCCCACTCCTGGGCTCCCCCCTTATGACTCTGCCCACGCCCCTCAATCTGCACTTGCAGCATAGCACTGCATATTCTCGTCTGGCAGCCCCCCGCTCTTCCCGCCCTGAGCTCCCCCTCCGCCCAGCTCTGCCAGTGCCCCTCGGGCCGGATTTGCACACGCCAGCACCTCTGACTTATACCTTGGCGAGGGTCCGACATGCCGAGCCCCAGAGCCTGCGGAGGGGCCCGGGCGAATCAGCCCCTTTGTCTAGCTCGGTTTTGTCCTCTTGTTGCCAGAAAGGTATAACTTTAGAATCCCTCCTTATCTCCCCGGCTCAGAGAACACGGCCACAAAAGGGAGCTCCCACCCCCCTCCATCTATCTCCAGCTGCCAGCCAGTCGGCAGCGCCCCGGCCCTCTGAACGCAGACCTGCTGCTCCTTACAGCTCATTGGCGGCCAAGGAAAAAGCCTGGCATTAATTAATGGCGCTGGGCACGGGCGAGACAAAAGGGCCCCACCTGCACATCACTCCGCAATGCAAAGCAATCACCGGGACATATTGCAGCCCCCTCAACAATGTGCCCCCCCACGCACTTCCCCTAACAACTCTGGCCATCACTGCCCAGCGTTTCTCAGGCGCTGATGTGCGGTGGGTGCAGATGGGAGGCCGCGAGGGCTCTGATAAGACTCCCTGTTGTGATCGCGCCTTAATTAATGGCCCCGGCCTTTTGGGAGGGTTACCTGTCACCTCTGCAAGAGCACGGAGTCAGGAGAAAAGCTTGGACCAGGCAGGTGTGGGGGCCCAGCTGTGCGTAAGAAGAACGGCAGGCCTGATTCTCCCATCCAGCTCCCCCAGTTTCACATCTGCTGGGGAGCCAGACCCTGTGTCCCCACATCATGCCCAGGTAAGCATCAGGAGAGCTTCCCACGTGCACAGCTCTACCAGAAACCTCTGGCCGGCCCTGCAGCTTCCACGGCTATTCCAAGGCTGGGCTCCCCGGTCACTCACACCCACCCTTGTTTAGCACCCCTTGCAAAGCCAGTTGTGGCCTTGGCCCCACCCTGCCAGTGCCCCTCCGTCTTGACCTACAGCAGCACCTCTCCCTATGCTGCCAGTTCCTGGCATCTGCTCCATGGGCACTGCCAGACCTGCCAGCCTTGGGCCACGGCTACAGCCGACACCGTCCAACTCCTTTCATCGGCGACCCTGACGTTAGCTGTGGAAGCAGGGGCCAAGGTGCCCATTAGGCCACTCAATTAGCAAACTGGTCAGTCAGTGTTAACGCGCCCTGGTAGGGAAATGGAGACGCCTGGGGTTATGGCTCCCAGCATTTCCCGTAGGGGTAGCAAATTATCCTTCCTCCTCTAAAATCACTTAAGCTTGGAGACCTTTCCATGGCGAATCTCGCCTCCAAGGAGGACTCCAGGTCACCTTCCCCAGGGTGTTAGACACAGGTCGCATCCCAAGCATATTCGGCTGCACATGGGGCTCCGGCTGCGCTGCCTGGGGGTCTCCAGGTGATGTCGCCCCTATGGCTGGGGAGCCTGGGGCAGATTTTTGCTGCCTCTCTCAGGCCAAGCAAGACATGGCATGAGAGTGTAGCTCCCGCAGGATTCTCTCAGTCGTTCAGACTTGGAGCGATGGTGACAGGTCTGTACAGGAGCTCTCTAGACTAGGGCCTTCTGCTTGTGGCCCTCGGAGGCTGTAGCCCCACAAGAGATGGCAGCTCTGTCTGTCTGAGGTCCATCATGGTAATATCAGAGCCATTCACAATTCTTAATGTATTTATCCTCACAGTTCCCCTATGAGGCAGTATTATTAGCTCCATCCTATGGATGGGGAAACTGAGGCACAGAGAGGGTAAGTGATTTGCCCAAGGTCACACAGGGAGTCTGTGGGAGAGCAAGGAATTGAATCCAGGTCTCCAGGTGAGCACCCTAACCCCTGGGCCGCCCTTTCCTTCACTGCCTTGCGAGTTTCACTCCTCCCTCCCTTCCCTCTCCCTTTCCCTCTCTCTCTGGTGCAGGCTGCCTGGCGTCTGTATTCGACGGACGTGAGCCGAGCCTACCTGACCGCCACATGGTGTTACTACGACAGCATTCTCCCATCCTTCAGGTAGGCTCGGTCCCATGCGGCGTGACCCCAGACTGAGCTGTGTGCGCGTGGGCGGGGCGGTCCCCGGCAGGGCTTTTCCCTCTGTCAGCAGGGGCTGACGCCATTAAGCCAGCTCGCACTCCACTGATCCGAGAGCAGTGGCCTGTGCAGGGCTTTGAAGGCCGCTGGCCTCTGTGTCTGTCGAGGGCAGGATTTGGCCCTGCCCCGGGCGACCCAGCGGCGCTTCGGAGCCACGTGGATGTGAGCAGTTTTGCCCAAGGCTCATCCCTGCTGTCCCAGCCAGCCCCCTTGGCTGCTGCTCACAGCAGAGGCTGAGAGCTGAATGAGAAGAGAAGGAAAGGTCCTTTCTTCCCCTTGCAGGACAGTCCTGATGGGCGGTGCTGGGGGAAATCCCACAGTGATCCCTGCTCTACCTCTTCTGGGGACACATGGAGGGCTTTAAGGCTGTTGAGCCCGACTTCATGGTCGCGTCCCTCTCTGGCCTTGTGCTGCCACAGGGGCTGGATCGCCCCTGCTCTCCCCAGCGGAGTGGGGGGTGCTGAGACACCAGGGTGCAAAATGATCCCCTGGCCCGAGGGGCGTTGACCTGGGGAGCAGGGATTACGGAGTTAACCCTTTCAGCGTCACGACAGATCAAATCTCCAGCACTGGGATCTTCTACCTCTCTGCCCTGCAGCCAGCCAGGGAGCGCGTTGTCGACGCCACGTCCATGGCAGCGTTTGGTGATCCCGGTGGGGGGGCGACCAGGCCCGCTGATGCGCCAGGTGCACACTACTCATCTCTGCCGGCCGGTGGGTCCCTGCCGGCTGCACCTGGTGCTGTGTTGGCGTGCACGCCACCAACCTGGTTTGCAATATGCGCTCCGATGACCCCAGTGGCAATGCCTGCTCCTGTCCTGGAACGTACCCTACTAATCCCTGGATGCTGGTGGGGCGTTGCTGGATGCTCTGCAATACTGGGGTGCGCTCCAGTAATCCTGGGGTCACAATGCCAATATTACCAGGCACTGGGCCAGTACTAGTCTTGGTGTTGAACCCAATCGCCTGCCTGCCTGCCTCGCGGGATATTTTCAGGCACCGATTCGGGGTTGAGCGCTGTGCGTCCGTGCGGTTTTAGGTGGCACAGTGCACCACGGGTACTCTCTGGTGATGCACTCTCTCCAGGGTGGGCCCCAGCACAGTGGCTGTGTGGGAGAACGCTGGAACCCTGCAACTGATCGCGTGACCATGACGCTCCTGTGAGAGCAGTTGATCGGCGCTGGTGCCATCAGGCATGGCTATCCAGAGCCCAGTAGGTTTACCAAAGAATCCATATGCGACAGAGGCTGTGGGCATCTAGCGATAGAATTCCTAGCTTCCTTTTTGGGGAGGAGGGAGGGAAAGCGGGGCCCAGGGCGGCTCTAGACTTTGAGGCACCCTTGGAGCTGGGATGTTACATTGGAGGGGTCAGCCAGGAGCCGTCCCACTGCAGTCAGTGGCTTTGCTCTGGGTAAACCTGGCATGGGTGTGACCAGAATCGGGCTGAAGCCCTGGCTTCAATGGTCTGAGATCTGAAACGCACCATCCGTCTGAGATTTCTGTTAACCCTTCCTATGCTGGCGTTTCCCAGCCCATCAAATCTACATACTCCGCCTGAGGACCAAGATTCCTTTGGGCAGTGAAAATAATTTAAGCAGGGGGGAAAGGGTACTTGAGTTGCAAATAAAGGTATTGCCATTAATAGCTTCGCCCAGGAGCCCCTTCTCATCATGGTAGGTTGAGAGAGGGAGGTGGGGCTGGACCTCCTATCCATCCTATCCATACAGGGCCAATGCAGCGTTGCTGTCCCCCATGAATCTTTGCCTTCTGCAGCGGTAGCGTCTCTGGGGCGCAGGGGCAGAACGGAGGTGCTGCTAAAATTCCTGACTTCCTCCTCCCTCATCCTTCATCATCCTCAGCGACTGCTCCCTTCGGAGCCCCTTGGCATCCATTCCAGCCCTGCCTGCTCTCTCTCCCCCCAACCACACCTTACCACCCCTAACATTTCCCAGATCAGCTGGAGCCCGGCTGGCGATGGAACCGAAGTGGACGGATTCTGCTGGTGGCTGCTGTTGAGATTAGCTGGACCTGGGAAGATGGCTCGGCGCTCTGAGACCTAGGCCTGGCTGGCTGTAGGCCAACCCCATGGGCAGCATGTGGGAAGGAGGAAGGGCAGACAAGAAAAGACGATGTCTGTGTAAGAGAGGAAGGAAGTGATGGCCTTTTGGGTATCCACGTGGGCTGCCTCCCCTGTTAAATCCACTCAAACCTCCCTGCATCCCCTAGGAACCCGCTGTCAGAAGGGGAATTCCCAAAGCCTCCGGCACTCAGACATATCATTGTGCAGGGAGACAACTGCTTGAACCATCATTGCTTCTGGATTGTCCAGTTGTGTCCGTCCGCCGCGTACCTGTTGCTGGGTGGTTAGGTCTTTGGGGCAGGGGCCGGCTCTGGCTATTGTCAGTTGTACAGGGCCAAACACGCTGATGTTAGGCCAATGATAAAATTGCCCTGCTGTACACCAGCATCCTTGAGTCAGGGAAAAGAACATGCTCTCGACCAGTGTGTACCCTCCCTTTGCTGCTGCCCGTGGATTTAGGAGGTCATTCTGTTCTGGTTTTGTCTGCTCTGTCCTACATTGGGTGGTTTTGTTTCTTTGCCATGGCACGTGGTTTTATTTTACAAAGGCAGAATTCTTAGCAGCCTGAAACACACATCACCCAGTTCCCAGCAGCTCCCAAGGGAAGAGCTGTTCTTCTGTGTAACACCACCGTGCAGAAATTGACTAGAGGCATCAAACCGCTAAGAGCTTCCATAAATCAGAATGCCATTAGCCTCTCCATCACTTTTGAGCCTGTCCCGTTCAGAAGAATGACTAGTGTGGGCTGTTGTTTTTTTAAAGTAGACAACAGAGATTGAGCCCGGACACCGTTTCATTTTAGATTTGGATCCAGACTTCCCCAGAGTTCAACAGAAAGGTCTAGAAATCATGAGCTATGAGGCAAGGCTGAAGGAACCGGGTTTGTTTAGTCTGAAGAAGAGAAGACTGAGAGGGGACATGAGAACAGCTTTCAAGTACATAAAAGGTTGTTACAAGGAGGAGGGAGAAAAATTGTTCTTAACCTCTGAGGACAGGACAAGAAGCAATGGGCTTAAACTGCAGCAAAGGAGGTTTAGATTGGACATTAGGAAAAACTTCCTAGCTGTCAAGGTAGTTAAACACTGGAATAAATGGCCTAGGGAGGTTGTGGAATCTCCATCCCTGGAGATTTTTAAGAACAGGTTAGACAAACACTTGTCAGGGATGGTCTAGATATTACTTAGTCCTGCCATGCATGCAGGGGGCTGGACTAGATGACCTCTCAAGGTCCCTCCCAGCCCTATGATTCTATGATCTCTTGTACTGTTTCGACTCTGCATTTCCCAGTCTGTTGAGAGGATCATTCCTCTTCTTTCTTGTGAGATGCTTAATACAGGTGACATTTAAACTGTCATCAGTAGGCTTCAGGGTGAACATGCAATTGAGCTAAATGGGGAAGCTCTCAGCTCTATTGTTTCAGGCTGTCTGCAGACTCAGGCAGACGGCGTTTCTTCAGGTCGTATTTTGAAGGATATCTTCACAACTATAGGGCTAGATGCTTAATTATTTTTAAAAAACGAAAGCTGAGATTCTGGGGCCCAAGAATGTACAGTCCCCCAAGTGATCATGAGCTGTCCCCGTTCAACCCCTGCAGAAGCCTGGTGGAAGCTGCTAAGAAAAACTGCATTTAAAGTTTGGGGATTTTTGTTTTCCGCCTGTCTGGATTCCTGTTTTGTTCATTTGTGTTGTTTTGATTTCTTTTTGCCTTGGAAGGTTTAATTTCTCCATGTTTTTATTTGAACCCACCCCCAGAGAGCTGGTCCTTATGTTTGAGCATTTGCACCGAGTCCGCAACGGAGGAGTTAGGAATTCAGAGGTGAAAAGATTGCCTGACGGAGCCCCACCGCCATATCACTCCTTCACCTCTGGCCAGAAAACCATCGCCCCCGCTTTTTGCTCGGGGGAAAGGTAGGGTGCCCCCCCCCGCTACTGCTCCTTGGCGTGTCCTTTGTCTCTCCCCCCGTGGTGTTGGACCTGTACCTGTGTGTCGCCACCGCTGCTCTCCTCCTGTCTCCTGAGTGTGGTTTGGCTTTTGTCTGTGGTGGTGTTGGTGTATTGCCGGTCCTCGTGGCTGGACCATGTCGAGAGGTTTATGTGGCTGCTCTTGAATCCTAGCTGATGGATCTAGTCGTTTAGCGCAGGCAGTGGAGGCTTGTGCTTTTCAGATCCAACAGTCGCAGGTTCAGTCTCCCCAGACAACTCCCCCAGGGCCCTTACACACACACAGACACACACACACACACACACCCTGTGCACAGATCTCCCCAATCCAGCTGGCTGCGCTCTACGTTCCCAGGTGCCAGGATTTCCAGTTGCCCCAAATAACTAACGTTCACTGCACTTCATCGCTCTTAGGGTGCGTCTATACCGCTGTGACTGCAGCTCGACTAGACGCACCCAGGCTAGCATGGCTAAAACTAGCAACGTTGCTGCACAAGCTCACCAGGGATTTTGGGCACTCGTCTTGCTGAAGCCCGTGCCACGGCAGCTACAGTGCTATTGCTAACCTTGCAAGTGCAGGCAAAACTAGCGCGGGGGCGTCTGCTCAAGCGGCAGCCAGGCCTCCTGCCGCAGTCCAGACGGACTCTTGGAGCGCATGAAGTGTAATCTCGCTCAGGCCATTCAAACCTACCTGGTTTGTCGTAACATCACGCAGGCCATTTTCAACTGGTGCCTTGAGCACACACGTCGGTGCGCACCCTAAATAAATGTGTCCTACTCGAGATATAATTCCTGGAGTTAGCGAGGAATATGTGTCAACACGGTGCAACAGACAACTGGCCTTTTTGATCCCTTATCCTGCCTGCTACAAAGGCCAACACCTGATGCTGCAGGTGAAAAAAGAAAAGCCCCAAGGCACCTAATTTTGTAGCATGTCCCCAACCGTGTAAAATTATCTCACTGGTCCAATTTCTTCCTGAGCTACCAAGATGGCAAAGCCCTGAAGTAGGAGAAATGGATGGGTCTCTCTCCTTTTAATCCTAGCGAATGGTCTGAGCCATAAAAATTCCCAATTCTGTTTTGAATTTACTGAGGAATTTGCCTCAAGAAATGTCTTGTGGCAGTGAGTTCTCCTTGTTAGCCAGATGCTGGTTTTAAAAAAATTTCTGTTCATCAGTGTTTTTGGTTTTTTTTTTAAACACGTTGCCTCTTAATGTCATGGAGTGCCACTTTGCCCTCGAATTATGGGAAAGGGTAAATTAGCCTGCCCTCTGTACTGTGCCATCCGGTACTTTCTTTACCTCTCACATATCTCCTCTTGCTTGTCTCCTTTCCGAACATAAATAACGCCCCTCTCTTTAACCTGTCCTCAAAGAGGCTACTAGTGACAGATACAAGGCAGGTCAGCTCCTGTGTGCTGCAGAACGAAGCATGCATTTGAAATTCAGCGTAGAGAGGAAGGACGGTGCAGAGATGGGGCACTAGAGTAGGGTTTGGGAGACCTGGTTCAAGTCCAGGCTATGTCCTTGGGCAAGTCACTTAGTCTCTTTGTGCCTTGGTTTCCCGTCTGTAAAATGGAGCTAAGTGGGGAGGACTCTCTCACAGGGGTTCTGAGAGGAGAAATATGTTAGAAGACTATGAAGTGCTTTGAGAGCTCCTGATGAAAAGCGCTAGGTATTATTACAAGGCAACGACCGGGAGTGAGAGATAAGGCGTATCTCCATTGTGGCCTAGGCTCCAACCACTCTGCTCATGGTTTGTGATGTCTCCATGACCCCTCGGTGGAATGACAGCCCTGGATCAATTGGTTGCTTATGTATTATTCTTAATACACCATAGATGTAACGGCATGTACATAGGGACACTCTGTGGAGGGGAATTAATAAGCAGGAGTGGTCTCTTCATGGATGCTAGGAAGGAAGGAGGATCTCCCTCTCTGGCGAGGTTGCTTCCTGTTAGGTTAGGAGTCCCGCAGAGATGGAGCTATGGGAATTGCAGCAGGAAGGCGCTAAAGTCAGCCCTGGGATGAGAGGCAGCTAGAGAAGACCAGCGGCTCTGCGGGACCGAAGAGGAGAGAACCTCCTTGTCTCAGAGCACCGAGTTGTTAGGCAGTGGACACAAGCTGGAGGACAGGCCGAGAGGGATTTTCGGAAGCACTCGGCATTGGCTGAACTCTGCTGCCCTTGAAATCGGGGGCTGAGTGTTTCAGGGAGCCCCGCCCTGCGTGAGTGGGGGGGTGCTGCTCCCCAAGAACAAGGAACCAACGTCAAGGATCCTCTTCTTGGGACAAGTTTCCTGAGCTAGCTTCGGCCTGGGGGGGAACAGGTCACCTGTGAGAGCGAGTTTCATCCCCCTACGTGGGGTACGAGGGTTAGGGTTGCACATATACCGAGCATGTGATCCCTTGCAGTTCTCTAGCGGCCCCACAGGGTAATACACCTTCCCATGACTTTCCCTGGGCTTTACTCCTAACTGGTACTAATTCCTCTCCTAGCTTTCTTCCCAGGCTGCCTTCCTTTGCTTATCCGAGGCAGCCTTTGGTGGAAGGAGGCAGGCACCCGTCTCTTAGAAAGTATGGTTAGGTGAGGGGCATTTGATGAGCATAAATCCAGAGTGCCAGTGTCTACAGGGCTGTCCCTACCGTGAGAGGGATGGGGAGATCCAGAGAGCTTCTGGATCTGGGTCTATTGACTCCATTTGTTTCGTGAAGTGGAACGACGCTAACCATGGAGACTTGTGCGTTTGCTTTGGAGCCGGGCTCGGTGGCCCTCCAAGCCGCTAGAAGAGCCACTGATGTGTCCCTTGGTCGTCTTAAGTAAATACCAGCCCTAAAGGGCCCCGTGCAGGGATGAAAATGAATGAAAGAGCTGGCGGGTGGAAGGCTTCCCTGCAGAATTTCCTTCCACTCTGGGTTTAAGACTCTGGAAAAAACGCACACACACCCCCGCCTTCTCCCGAGCAGCAATATTGGAACTGTCTCCTGAATGATGTGAGATTCAGGGAGATGCAACGTGGAAGACACTGGCCAGCGATGGCTCAGCTGGGTGGAAGACACATGGAGCAGGAGGCCCTGGGCTCTGAGAGCACGCAGCTATGTGTCAAACAGCCTGTGAAACCCCAACCAGTTCTAGGGTTTGGCCCCTTGACATACATGTCGGCCAGATGAGGCTAAGCACCACTGCAGGTGCATCACGGTATCCCCGAGGGATTCCTGGAAGTCCAAGGGGCGGAGGCAAACCAGTTCAATGAAAAGAAGCTGGCTCGGCTCTCGAAGCCCCACGCTGCTCTGGTTTGCACGAGAACTGGTGAGTGATGCCAGGACTAGAGGGGGAAAGAGACTATCCCAAACGCACAGCGCCCAGACCTTTCTGGTCATCAGCCCCCTGTGCGTGTCTGTGTGCCATGGGATCCGCTAACTCTGGTCCGGTTTCTCCAGTGAACCATAAATTACAAGGCTCCGCTTGGCCTTCAGCTGCTCCCCAGTCACGTAACGCTTCTGCCAGCCGTGCCTAGTGGGGATCTGAGCTAATCCTTGCTCTCCAGCTCCAAACCAGACTTGTCATGACACCGAATGGGCTCGATCCTGCATTTCTGACCTTGGCGTGAGTGCTGGGCGTGCGGTGAATGCAGAATCGGGCCCTAAGAGTGAAGAGCTTTGAAGCTTTGTGACCAGGAGCTGCCGTAGAGAAGACAGGGAGCTCAGGATGCTGTCTGCCTGCCAGGGCTTGGCCTGGCTTTCTGCCCTATGCTCACCTGCAGGAGACGCGGTGTCTGAAAGTAGCATCCAGGAAACCTGCAGTCCAGAGTAAAGCTGTGATTGGAGGAAAACAAAAAGAACTAAAGAGCCCCGGGCAAAGCTCGAAGCAGTGGTTCAAACAGGATCAGCAGCCTGCAATTCTGCTCTCGAGTTGCCTCTGGCCTCAGTTTTCCCCACCTGGAAAATGGGGGCAATGACACTGACCCCACATCTGTGAAGAGCATCGAGATCTCGGGATGCAAAGGGCTGAGTGTTAGGATGACCATTACACTCTGCGTCTGTTCAGGATGGAGAAGCCGTGGCTAGAACCTCTCCAGCACATGGTGACGCTCTATCCCTCTTTCACCGGGCTGGGAATGCATGCCGAACATGAACAATAACTCAAAACGGATCACCGGCACTTGGATCAAACCTCCCCAAAAGGCTGACTTGTGAGTTTCGGGATACGGAGCCAGCTCCCTGTGCCCTAGGGCTCAATGCAGGAAGATAAATCTCTCTCCTTGTCCATGCTGTCATCCAGAGAAGATGCCATCTGGCCCCATCCTTGGTCTGCTTCCCTGGAGGCAGTGCATGAGAACTGCGCACAGCAGCATGGCACTGCGGTCCCACAAGGCTGGGTGCTCCAGACTGTAGAATCAAAGGGGGAAAGAAAGGCACTGAGTCAATCATTGGAGCCACCACTTCCTGCCCGTGAGGGTCAATTGCTGCCCACCCACTGGGCTCTGAGATGAGAAATGTATGTGGTTCCTCCCCTGCTCTAAAACACCAGAATTCCCAGGGCCTGGCCCAGTTGTGGGGCCTCGGGCATGGACCATGCTAGCGGGTATCTGGAAACGTGCGCAGGTATTGCAATCTCGAGGGGCCAGTCCAACATAGCATACAGCCCCTGATCGCACTGGGCCTAAGGGGAGATGCTGTTGGAATGGTCCGTGTATCTCCCCTCTCTCCACCTGGTCCTATGGTCTCCTGTGCTAACACCACCTCTCATGACATTATCATCTTCTTTTTCTCTCCTCCCCTTCTCCATCTCCCCCCACCTCTCTGCCATTTCTCGTGCATCCCCATTCATTACGGAAGCTGGAAAGAGGAAGACGCACCGCCCCACAAGTGTTTACGGCTCAGGTAACCTTCCTCTTAAAGCCGCGGTGCCTGTATATATATATTTTTTGCCACCCAAAGAGTCACCGCACGGTAGGTTCCCACAGGAGGTTTTGATGTTCTTCAAGCGCTGCTCCAAGAAACGCGCTCGGGGCCAGGGAATGCATTTCAAGGGACGGGTGGAAAATAACATGTGATGCTGAAAGAGATGCTGCCAAGTAGCTGTGATCAGACTTTTGAGCTGTCCTGACATTGCTACAGTAGCTTAGTGGAGGACGTGGGGGCTGGAAGGGGTGAGGGTTGCTCAGGTTCAAAATGGTTTTGTTTTTATTTAATATCCATCTAACCACCTGTTTTTACAGAGCGCTCCGTTGCTATGAAATTTGAAATCCTCCTTGTCCCCATTCCTGAGGGGGGAAATGTGGTGGTGTTTATGTAGGACCTACGCAAACTACAGTACTTTGTGCTCCTTGCCTTTTACGCACAACAGGAGCAGTTTGGTTGGTTCCAGGCCGTACCAAAGAGCCTTCCCAGGGCATCCTAGGGGGCCCTGGTTGTTGAGCGCCATCAGCAAGATCTTGGCTTGAAATAAAATCTAGGGAGTGGCCTTGATGCCCCTTACAGGGTAAAGTAAGAGGCTTCTGAGAGGTCAGGAGGAGTCTTTTATCTCTCCTCAGAGCAATCAGCAGTGGAGTCACTCACGCCCCAGACACCTCAGGGTCACAGAGTCCGTAGGAGGCTTTGCTGGCGTTTGGGTGGTTGGCCATGCCTGCCTCAGAAGGCCAGAGGTCTCTGTGCGGCCTCTCACGGGGCGAGGAGAGCCGGCTGATGAGCGCTCCCCCCGCTGGCGCCTGCGGTTTGGCCCTCTCTCCTCGGACAGGGTGCGATTCTGGCCCAGAGATCTTCTCGCCCGTCAAATTGGCCGGAGACGTTTAGTTCCGTTAAACATGGCTCTTCAAGGGAGACGAATCAAGCCATGACAGGGGCGTGAGCAGGGCCCTCGTGGGCTGGTGCCACGTGGAAATGGTCCATGGAGAGAGCTGCACGGGAGAATCCGTCGGGTCCTTCGAAGCCCAGGCAAACTAAGCCGTGTACTCCTGAGTGCCGCCCGCTGGCATCTTCTCTGGTAACTGTCTCCTTCCACGTACACGGCCCCGCCATTCACAGAGCGCCCTCACGCCGCTTTTCTTTTCTGCGGGGGCCCGCGTGGAACGGGACTTGCAGGGTCCAGCTTTACCTTTGTGGTCCATGGCCACGCCCGGTGCCCCTTCACAGCTCATTTCCAAGGTCACCCCGCCCCCCTTTTGTCTCACTAACTTTCTCTTTCTTTTCTTCTGTATCTTTTCCTCTCAACCCTCTAGCCAGATCTTTAGTAGTAAGCGGAATTTCTTTCGGATTCCCGTCGGCTGGAAACAGAGGTATCGAGTGCTTGGATGTGCGTCCTATGACTTGTTTGGGTGCCAGGAGTTGGGGGGGGGGGTTGGCTTCGAGGGCAGAGCCTGCATGGAATGCAGCAGATCGTCGGGGATGTGCATGATGGCCCCCCCGAACCAGTAATGCCTTGCAACGAGGGCTGCACTCGTGGAGATATGCTTGCGCTCCTGTTCGTAGACTAGGGCATCTCCAGTGCCGCTGTACGGGCGAGTTAGGTGGATGGGCAGAGATGGACCAAACCTTGCAGCGTTTGTAGTCAGAGAGGCTCGTGGCGACTGGAGTACAAGGCAGGCTCTGTTGCTGACCCCTTCGGGGGCCTTGGACTAGTCACATCACCTCCGTGAGCCTCAGTTTCTCCATCTGCGAAATGGGGAGGACGCTTACCAGCGTCAACGTGAAAGAGCAGCTGAATGTGTTGCGAGCGCCGTGCCAATGTTTATCCAACCCCCAGTAAGAAACCTGGGGAGTCTGGATGAAACTTGGATCTGCATCCCAACCACCTGGGCATTTTGTTCTGCAAAAGTCCAAAACCCGATGGAGGAAGTCCTGCAAATTCTAACCCTGCCTGTGTTTGTTCTCCATCTCTGCCTATAACCCCATGAAATGCTGCACTGAAAATCTCCCCTCCCCCCCCGGGGGATGCTTGAATACAAACTATTTCTGGAATGACTCTTAGCTATTCTAGATTGCTTAGTTCAACTGCTTGGGGAGGAAATGAGAACCCGGAGCCACGGTTCTCTGTGATCTGCCTCCCTACTACAGCCCTTTGAATCCCACTTCTACCTCCCACCTCAATAACACACCTTCGTGGATTAGCAAATGGATGCTAAGGCGCCGAGCCAGTCAGAAATTTTCCAGTGGAATCAGTTTCCATTGGAAATTGCCGGTTCAACGGAATTGAAACGTTGTATAGGAACGTTATTGATTTTGTTGACATTTTAGCCGGAAATTATCCAGCCCTTTCCATTCGATGTATATAGCTTTTATGTTAGTAGTTCGTGATATAATATAAAAGTCAAAACAATGAAGTGGTGAGACGAAAAGTTTTCACAAGATGTAAACAAAACATTTTGGAATATTTTTTCCTGGGGCGAAAAATCCCCAGATTTCAGCATCTCGTCCCGCTTTGAGATGAAGCCAGATTTCCAAATCTCGGAATTTCCCGTGGAAGGAAATTCCAGTTTGGAGCCAGCTGTGCTCGGGAAGTTTTAGGCTCCCCAAAGAGACTGCATGAACCCCAGTTTCTCTCCTTCCCCACCCTGCTGGGAGTCGGTTCCCAGGCAACAGCATGAGGAACGAGCACCGTCCTTTTCTGTTACTGCATGAGCCAACCCTCCAGCTGATGGTGGGCTGAAAATCAGCCCCCTTCCCTCATTTGTTGGAAGAATGGGGGTTGGTGGGGGGAGTTCCAACAGTGAGAGCTTCGCGCGGCTTGTAGCAGAGGGGAAGGCGAATCAGCCAGAACTGCTTCGTGCAGTGGGAACTCTCCTCTGCAAGGCAGCAAACCAACCTGCCTAGAAAGAGGGTGGCTTCCCCAGCCAGGTCAAAGAATCCAAGTGGACAGAGTAGCCCCCGAGCTGGCTTCTCCTGAGAGGTTCAGCCAGCTGTGTGACGTCGGGCGAGTCACCTCCCCACCGAGCATCATGGCGACTTTAGCGGTGTGGGTGAATCATGCCGACCTTCTTCACGGGGCCATGCCGGGCGAGTGCCGGGCAATGGGTGGCTGTTATCAGGACGGTGCAGACGCTGGGGGAGAGATTTCCAAGCCCCGGGCCAGCAGAATCTCTGTTGAGGGGCTTATTGTTTGTGAGCTACTGAACTGCGTACGTTCAGCTACTTCAGCTGCCTGGCCATGTGCCCACTCCTGGCTACTGAGAGGGGCATCCAGCTCATGGAGAGGCTGGCCTCGTAGAGAGGCCATGCTCTTGCTAGATTCCCACTCCCTGGGCTGCGGATGCTGGAAGGTTCGTGACTAGCCCACCAAACACTGATGAGAGAGGGGGCCCTGGCTGAAGCCATGATGAATCTGAACAGGGATGGTTGATCTCTGCTGGGCCGGGCCATGCAGGCCATGGGTGCTGTGTCCCGTGTTTGATTTTTACTCCTGTCTGGGGATCAAGCCAGTCTTGGGGAGCGAGGGAGAACTGAATGGCAAGTGGAGATGGTACAAGAGCCTGCTCCGAAGTCCTGGGGCCTTTGGTCAGAGGGCTTGGAGCCCCAACTTTGACATTACGTCTTGACTCCTGAGCCCCAACCTTGGCATTGTGTCTTGACTCGTGTTCGCTGAGCACATGAGGGAAAAGGTGCCCCAGCCTCCAAGACTGAATCGTCCCTCCTTGCAGGAGAAAGTTAGCGGGCGTGAATAGCGCCTGGGCTCTGTTCCTAGCCCTGATTTGTTCTAGAACCTTGCCCAGGCTGTTTAATGGCTCTGTGCCTCAGTTTCTCTATCCGTAACAAATCGTCCCTACCTCAGGGGGAGAGATGAGGTTTAATTAACTGTGAAGTGCTTTGAGGTCCCCCAGATGAAAAGTGCCAGGGGAGGGCACAGTGGCTGTGAACGTTGCAAACTTGTTTTGACGCAAAGAGACCTATTTTCCCCAAGAATGACAAGAACCCCCCGCCTCCCGCCCCCCAGTCTGATGAAAACGTTTTTTCTACAAGCTGTAGCGTCCTGTGATAGGCCAAGTCCTAAAGTGTTCTGGGGGAGGAGTGTGGGGGTGGGGAGGTCTCCCCTCTGTGGCTCAAACCTAGTGTCCCTCCCCCTGCCTTTCCATTTGAAAGAGCCCAAAGCGGAAATGGTCGTGTTGTTCTCTCCACAGCGAAAGGGCCGATCGAGAGACCGAACCGATCGCTGATGACACAGCACCAGGCCCCGCCCCTCCTGTTCAGTATTGATCATGGGCTGTAGGGCTCGGCCGCCGGTTTTGCATGGTATGTGGCAGTCGGGCCTGCTGGCATGCATGGAATCTGCCCGCGGCGCGATGGTGGAACTCAGACCGGTTTGGGTGGGCGGGGGGAAAAGGGCTCAAAGGGACGCTCTGGAACCGGTCCAGGGTTTTTTTTCCTAGTGGTTTATGACCCTGTAAGACCTTCTAGAACTTTGTGTCTCCCTCCCCCTCTCCGCCCCGATCCCTGGCAGAACCGGAGCCTCTCGAAGTTCTAAAAGGTTCTAGGTTCTAAACCTGAAACCATGCCAAATGTTCCAGAGCCCGCCAGGCTTTCGGAAACTCCAGAGGACCCCTGCGGGGTATCTGTCTGTCATCCCCGCAGCTGGCTGATGTGACAGGGATGCAAGCTTTGGTTACAGCTCTGCACTGTGAGCCAGTTCCCAAGCCCATTGATGTCCACATGGGTCGGGATCCAGGCCAGCCGTTGCACACTGCTCCCTGAGATGGATGCTCTGTGCACCAGGGAGCCAGGACATGGTGCTGCTAAGGGGAAGATACGTTTCATTTGAGCCTCCGTGGCCACTCCAGGCCTGCTCCCCCAAACCTACCCATCCAAACACCTCCTCTCCATGTTTCCGATGGCCGTGTGTGACTGTCCCATTCCACATCACGCGCCTCTGTCGCCACTTGAATCCTTCGCTAAGTACTTCCTGCACAGTTTATGGCCGGGGCTTAGAGTCCAGCTGCGTGGCAAACTCACCAAGTTCTTCCCCTTCCCCGATTATCATTCTGTTTTTGTCTTGCACGTAAACCCTTGACACGAGCCTTTCTGAGCGTCTGCTCACTGGGCCTCGATGAGCTCCGCAACTCTTTCCCCTTTCCTTTCCTCTCGCTCCGTCCTAGGGCTCCGATTCAGCAGAGCACTAAAGCACGTGCTTCAGTACCTTGCTGAATCAAGGCCTGATTGACTTCTCCTCTGTACTGGCCTACACGGGGGTCTTTACTACCCTCCACGCCCTTCTGGGACGGCCGGATCTTACGCTGATGGCGCTGCGGTCTGGAAACCCACCGGAAGGATGACAATTCCAGACATTGTTGGGATAAACAAATGATCAAGAGAATCGTGCAAAAAGGCCACCATTAGGCGGACGCAGCGCCTGGCACAGTCGGGCCCCAGGGTACTAAGGGGCTACCGCAGCACAAATGGTGATGAATAGTAAAACTAGAAAGAGCAAGGGCCCGATTCTCCTCTTGCATGCGCCGGTGGAACTCAGCTGACTTCGACAGCTGATCTACCCCCAGGTCAGAGACAAGACCCAGACGCCTCATCTTCGCCCTCTGTTGTCTGCCAGGGCCCTCTCTGGAATGTGTTTCCCTATTGATTTGTGTGTCTTTTTTCCCTTCATTTTGGCCCTTATTCATTTCCCATCTCCTTGGCAACAAACATAGATCTCATCTGTCGTATTTCCTCATTTGTCCGCGGCTGCGGCTTTCCAGCCAGCAAAGGGCGGGGAGCACAGAACATTGTTTTGGTGTAGGTCCTACATAAATGAGATCTGTTTTTGATACATACCTTCTGCAGAGAGGCAGATTTAAAAAAAACAAAACAAAACCAACCAAAGGGTTGAGAATTTGGGAGATAACTCCCATGGAGCAAAATTAGGGCCTGAACCACGTACATAACCAATTACCAAATGGTTCCTTCCCCCTCCACAGGCTGGGCAGAATTTAGCCATCAGCACAGGCATTGTTTTATCTAATCCTCTGCGGGCGAGTCTGACTCAGCCTCTTAGTCCAGGGAGAGACATGGGAAGGTGGAGACGAGAATCAGCAGGATATTGTAGGTGGCAAGGCACAAGTTGAGTGAGACAGTGGAGAAGGCGACTTACCCCATGGAATGTGCTTCAGTGCCTTGCTGAATCAGGGCCCGGGAGGAGCGGGCGTCCCTGCAGATAGTTAGGCGTTAGCTCAACACCACTGCTTTCCCAGGCTGCTTAGCAGGCATAGGCAGCGTCTCCTGTCACCCAAGACAAAAGTGTCTTCGGGGCCGTGCCCTTGGTGCTCGCTGCATCGGCCAAGCCCTGTGCTGAAAGCCGAGCCAGAAGCAGGTGTTTGTCTCCTCCCCGCCCTGTTTGTGTCTGCACCTATCTTCGTTTCATGCCAGGTGGCATCTCTCCCAGCCGCCGTGTACTCTTGTGTCTCTCCACCCCACCCACTGCCACACCTGTCCCCTCCCCACTGGCTCGCTCTTTGCAGCCAGAAGAGTGTCCGCCATAAAACACCCAGGTTCCCTTCCCCTGCTAGCTAATCAGGGTCAATCATTCCTTCACTCCCATGGAGGCAGACTGCTGCTCCGCCTCCCAGGCATGGGCATTTCATGCCACAAACCATCTGCATTCACAAAGACCCCGTCTTCCAGGCAGTGGTGCAGCACGGGCTTCTAGCCCATGAAAGTCAACAGGACTTAAGCACTTGCTCGGGTGCTTTCCTGAATCACAGACCCCAGACGCAGCTCTGAGCTCTTACGCACGCGCTTTGCAGTGAGTCGAATCTGCTAGCCGAGTCTGCACGATAGCTGCAAAGTTTGCAACAAGGATCTGCCTTTCCCACCCAACTCCAGGGTCTTTGGCTGCAGGGATTCTCACCGTAGCAGGCGCTCGTGGTGCTGGTGTGGACAAGGCAGGCTCCAAGGGATCCCCATTCATGAGCCTCCCCAGTGCTAGGTCAAAGCCTGAGCTGTTCCCTTGGGCGAACTCCATGTGGCTTCACTGGAGAAGGCCGGAACAAAGAGCTCAGGGAAGAAGCCAATTGCGTCCCTCCAGATTCCTGGCTTCCGCGTCGCCTTCCTCCTCGCTCCCCCACCCAGGCTAATGCCGGCTGTCCTTCCTTCCCTCCGCCCCGCAGCAACAAAATGGGCATCAAGGACCGCATCCGCCTCAACAACTCGCAGAGGCAGAGCACCCGGGGAAAGCAACACCTAACCCTGCCCGTGCGCCGCTCCCCCAGCACCGAAAACGTGCAAGATGCCTCCAGCCCCACCAAGGTGCAGAAGAGCTGGAGCTTCAACGACCGTACCAGGTTCCGGGCATCGCTGAGGCTCAAGCCTCGGCCGCCGGTGGAGGGTAAGTCCCATCCCACCCTTCCCCCCCACCCTTTTCTGTTTTGCACCCAAGTCTTTTGAATCGGAGCAGAATGGACCCGTCCCCCAAAGGGCTGTTGTGTAGCTAAAGCGCATGAGTGGGAGCCAGGACACCTGGCTTCTCAGCCACTGACCTGCAGTGCAATGTCAGGAAAGTCACCTGCCGCTCCGTGCCTCAGTTTACCCTTCTGTGACTTGGGGATGGGCCTGCCAAAGAGGGGAATTGGGAGCCTGTGAAGAAGCTCAAATCCTGTGAGGTCCTCAGTTGGGAGGAGCTAGAGAGGAGCCCGGTGGTTCGTATCACGGGCCCCACAACTGGACCACGCAGAGCCCGTGTTACTCACAATGAACCAAAGGCGACCTAGGATCCAGACCAGTGCAGGTGCCGAGAGAACTGTGGGGTGAGGGTTGCTCTCGCGGGGGCCTCCAGGGAGATTGGCTCCCCGTGTAACAGACCTGAATTGGGAAGGGGGCCGCGCATCCCCAGCCCTTCATGAGAAGTCCCTGTTTTCTGTCCTCAGTTGACTGCCCGCCGGAGGAGAGCACCGAGGAGAAGGGCTACCAGTGCGAGCTGACCTTCGAGGACATCATGCCAGCAGTGAAAACGCTCATTCGGGCTGTCAGGTGAGTCCAGCTGACCGGTCGTCCCTGCATCCCTCTGGCACGTCCACCCACCCACCGGACCAGTTCTTCTCAGCCCGTGGCATACCGGGGGTGGGGACAGGCCCCCAGGTGCCAGCCCGCAGGGAGGGTGCGGGGCTGGCTCTTCACAACATGCAGGAGGTGGGAGGCACAAGACTTGCACAGGACTCTGGCTGCTGCAGTTGGGGAAATCGTGTCTCTCTGACCTTTAACATCCCTGGGTCCAAGGCCAGCCAGCGAAGGGTGAGGGCAAGAGGGGAGGAGACCAGGAGGGCTCTGTGCACAGCCTCGGGGACTGGGCTAAACGTTTGCCCCAAAAACACCCAAATGAGAGCATGGCCTATCCCCGCTCACCCAGGCACCAGCCCTCTGATGCGCCCAGCTCTTTGCATGCAAAGCTGGGCCCCCTTTGCTCCAGCCCAGCTCCGTTTCCAGCCAAGCACTGGGAACTCTGGACGAGTGGGGGGGTCTTTTTCATGCAGCCAACGTGGGCCAGCTGCAAATGGCATTTGCCCTCTCTCCCTCTCTACCCAAACCCAGCGGTTGTTCCTTCTGGGGCTCAAAGGAGATCGAGGTCCCGGTGGGGACGGGAAGGGAGAGCTTCTTGTCCAAATGGGCTCTGCCACCTGGGAACTGCCCGCCCCAGCACGCCAGAACCATGCATGCTGAGGGCTGGCCCTTCTCGCTCCCTCTTTCTGCCTAATTGATTTGCCAACAGTTTTGTTCCCTGGTAAGGCTCCTTGACACAAACAAATGGCTCTGCTAGGCAGGCACCGTCTAGCTTCATTGTCTCCAGCACCCAAGATCGAAAGGAGCAGGCAGACATGAAGCGGGGCGGGCAGAGATGCTAATTGGGTCACAGGAGCTTTCCTGCTTTTTTATTTTCCGGGTGAATTCTTTTTCTGGTCTTTAAACCCATGTGCACGTGCCGTGCCCCAGACACCAAGCCAGGCCTCGCTGGCCGCTCCCCACCCATCTGTAGAGCTGTGGAGACAGCACTGCCCTGGATAGATCCATCATAAATGGCAGTGTCGCTGAAACAGGGACCTCTAGCCACCTCTTCTGTCCCGGCTGGGGCACGTAGGACATGGCGATGCGGAGGTGGCAATGCCTAGCAGCAGAGAGATGGTGGGTGGGACTGGGAGAAGGAGTGGGGGAAGCTATGTTGAAATTCACCCATCCCCCCCAGTCAACATGCTTGCCCCAATTCACCTCTCTGTTAAAGAGCGTTAGCAGGAGTGAAGTAGGTGCTGTGGGACCAGAATATATCCTTAATGATTGGAGCAGAGGGCTGGCCCTCAGGGTGTCTGTTCTGTTCCCAGCCCTGGAGGAAGAGAGATGTCTGGTGGTTAGAGGGGGGGTCAGGACACCTGGGTTCTGTTCCCAGGCATGGGAGGGGAGATCTAGTGGTTAGAACATGGGAGGCTGGGAGTCAGGACTCCTGGCTTCTATCATGGATGCAAACAGTTGCAGATGCAATCCTGTCCCTGCATTTTCCAAAACCAGCTGCTGTGGCCCGGCCGTACCTCTTTGCACCCACAGCTGGGCACTCATCTGCCTGCTGACCGTGCTTGTGCCTGCAGCTTGGAAAAATCTAGCCCTGCCCTTTCCCTCCATCCCGTGGCGCCAGCCTGTGGTCCTGCACTGTGAGCGTATCTAACATCGCCAGCTAATTGCAGCCACTTAACACGAGCTGGAAGAGCACAAGCCTGAGATTCCCCGCTGGCTTGTGCTAGCTCGCGCAGCCTGTGTGCACAAGAGCAGCTGCCCCAAGTCTGCAGTTATGAAGTCTTCCATCACGGCCCTGCTAATGAGCCCGCTGCACCAGCATCGACCCTTCCCCTGCCGCGTTAGCAGCGGTGCTGCTAATGGGTTGACAAGGAGCAGGTGACTGAAGAGCCAGGGTGCAGGGAGAGAGTTAGAGGCTGGCCTGTTCCCTGCCTCTCTGCTTCCTTCCAAGGGCAGCTCGGGCTGTAATGGAAAACAGGCGGGTTATTTCCCACAGCAAGAGGGGTCTCAAAGGCCAGAGAGATCGTGTCTCTCTCCTTCCCCAACACCCCCACATGCCCGCTGCATGCCGGTTTGTTCCCAGCACTCAGACTCCAGAGGCTGAAATTAGTGCCAACCCCGGGGGAGGCTCTGGGGCAGACACGGCGGCCGGAACAGCTATACGCTGCATTTCTGGGTGTGAGGGATGCACTCGTGTAACTTGCACTGAGTAGGGATGCAAAAGGAGTGTAACTTGCACCCTGAGGGAGCTGGAATGGATGATGGAAACTTCTGCAGCCCTAGTCTCCAAGGGCAAAGCCCCTGAGCCGAGATGTCACCCTGATGGTGGCAAGGCCTGGGCTCATCCAGACTTCCAGTGGTGGGGAGTTCCAGAGGTGAGAGTCTGTCCCGCCCCACCCCCTGGGGACCCTGAATTGCAGCAAGTGCTGGGGACTTGGGGGGGCCCCTGAAATAGCGTGGCCGCGACCTGTGTCGAGTCTGTTGTTCTGACTCCTCCCCGCACCACCCCGCTCTGTGTCCCGGCAGGATCCTGAAGTTCCTGGTGGCAAAGAGGAAGTTCAAGGAGACCCTGCGGCCCTACGACGTCAAGGACGTCATCGAGCAGTACTCAGCCGGCCACCTCGACATGCTGGGCAGAATCAAAAGCCTCCAGTCACGGTGAGCTGTGCCTGCTGCTGCGGGGAGCGACTTCTGTGCTGTGAGAGGCAGCCAAACCCCACGGAAGGGACAGTCTGGACGCGGGTGCCGTCCCATCTGGGGAGCCCGTCGCAGCTGTACAGGACAGTGCCACGCGAGGTGGGGTGGGGCCGGGCCGCCAGGGGCACCTGCGTTCAGGAGAACCGTTCGTGTGTGATTGCAAATGGCAAACGCCGGCTCCTCGGGGCGGTTTGCTGGGCGGCGGCCGTGTTTGGGTGTCGTCGTTAGCAGGAGATGGGGGGTCGCCATATTGCAGGCACGAACCCAGCCAGCATGCTCCCGACACTGACCCCCCCTTCTACTGTAAACCCCAACCCAGGCACCCCTAAACCCTGACACTGACCCCCCAAACCCTGACCCCGCTTCTGTCCTAAACACAGATACCCCTAACCCCAACATTGACCCCCCAAAACTCAATACTGGCCTCCCTTCTACCCCGACCTCGGCACCCCCAAACCCTGACACCGCCTCCCCTTCTGCTCTGGACCCCTATGCCAATACCACTGCTATCCCTAACACCCCAACCCCCCCACACCCAAAAAAGGGATAAAATCAAAACCAAGCCCCCAGCCCCGAGCAGAATTTTGACCCCCAAACAGGGAGACCTGCTGGAGCCTCCGTGGAGCTCCCTGGGGCTTCGCTGTGGCTACTGATTTTGCAAGGAAGGTGCCCGGATACAGTGGTGATGGGCAGCAGGAGAAAACCCTAAAACAGAGAGATGGTGGCTCGTAAACAGCTTGAAATGATGATACGTTTGCTACTTGGGCTGAAGAGGGCCGAGACAGTGACTGGGAGGCCATATGGCCTAGGTGCCTAACTCCCATTGATTTCTGGGCCTAAACCCTCTGGACCTGATTCTCCTGGGCAATAAGGCCCCGTTCTGAGCTCTGAGGCTGAAATAAGGCTCCTCCTCCCCCCACCCCCCGCCCCTCTGTCCTTTCTTCTCGCCCCTAGCGTGGATCAGATTGTGGGCCGGGGAGCCATCGCCGTGGATAAGAAGAGAGAGAAAGGAGAGAAGCCGTCCCTGGAGGCCGAGCTGGTGGACGAGCTCAGCATGATGGGCCGCGTGGTCAAAGTGGAGAAACAAGTAAGGCAGGGCTATGTGTGTGCCCCCAAACGCCCAGCCCGGCTCGGCCCCTATGCTTGCAGTGCCCCTGTGTGTGTGTCAGCAGGAGAGACACTGTCTGTCTGCCTGTCTGTCCATCCACATCCTGGGGTTGTCACAAGTGATTTGTAAAAAAAAAAAAAAAAGATCGACCATAGGTCATGTTACTTTTTTTCTTCTTTTTCTTTAGCAGTCGACTGGTAAGAGCGGGAGGGGGGAGTGGGAGCCAGGACTCCTGGGTTCTATCTCCAGCTCCGGGAGGGATGTGGCAGGGTCCAGTGGACAGAAGAGAGGACTGGGACTTGGGACTCTGGGGGCAGACAAGCAGCTTCTTCATGGAAGTTGCTCACATGGAGCAAAACCCGCAGGGGTCCCGTTCCTCTGTCACAGACTCACCAGGTGACCTTGGAAGAGTCACTTAATCTCCCTGTTTACCCAGCCATGAAATGGGCCTGATCTCTACCTCCTCAGACGCAGTTCCTCGTGGTAGTGAAATGCTTTTCACGTGTGACTCAACCAGGATTTGAACCCCACGGGCTAGAGGTGGAAAAACTACTGCACCCTCAGCCCCCCTCTTCTGCCTCACCACACAACCCAGAGCCCTTCCCCCTTCATCTGGGGCCTCTCTGCACCCCCCCACACCCTGTCCCCCCATTCTGATTCCACCAGGCATGGCTCAGCCCCCCTCCTCTCTCTTCCCCGTCCCCCCAGGTGCAGTCCATAGAGCACAAGCTGGACTTGTTGCTAGGTTTCTATTCACAATGCCTGCAGAAGGGCTCCGTGAACTCCTTCAGCCTGCCCGCCATGCAGATCCCCAGCTTCGACCCTGACCTCACCTCCGACTACCACAGCCCCGTGGAGCACGAGGACATGTCGGTGTCCGCGCAGACCTTAAACATCTCCAGGTCGGCCAGCGCCAGCATGGACTGAGAGGGGGGCCCCAGCACAGGTGGGGCCGGTCCCAGCGAACGTGCTTGCAGACAGATCTGCTGCTAGCTAGCTGGTAAGACGACCGACCCTCGAACCCATCCGGGCACTGGGCTGGGGACTCGCAGCCTTGTCTGATGATGCACTATGAGCCTCACTTTGATTTTACTTGAACAAGTCTTCCTCCTGACCGCACACAAGCAGGAATTATTCAGCAACTAGTATTCAGCAACCGGGAGCCAGGACCCCGAGGGATGCAGCAGAGATCGTTTCTTCAAGTGTTAACCTACAAAAACGCCGAGAGACACGCCCGTGACTCGCTTTGGTCGCTCAGACGCTCTTTATTTATTGGATCGGACTCTCTAGACTTTGTCCTTTGCAGGCAATCTTCGCTGCAGAGGAGACCCCCCTCTCCCCACACATCCCTCACCGCAGCGGTGCTGGCCCAGCACAGCCTGGAGTTTGCATTGGCCAGGAATGGAAAAATCCACCCTCCGTCCCCAAGCCAGCTGGCACAGCTTCCAGGTCCCAGGCTGCGGCTCCCGCTGGGTCCCCGGGTGGCTCATGGGGTTTGAATAACAGTGCCAACAGGCGCTACCACTGGTGACGGATGCAAGGGGCCAAAGAGCCTTCCCACTTGGGCCTTATTTCTTCTGGGCACCTCTGCGGGAACCGTCCTCAGAATAAGCTTTGACACATGACAGCGAAGGACTGAGAGTTTCTCAACAGCCAAGCTGGCGTACTCGGCCTCCCTGCAAGACAAGCCAGTGCCCCCCAAGCAGGGTTCACACTAACAGCTATGCAAGGGTGGATCTCCCTTTCTTTTCCAGCGTTAAACAAGGGGCATTGTGATTCAGCTGAACGGGGGAGGTTTTCATACCTAGGAACGCTGGGGAATGGCTGCGTTTTGTCTCCTCGGATGCGTTCCCATGTTTTCTATCTCCCAGAGAGCAGGGGCTCTGGTTCTTGCAGCTGTGACGGTAACTCAATGAGCACAGCGGAGCCTTCTGCACCGCGGTGCATGCTCGGAGGGAAACATACATGCAGCCATGTTTTAATATGCAACCTTAAATCCCGACGGAAGGGGTGGACGAGCGACCCCCTCAGCCTAGGCGAAGGTGTTCAGCCCCCAGCCATGGGGCTGGGTCTCAAGCTCGCTCGAGTTCGTGGGCTGTCACGGGGCCAAGGTGGCTCCATGGGCGCCTGCTGAAAAGACTCGGACCGACTTCGGATTAGGCCTTTGACTTGAAAGGCCCATTGGACCAAATACAGCTCTTGCTGCACACGGATGAGACTCCACTGAAGTCCGTGGCGATTACAGCAGGTCTGGATCCGGTCCATCGCACCTGGCTGTAGGGCTGCATGCGTTTGTGTGCGTGTGCCTGCATACGTGTGCACACAGCCAGGAGAGGGTACGAATGCTGTAGTTTAGCTCTTCCCACCCCAGGTCTAGTCTGCCCAGCTCAGGAATCCCGGCTGGCTGACTGTTGCTTCCACACGTCTCCTAGTGGCATGGAAGGTGCTGGTAGCTCAGGGTCCCCAATATCTCCAGCCCCCATTTTCCCAGAGGTTGTTCCCCAACTGGATCGCTTCTCTTGCCCTGCCCCTTTCTACAGTCTTACCCGGCCCACCTGGGCACCTGGCTTCGCTTGGATTCCTGCTGTCCTTCGCGCGAGTGTTTCTCAGCACGGTGCTGCCTTTCCCCACCGCTGACCATTCATTTCCAGCCGGGGCCCTGATCTTGCTGTGGGCTCTGTAAGGAAAGTCACTGCAGAAGTGGGGCTTTAGCCCCCACTTTGGCTCCCAGTAGCCCCTTGATTTCCCTTGCATGTTCTCGGCGATCAGGACGGTTCAGTATAAATTGGAGCTGGCTGGGTCAGGCCCGGATTTGGACCCCTTCACCCTGCTCCAGGCCTGCATCCTAGGGTGGAGGCGACTGAAATCCAGCAAGAAGTGTCACTGGATAAGAGGGTTTTCTTGGCCCCAGGTGGCCAAAAGCCCGAGATTTCAGTGTCGTCAAATCCACATAGGAACAGATTTGCCTTTGAACCCAGAGCTTGACTCGCAGGCTGACCACTGCCGTTTTCCCACACCGGCTCGTGGGCCCGGCGTGTGTACGGGGAGGGCGGCCGTAGACCTCAGTTAGACTACGGATCTCTGCCCAGAAGGAGGGGTGGGACGTGTATCTCATATCTCACAAGTGGCGCCTCCTCTGCCGTTCAATGTCTTCCAGAATCGCTGCGCGTGCTTCCAGCCCCGGCCCCAGTGCACATCCCTGGGCAGCGCTGCCCGTTCCTGGAGTTAAGCTGCAGCAGGCACCAGCCATCCTGGGTAGCCAAGAGCAGCTCTTGAACTTTGCCAGGGAGGCCTCGCATTCTGCCTCCCCCCTAGAACAGCTTGCCCAGCCCCGCTGGCTGGTGTGGACAGAGATCAGGCATTTGTCTCGGGGGGGGGGGGATCATCGGCTGGAATATTTATTTTTACGATCCCTCCTGCCCTCCTCCTTGCTAAGGCAGCTAAGGGCTGGGCAGTGCCTGCTCTCCAATGAGTGATCTGAACCCTGGCTGCGGGTCCATCCCGTCCCAGCCTGACCTCAACTCCAACCCGCAACTTCCACCCTCTTCGGGGTGGGGGAGCAGAGACCCCCCGGGCCCTGTTGCTCAGGCCAGCTGTCTCCTGTGGGTCCCCCCCCCCGATGAAGATACAGCAGTTGGGTGCTGGAGCCTATGTTTGCACCCCAGACCGCTGGGTCTCGGCAGCCCCCCCCACTTCGGCCCTTGCTGGAGAGCAGTACCAGGAGGGGGTTGGGCTGCCAAGGGCCAGCTCTGTCCTGCAAGGAGGCTGGCACAAGTGATGCCTCTTGGGAGCAGCTGGGCGATCGTCCAGCCTGCCAGTGCTCAGCTGCAAGCCGGGCTCTCAAAATTGCCCCCCCCCCCACATGCACGCTGCCCTGCCCTTTTCTGGCAGAGCGGGGGCAGCATGCGGGGGTCTCACCAGGCTTCTTTTCACCACACCTGGGGGCTCCTGACCTTTGGAGCCCTTCTCGCAACGCTGGGGCCATGCAAAAGGGGCTCCCTGTCCCTTCACCCACACCCGCAGGGATCTAAAGGGCGGAGGGGGCGAGACGAGCATATAAACAGTCACCCCCCCTTCCAGCGCCCAGCCAGCTCACCGGCGTGGGAGAGGCAGCTGGCGGAGGCCCTTGCCCCAGAATTAGGGCATGGGGGGCACCCACACATACACCCCCCCGTTCAGCTGTGTCCTGCTTGCATTCCGTGCCCAGATGCTGCATGCTGCCTGCTCCCCCTGAGCGCCCTGCCGGAACCGGTCTCACCCCACCCTCCTTGCACGCTCCTGCATGTGTCTCGACTTGTGCAGAGACCCTCCGTCCCGTGCCCCTGCCCCGATCATGGGGCCCAGCGCTTTGCGGCGGGGCAGGGCGCACGTGAGGTCCATCTCCCCCACCACCACCAAGGCAGATGCGGCTCGTGTCTGAACGGGATGGGGGGCCAAAGGCTTTGGCCCAAGGGAGAAGAAGCAGGGAACCCCTCCAGTTGATTCCTAACAACCCTTGTTTCCAAACCGCTGCTAGTTACCTCACTTTATTAACTTATTAACTTATTGGTTTCATTAAAGTTTTACGTAGAGGGCTGCCTGCCTGCCTCGTTCTTCCTCCACTCCGGCCACAACCCACCCCAGCACCCCTCCGCAGGCGCGCCTCTTCCCCTAAGGGACCTGGCGTGGACACCCCCGTGTCGCTTCTTCATGGCCCCCAGGAGGTGGCGCCACAGACCCATCTGCAGGGTTAGCCTGAGTGGGGGAGAACGGGGGGGGGGACCATAGGGACAGTCCCGATGTTTGGGGCTTTTTCTAATATAGGCGCCTTTTACCCTCCACTCCCTGTCCTGGTTTTTCACACGAGCTCTCTGGTCACCTAGGGGAGGGAAAGGCCCCAGGTCTTGAGTTACTCCCAGCCCTTGTCCCCCGGTAGGCATTGTATTTATTACACAATAACCTCCTCCTCCGATGCTGATTTAGCCACCCAAACGCCTCCCCCGTGGGGCATCAGGTGATCGACAGGTGGGGAAACTGAGGCACCGAGCATGACTCATAACAAGTCACACAAGCTAGTGGTAGAATAGACCTCCTCGTCCCCTGCTCTAACCCTTAACTGTTAACCTTCTCTGCCCTAGAGCTGGGCATGAGTCCTGACCCCCAGTTCCCTGCTCCGGTAAGCCATGCGTTCTCCCTGGGAGTGACACACCTAGTGGCACAATTGAGGGGACGGCCAGGTGCTCTGTCAGGGGATTTCTAGCACTGGGATTAATGTAAATAACGCAAGCACCAGGGGTCACCCAATGAAATTAAGAGGCAGCAGGTTTAAAATGAACCAAAGGAAGTATTTCTCTGCACAATGCACGGTCAACCTGGGGAACTCCTTGCCAGAGGAGATTAGCCAGGCTAGGCAAGGATACAACCCCATGCTTTGAGTGGCTCTAGCCTTTATTTGCCAGAAGCTGGGATGATTGCCCTGTTCTGTTCATTCCCTCTGACACACCTGGCCGTGGCCCTGTCAGAAGCCAGGACGCTGGGCTGGATGGACCATTGGTCTGACCCAGCATGGCCGTTCTGGGGGGCGGAAAGATGAGATGTGCCATGGGGGAAGCTCGTGGGAGGGCAGCCCCCAGTGCCGGGATTGGGACAGCACCATCGTCTCTGTTGTCGTGGGGCAGGTGCTGTTGGGGGGCAGGTGGTGGCGTCACTCAGAGATGCTCTGTCTTGCTTAACACCCCCCTGCACAGAAGCGGGGGGGGGGCGTGTAACAGGAGGCCTGGGGCAGCCTAGTGAGGGCTCCAACCCCCCCCCCCCCCGGGGCTCACAGGCAGCTGCGTGACTAGCCACAAAGGAGCAGCATGGGGTGGAGAAATCTCAAGAATGTGACATCCCCCCCCCGCCAGGAGGCCAGAAGCTGTGCAAAGGCACCTGGACCAACCAACGACCCCCCCCCTCCCGTCCCCCCCACCTCCTGGTAGCAGCAGCTTCCCAGCATCCCCTTCTGCAAGCATGGGGCGCTCAGCCCACCCTGCCGGCCCAAGGGTGCCATCTGGCCCAGCAGGACCGTGCCGTGACTCTGGGCTGTCACACAGCTCAGCTGAGCACCACCATGCTCGGCCCAGCCCTGGCATGTCACAAGAGCCCCCGGGAGCAGTGTCCAGCCTGCCTGGCGCTCAGAAGGGGCCGGGACACGTGTCCCGCAGAAGATGTTGCCTGTGTCACACACGGCGCGTTTCAGCCCCCGGAGGGCCCCCCCTTCCCCTCCGAAGCACAACGCAGCACGACGGGCCCAGCCCCGGCGGCCCGCAGCGCAGCGAGGTGGAATGCAAGTCCCGCGGCACCCCGGTGGGCAATGCCGCACCCAGCATGCCACAGCGCCACACGATGCCGCACCCGGCTACGCTGCCCGGGCCGCCGCAGCGTGCACGGTGCCAGCCACAGCACATGGGCACAGCGCTGCAATCCTGGCCTGCTTTACAAACCCAACACGCTTCCTCGTGAGCTTCTCCGTCCCTCGGCTGCATGTCCAGACTGGCGCCGGTATGCAGAAAATGCACGGCCCCATCTAGGTCCCTGGACCAGCCAGGAGCAACTAGCCTGGGCAGGGGGGTTTGTTCTTAGAATGGACGCTTGGAAACTCCAGGCCAGGTCCTTCCCGCTCATCCCCCCGCTCCCGGGGCCCCAGATACTAGGATCATTCAGGCAAGGCAGAGGTGGAATCCTCCAGCCTTATTGTCCTTCTGCTGCTGCTGCGCAGGCCCAGAGATGGACGCACGCAGCCCTGGCTGATTTGTAGGTGTGTGTTGTGCTGCGTGGCTCTGCCGTAGGTCTGGGAAACCAGCCCGGAGATTGGAGCGGGGAAGACAGCTCTGTACTGCTGATCGGGGCCCGCACGAATTGTTTGGCCCACCTGCGGGGTCGGTGTCTTGGGAGAGACACCGCCTCTTCCGCTGCATATGCCCCCCCCGTATCCCCCGTCCCACAGGCACAGCCCCTCCCCCCTGCCCCCAGAATTGCAGTAAAGGATCTAGCCCCCAGCTCCTGCGGACCAGGCGCTTTGCATGGACAGCTACACAGAGGCCCAGAGCCCCACAGGGGAGTTAGGCACCAAAATAGCAACTGGGCTGGAGCTAATGCAAAGTCTCCCCCCACCCTCGTCCTGGCCTGCACCAGCGCCTGTCAAAGCCAAGGGCAGGCGGATGCTCCGGGGCGGGACAGACGACATCCCTTTCCTTTGGTTGGTCCAAAGTCCCCGTTTGGCTCGTGGCTCGTGCCCAGCCTGTCCTGTCCTTGGCCGTGTGTCCAGTCTGCTAATATGTTCCCCGCTCGGTTAGGAATAAATCTGCACCGTGCCAAGGCCTTCACGTTCCAACGCTCTTTCCTGCCCTCGCTAAAATATTCAGCCCCCCCCACAGCACACGCATCTGCCTTTGACAATAGCCGCCTTTGACACGTCTGCTGGGGACGTCGACTTTCGCAGGGGCTCCGGGACGCAGCCGGGGTTATTTTCTGGCAGCACATCTGTAGGAGGCCCCGCCCGTGCTGCTGGGACCAGTGGGCACGAACGCACGGTGCCTACGCCCTTGGGGAGACCCTCCTGCTGCACCCCGGCGCTCCCGGCCACAGTCAAGCCCGCTGCAGAGACAGATCTTTGGTGGCGGAGCCAGCAGCAATAACATACCGAGCCCTGCAGCTGGGTCTCTGTTCTACTCCTTGCAAGGACAGGTCAAGCTCTTCCCCCCTTCCAGCAGCCCCAGCGGGCCATGGCGGGCCATTGCACCCAACCTGCCTGATGTCAAAACAAGCCAAATCAGTGGTGCCAGAGATCAGCTTGGCGCGGGGCTCGCTGACTCCTTGTCAAATGCTGGCCCCCCCTCAGTCACTTGTTCCTAGGGGATAAACTCCTAGGGGCACAGCTTGTAATATCCCCTGGCCATCCCGGACCAGGACTTCGGAGCAGCCAGAAGATCCACCCCAGATTTTCTGCTCCGTGCAGGGCGTGGAGGACACTCCAGGAGTGCTCCCAGCCCGGCAGTGCAGGTGTGATCAATCAAGCTCCTCGCTCCCTATTGCAGCTGTGGCCTGTTGGTGCCTTGATTGCAGGGAGCTTAACTGCCCCGCCCTGCTAAAAGCCCAAACAAGACAGCAGGGTGCCCCACTGGCTGTTTCACAGACCCCCAAGGCAGCAGATGAGTGGCTTCGCCTTCAGCATGGGTGGCTGTGCTGTCCTCACACACAGCGGAGAGCCTGGGCCAGGCCGGTGCCTGTCTCACAGGCATCATTTCCCAGACTCCCATGAGGGGCCTGGCCCTTTTCTCTCCCCCGTATGTTTGGCTGTCACGAGGCCTCCTTCCCACCGCCAGCCCCTTCTCTGCCAGGGCTGCCTTGGAATGTGCTGCAGGATTTGGAGCACCACTGTGCGCCTTGAAGTGGCAGGGTTTGTATCCTGCGGAGCCTGGGACGTTCTGGCTCAGTTCCTCTCCTGGGGCTTCTGGACCGTGCCGGGGGAACCACGCCTGGAGGAGGCTGAGACAGGACGAGGTGGAAACGCAGTGCGGGCCGTCTCATGGTAAGCAGAGCACAGGAGACGGCTCAATGGAGACGCAAGTTCAGGATGAATTTGGGCTAGGGCAAAGCTGGGAGGGGCTCAAGGGGAAAGTTCCCCCCCACCCCTGGTCCTCCTCCACATCAGCGCCTTTGCAAGCTGCTGTCTCAAGCCATTTCAGAAAGGCGTCCTCTTCCCCCCCACCCCTTGGTCCCCCCAAACCAGATTTGTTTGGCTGTAGCAGGTGCAGGTTCAAAGCCTGGCTGCCCAGGGCTCTGTGTGCGCAGAGTTCAGGCTCCTATCTCGGCCCGTGGGTAGGGAGAAAAGGGTGTTGGACTGTGCCACACGCAGCAGCCGGCGCAAGGTGGGGGGTGACCGGTGCTCGCCCTCTGCGGGATGAGTCTGTTTGCTGCGGGGGGAAGAGATGGGACCGCTGCGTTTAGCCAGGAGATGGACGGGGTGTCTCTCGGAACAGGGCATGTGGGAGGTGAGACGCATCGAGGTGATCCCCACCGATGGGCCTGCAGATCTCCTCCCCATTTCCTCTCTCTCCCCAGACACATCGATCTGGCTGGCTGTCCATCTCCAGCCGTCGTCCTCTCCCCGCCCGTCACCTGTGGGCTTGGCGCAGGAAGCCTTGTAGGATGCTCTCTGGCCTGCCTCATGCAGGAGGCCAGACTGGAAGATCTCAGCAGTCCCTTCTGGCCTTAACATCCCCTATTGCCATAGGCACCCCTGCGTCCCTCGCATATGTATGCACCACGTCCCCATCACCTGGTACCTGTTGCATTCTCAGGGCCTCCCCAGAAAAGCTGGTGGGATGGAAGCTGCTGATAAAGGACCCTGCCCAGCCAGGCACCACCCTGGGTCAGCCAGCTTCATTATTTCAGGGTGTGCGTTGGTCTCCTGGTCCCTCCCCTCTTGGCTGGGATCCTCACTGAGGTGCCCTCTGCCTCAGTTTCCCTCTGACTGTCACCCCCTTTGCTGACTTTTGGGACAGAGAGGCTGCGGGAGAGCAATGGTGGGGGGGGGGCGTTGCTGTTGAGATTCCCTCCTCTGTGCTGGCCGGGGGAGCGAGAGGCTGGGACCAGTCGTCAGACTTGCGCCCAGCTGACAGGTGCTGTCCCAATGGCAGAGACAGGCTGTGCGGGGCTCTAGGTCTGAGGCAGAGGCCCCAGGGTGGCCAGGGATGCTCTGGCTGACAGCCTGGGAAACATCAGTGTGGGAAGTGTTACTCACCTGTGACTGTCCCTGCCCAGCTGTCACCCCCACACCCTCGCCAGGGGTCACAGCGTCTAGGCTGATCTCTGCGCCAGGCACAAACACAGGAAGAGACTGCGAATGAGGCAGGCGCTGCCTCAACTTTCTTCCAGAAGCGCCAGTGCCCGGCCTCTTCCAGGTGAGTCATTAACCCTTCCAGCCCCAGCGCACGCATCGGTGGGAACCGCAACCTCTAGGCCCCCACTCAGCCTGTGCCCTCCCGGCGGGCATTTGCTCTAAACTCTAGGTGACGCTTTCTGCAACTGCATGGTAAACCTGCTGGATGGAGGCAATGGTGTCGGTGATGCAGCAAGGGGGCTTTGCCCTCCGAGCCGGCACTGCAGTGTGGGGACGAGGGGCGCTGGGTTACCAGGGCTGTTTTCTTTCCAATGAGAAGGAAAACAAAAACCCTAAGTGCATGTGAGCGTTCAAATCCCTTGTCGCTTCTCACAAGGAGAGCGGTGTCCATGTCCCTCGTCCTGGCCAAGCTCAACCCGAGATCATCACGTTTGGCTCATCTAACCTCCCCCTGCCCTTTCAGTGGGGTGGGAGTTTCTTCTTCCTTTCCTTTAGCACAGCCTTGCTGTGTGCTGCTGAACAGCTGCCACCTTCCACCCCAGAGGCGGCTGCATTTCAGTGGTGGGTGAATTGAGCCGATCCAAGGAGTCAATGGACAAATGTGGCTTTTTGAACGCAGGGCCGTTGTTCCTAGAGGCGTGCATGGGCAGGAGTTCATGCTAATCAGGATTTCGATCAAATGGCTCCTGCCGAGAACTGGACAGGGACCTCCCAAGTGAGGCGAGCGTGGGATAAGGGGGAATTCTGGAAGGGAAGCCTCCTCCTCTGGGGGAAGGAGGTGTGCTTAGGCTCTGCTGGGAAGAGACTCTGGGAGTGTAGTGGGTCTGGAGAATGTAAATCCGGCTTGGCCGACCCAGGAAAATTCCTTGTTTAATGCCTTGTGTGCTGAATGATCTCCCACGTGCATCGCCCTCTCAACCGATGCCTGACAGGAAACAGCTCGGGGCTGCAGGCCAGAAGCAGCGAAAGGGTTAAAATAAAAAGCCAAGGATGTCCTTAGAGTCAACGAGGCTCCTGGGAAATGCGTGACTCACCACGGAATCCCATCCCTTCCTTGTCATTGAGAAAATATGCACCACGGAGCCTGCAGGTCTCGGCCGAGCCTGCCATGCCTTCCTGCCGCCCGTCCCATCGGCATCGCCCCAGCCCTTCCCTGAGCTGCATCCTCTGCTGCTGCCTGCGGTGCGAGGAAGGAGGCGCTCAGCACAGGAAATTGCTTCAAGGAGCTTCTGCTGTGCGGGACAGGCTGGTGGACCCAGGGCAGCTCTGCTCAATTGTGCTGCACCCCATTGTGCCAATGGTTGCGCAGCCCCTCCTCTCAAACGCTGGGACCTGACCAGGATCAGAGCCCACCTGGGGAATTCTGCCCCGGGGGGACTGTCTCACACAGGCATCTCCAGGCCTAAGTTGAACCCATGGCTGTGAGTCAGGACTCATTTGGGGCCAAGGGTTCAGCAGATTCCCAAATGGGACGGGCCAGTTACGGGGCCAGTGAGAGGATCCAGAGTAAGAAGCGGGAAGGTTTTATTTTTTTTTTAAGGCTGGGTTTGGGAAGGGATCTAAACCTTCATGCTTCAGGGCACGAGCTAATCTCTAATTCAGGAGGAAACGTCCCTGGAGGGCAAGTTATGCCATAACTGCAGGGGATTCTTGTCACAGGCAGGACACGAGAGTGGATGGACCCACTGGGCTGATCCAGCCAGCAATTTCAAGGGTCCACTCCTGGTTGTGCGACTGACTTGCCATGTGGCCTCAGATAAGTCATATCACCTCTCTGTGCCTCAGTTTCCCTCCTGTGTAAAATGAGGGTAATGACCCTGACCCGTCCTTTTTACAGCATTTTGAGAGCTGGGGCTGAAACATACTCGTCTCATCTGCTCGATGGTACAGCTGCAGCTGGCTTCTGCAGAGCAAGGGATGAGATTGCTATGAGGCACCTCATTGGGCAATGCTGTCCCAACAGCAGGACATTTTCTCCTGCCCCTGGCGGGTGATCTGCTTCTGCCCTGAAGCAGGCATGTGGCGTCATCTTTCATGTACATTTTCCCGGAGCTGGCGTCACTGCAAGTGCCTCCATTAGTCAGATAAAGTCCCGGTCCTTTTTGAAGCCTTTGCCTTTATAGTATCTCATAGCAGCACATTTTGCAGGTTAATTACACGTTGTCTACCAGCAATTCCTCTGAGGAGCCAGCTTTCTTTAGCTCAGTGCACAGGCATGGGCCTTTCTGGTCAGAACTGGTCTAGGCATGCCCCCACAAACCCAGCCATCTGGCTCACCAGATGCTTAGACCCCAGAGGGCCACTGTCACATGGATCACCTACCTCTGTCCCCTTCCCCTGGATCCCCATGAGGCAGGGAAGGGTTATTATCCCCATTTTATGGAGGGGAACACTGAGGCCCAGAGAAATGTAAGGGTCAGACCGTCTAAAGAGCTCAGTACCCAGCATATCCCATAGAGACATCTAAATGAGGGTGCCATGGGAGCTGCTTTTGAAAATCTGTTTCAAAGTGACTTGGCCTGGGCACACAGGAAGTCAGTGGCAGAGGCAAGGTTGAAGAGGCTGGCACCCCCGGTAAGGCTCGATTTGTTCCTCCCATCAGCTGGGCTGCTCTCTCAGCTGGGTGTGTGGCTCACCTGGGTTTCACTCCTGCCTGCCCCCCACCCCCTGCAATTTATCCTGTTTCCTCTTCCCCTGTGTATGCAAAGCAGAATGGACAGAAAATGGAGAGTGGTATTGGGTTGGGGTCTTTTCTTTGTCCTCACCACCTTTTCAATCCTCTCGGCTTGTCCATCATTCATTCTCCCCTTCTAGCTCTTATCCCATGTCTATCCCAGTAGCATCCGAGAGCAGTTCCTGGAAACTGCTCGCTCTGCTGTGTAATCTCCCCCAGACCATGACCCCTGGCCGTTCCATCACCCGCTCCAAATCCAGACCCCAGCCACCCACATCACTGGAGCTGTCTGACCCCAGGGCGTCTGACAGGGCGGGTCCAGCCTCTGTGCGCGGGAGGGCTAAAAAGGCTGGCTCGGTGTCTCCTGGAAGTGACACAGCGGGGTACTGAGCGCAGCTTGTTCTCACCCAGTCACTGGGCTGTGGCTACCCACATGCCGGCTGGTGGGCCACTGTTTCCCCCCAGCTGTGATTCTGCATTTCACAAACCCCCTGGGTGGAGGAGGCGTTGGCACTGCATGATTCAGCCCCATCTTTTTGTTTCCCTTGCAGTGTCAGGACCCCTCCGATCACCCCCGCGCTTTACAGAGGGCCTCTGTGGTCTCAGTTTCACGTCGCCTTTTTAATGCCACTGCAATGCCCCCATGAAGGCCCATTGTGCAACCGTGCAAGTCGGGGCAGCTCCCGTGACTGGGCCATTGTGTCACGGCTCCTCGGGGTCAGGCTGACTCAAGCGGGGGTCCTGTGCTGGGACAGGGCTGCGGGGGGATCTGGTATCTAGACCAGCAAACTACAGGGTTGCCAGTTTCAGCTGGATGTATTCCTGGAGGTTTCGCCACATGACGATCTTTAATTAAAGATTAATCTTTACTTCTGGGCAACTCCAGGACAATCCTGGAGGGCTGGCAACCCTAAGCACAGCTGATTATCGTCCAGGCCAGTGTGGGATCCTTGCACCCCTAAACCCGCACTGTCTCCTTTCGGAGCTCACCGCAGGCCGTCCCTCTGCAGGAGGCCTCCCGGAAGTGCTTGCACGTGCTCGCTATGCTGGGCTCAGTCCTGTCCAAGGCGTGTGCAGAGCGTTCCCTCTATAAATGCTGAGCAGTGTGGGGGCCCTGATCCAGGCGAGAGGTGATCGCTGCTGCAGGAAGGGGACGGGGCTGAATCCCACAGCCCTGCCTGTCTGCATTTGGGAATAAGGGAGTCTCCCTGGAAGGGACGTAAGGCCTGCTCCTCGGGGCGCATGTGTCACTTACGTGCGAGTGTCGCCGCCATTCGCCCAGGCCATAATCTCTTAGCGTCACTATTTTCAGAAGCTGACCCCGCCCCCCAGCCCCTCTCTTGTTGCCTTTTATTCCCTAAAGCGCCCTGTCACAACACCACCGCCTCCATGAAGTTGTGCCGTGGTGCGCGTGAGCGGCTGCTGGCAGGAGGACGCCCTGTGACCAGGAGATCCGGGGTGTCTTTCCCAGTGTTGTGAATTGCCGACGAGGCTCTCCTGAGGCGAGGACGCGGGGTGCCTGCGTCACACAGCTGGCGTTTTTCATTGGCTCTGCCAAGGGCGGGTTAGTTTTGGGGTCGGAGTGCGCCAGTCAAGATGCCACAGCAAGTCTGGTGAGAGGAGCTGTCTTCTGTTCTCCTCTGCTCGTCTTTATGCTGCAAGAGGTACAAAGAAGAGCAGCGGCTGAGTGAGCCCCGCGCCGCCTTTGCTATTAGCCATTGCTGCGAGGTGGGGGAGACCCCTGGGAGCTTGTTGAGTTGGACCCCAAACCACCCCCTCCCCCTGTGAAATTTCCAGGGGTCCCAAAGCCGAAATGGCTGCAGGCTTGAATTTTAGAAATACGCACGCATTACAGAGTGCATTGTGGGTGATGCCCCCAGGGATGTTGTGGGAGAGGTGTGTGCGGAGGGGAGTGCATGGTGACCCCTTGCTCTGGGGTCTGCTGTCATTGTGGCTGCAAAGTTCATAGGCCGCTTCGCTGAGACACCTTCGGCCCAACAGGGGCGCTGCGAAGGGTTCGTTAGGGGCTCAAATACCCTGGTGACGGGCACGATGTAAGAAGGTGGGTGGAACTAAGCTGCACGGCTCTGTTCCCTGACAGCCTGCGTCCCCTCCAGGCCAGCACAGCCAGACCAAACCCCTGGGCTTCCTTGCCTCCGGCAGTTGTTGGTGAGGGTGAAACCCAGCAGCCGAGCCCACGGACGGCTAAGATTGCAGCGCACCTCCCAATGGCGACGTCCCATCTCTGCCGCAGGGTTGCTAACTCATGGGATTTAATGCACAAGCCTTTGGCCTCTAGCGGCCGGGTCGCGGAGGAGCTGGCCCAGCTCTCCATTGGGATGCACTTACCGATCCTGGCCCCGCACCCACAGACTGGCTGGACGTGCACTGGATATGCAGGGATTGGCTAGCAGGGGGGCTGCTGGTAAGGACTGCAGTGGAGGGGGAGTCCAGGACTGGAACAGCATGGGGGGGGGGGCGGGCCTGGCTTGGCAGACGGGAGACATGGCTCCTGCCTGCACCGTGCCTGCCTCAAACGCCTCTTTCAGTCTCTCTCCTTTCAGAGGCAGCCGCGTCCCAGCTCTGCCTCGGAGCCAGCGTTTATTTCTAAGGCCACGGCCCCTCTCGCCGCGGTGAACTTTGTGACTACCTGATTCAGATGCGCCCGCGGGCTGCGCACGCACACACCTGAACCTTGCACCCGAGAGTGGCCCTGAAACCAGCCGGGCAGGGGGAGGGTGGCGAAGCGGCTGCAGCAAGCGTGGATGGCAGCAGGTGGGAGAGCTGGGGTCAAGAGGAAGCCCTGTCTCAAAACCGCCGCTTCCTGGTTGCTTGGGGGGATGTTTTGTTACTGGATCTAGCAGTGACCCCACTTCCTTACCCCTCAGGGGGTCCATGGGCACGTGTTACTTGGGAGAGAGTCGGTGGGGTCGCAGCAGTTGCGGGGAGTAACTTTAATGTGTGCTCTGAACGCCTAGCTATCATGTAGTGCTTCTCGGCCGTAGATCTCAAAGCGTTTTATAAAGGAGATCAGGATCGTTATCCACATTTTACAGCTGGGGAACCTGAGGCACAAGGGGGAAATGACTTGCCCAAGATCACCCAAGAGGCTGGTGGCAGAGGTGGGAATGGAACCCCTGATATCCTGACACTCAAGAGCCTAGATTATCGTTTTAAGACATTAGCTGGTCAAGGAAAACCCTAGGCAGGCCCTAAAATATAACTTGACCACCATAAAGCTGTGTCTACACTGGACTGTTCTAGTATGTTAGCTAACACCTGCTGCTGCCATCACCCCTTTTATCTCTGGACACAGCCTAAGAGGCTGGGCGAGATGGGGGAGAAGTGTTACCCACCACACTCCCTTTCACAGCTGCCTTGGGGATCGCCCCCTGCTTCGCAGGGGCCATGGCTGAACAGTCCCGTAAGGGCGATCTAGTGAGATGTCCCTGTAAGGAGGGGATGTTGCATGCTGACACATGGGTCTAAGGGACTCTACGAGCCAGATTTTCAAAGGCTGTCCGCACCTAGTGCACTGAGAACTCTTGAAAATCTGCCCTCTTATGTGGCGCCTTAGGATCTGAGCTGTTCTGAAAATCATGCTCAGTGTAATTCACACAGGGAGCAGCTGGAAGACGTTAAAACACGAGCCCCACCTCCTCTCTCAACCTAGCGCCTACGCTCCGCTCACGCCCTTCAGCCTCACAAGAGCTTCGATGGCTCTAAAAGTGAGCAGTGTCTCATTGAGGGCAGGTCGCTTTGTTGTTTGCATGCCCTGCTCACTGCCCTGGGCCAGCTGGCCTGTTTGTCTAGATGTTTCATCCGAGGGTCGCCGAGAATTTTCCCCAGGTGGGTAAAGAAATATGACCTCCTTGTTTTGCAAATGGGGGAAACTGAGCCACAGCGAGAGGAAGTGACTTGCCCAAGGCCACGCGGAGAGTCGGTGGCAAAGACATACCACTCAGGCATCTGGATTTCCACTCCCCTGCCCTAGCACCTAACCCTGGCTGTGTCCCCAGTTGGTGGCTGGACTACGCCCAACTTTGCAGGTGTCCTGTACAAGTGGGGATGCCCTGTTCCGTTGTTGGTACGTATGGACTGGGATGTAGATGGACAGATGGAGGCTGCTCCCATTGTTCCGTTCATTGATGCTCCAAGCAATCTGGACAGCCCTCCTGAGTCTGCTCATATATACTGGTATAAATCAGGAGTAACCCCACTGGAGCCAATGCATTTACACTGGTTTTGCACCAGTGTAAATGAGATCAGAATTAGGCCCCTTATCTATTTCTCTAAGCTCTAAGGCACCTATCACTTTGGTATCTAGGCTCTGATAGTCCAGGGTTCACATTCCCACCCACTCCAAGAAAACATTTTCCCTTCCTCTCTGAAGGGGACACTTTCTCCTTTTCCCAAGGGGCTTCCTTCTTAACTAGGCCCCAGTCTACACTTTAAAATGTTCATTGATCTGCCTACAGTGCTCAAGGGTGTAAAAAATTCACACCCCTGAGCGAGGTGACGTAGTAAAGCTGATCTAACACCTGGTGTAGACACTGCTGCCACTCAGGAGGGGTGTGGATTATTTGCATTGACTGGAAAAAAAACGTCAATAGCGGAGGCGTCCACACTACAGGTGCTGCAGCTGTACAACTGCAGCCGTGCCATAGGAGTGCCTAGAAATTAGATGTGCCCTGGGACTGCCGCAGTCTCTATAGGCTAGGCAGGATTCGATTTTTACTGGTAAATGTCAGTAAACATCGGTTTCACCGTACACACACAAGCTGACAATCGCGCCATCGGTAACAAGCAAAATCTAGAGCCAGGCAAAGTAGGAAAAATGCTGCTGGAGGCTTTAGACTTCTGGCCTAGGCTTGTTACAAATGGCCTTGAGAAATGACTAGCAAAACCAGGTAGGATTGGTCGATTTAGGGCTATTTACTGGATATATTTTGATGTGCGATGTTGATGGTTTTGTCTGAACGGTTTATAAAGCTTTCACATTTTGCGGTTTCATGTCATTCGCTAATTGTCTGACCCCCTCCATAATTTCCTCGACTACGAATATTTAAATCAATAAAAATCGGGGGGAGGAAATGCTTAAAAACAAATGCCTACGTGAGCCGTCGAAATGATATATTTAAAAAAAAATTGAAGTCTGCCAAGCCTACGCAGGCCCGAGGAACAAACGACACACTGCTGTTCCCTAGGGCGTCATTTCAGGCTGTTGCAGTCAGCAGGGAGCGTGTCTTTCGGTGAACAAGCAGGGTAAGGTGTTGTTTCTCACGCCGGCAGGTTTCTTGCGCCGTCCTTGTAGCAGCACCGCTGTCAGAGACAGGGTGTTGGGCTGGAGGAATCATGGTTCTCATCCATCCTGGTGATGCCGTTCCTAGGGTTAATTGGGACGCAGCAAGGTGCAGAAACAGTGCTGGGCTTGGGAAACAAATCGCTGTGCCACACTAACTTCCCCTAAGCCTAGCTGAATGGGCAGTGAGCTCCCCAACGCCTCAGCCGTTGTCCGGGAAGGTGGAGCCCTGCTCTGGCCAGCTCTGGCCTTTCCCCCCTGTAGCTGGGGGAGGCTGGCTGAGAGCTAATGAGTGGAAGTGGAAAGGCGTGTGCGCTACATAAGGAGTGTCTGCCTGGGCCCCTTTGCACCAGTGTGTGTGAGAGAAGCACGGAGGAGTGGCTCCACTGCTCTGACTGTGTTGAGTTTCTGTCCTGCAGGGGGAGGACAGGAGGAGGACGAAGAGGGCTTTGGCTGGCAACCCCAGACCGCTGCAGGGCTGGGGCAGGCGCGTTTCAGGTACAATCATCTTCTTTCCTCACAGGGAGCTGGGCTCTAGTGGGATTTGCCTCCTTCTTGTGGGTTTTGCTGTAGCTAGGGGCAGCTGACTTCTGTATGAAGGGGGCGGGGAAGGAATCGGTTTCATGGATTTATGAGTGATTTAGAGGAGGGGACGAGACATGATTTTGTTTCTTGCCTGGCTTCAGTTTTGATTTAGGTTTCGAGCTCGTTGGTGGCTTAGCTGGGGTGAACTTTGGAAGGCTTTGCAAATCTTTCAGACCTTCCTGGGAAGACATGCTGTCGGTGGGGGTTGTGTGTAGTGGGAGGGCTGGGGGACAGGTTACTGGGAGGGACTGGGACAGCCCCAAGGCTGTGGTTGCTCCTAGACTCATCACTGGTGTGTTTAATGAAGGTGTAGCAGGGAGGCCAGAGCACATCTCCAAACAGCCAGCTGCTAAATTCTGAAGGCAGGGTGTGTCTGGACTGGTGATGGAAAGCTGAATTCCACTAGCTTTTCCTCGCTGAGCGGCTGGGGGGAGCTGATTTTCCCTTTTTGCAAACATCCTTTCCCTCCAAGCACGCACACCATGCTTTACAGATCGGGGGCAAAGTCTGTTCTCATGCAGCACCCCTCACTGCCTTCCGTGGGGTTGTAAGACTGTCAATGAGATCAGAATTTGGCCCTGCGTTTGCGTTAGAGTCACACAGCCATGCTGCCCTGGGAGTGCTCGCCCAGCAGTGAAAGGCAGCCACCTCCGGGTGACGTGCCGGTGGTGTTTTACGGGCGCACAGCAATGCGACTGTAGATGGGAGTTTAATTACCATCGGCCACCAGATTCCAAGCATTTTCATGAGCCCGCTTTAGCGTCCCCGCTCCGGGATTTATGCTCTGTTCTGCTTGTTTCCATGATGTCCCAGACCTAGGTCAGAGGGTTAAGCTAACAAAATGAAGGCAGCTTGCTTACCTGACAGCGGGGGAGCAAAGGTGCTGGCAAAGACTGAAATTCCTTCCCTGCCTTTTGACCTTCAACCCCCTCTGCCTAAATTAGCTGCTGAGACCTGGAAACTCATCACATGAAGTCCTAGATCACAGCACTGTGTCCATGCAGATGCACATTCAAACTCCCTGAGCAGGGGAGCTACAGGTCAGGGAAGGCTGCTGTTACCCAAGTGGATATGAAAGGGAGGGCAGGATTGAGCACAGGCTGCAGCCAGGAGCAAAGTGGACGAATTTCCCCTCCATAACTCGGCTCCTGTCCCTTCAGTCCTGCCCTTCAGTCCCCACTCTTAGCTCTGTCCTGCGGTCCGGAACACCACCCTGATCAGAGACGGTGAGAGAAAAGTGAAATTCTGACACGTCCATGCCATGTTGAGAGGGAAGGCGAATAAAACTTATGGGCAGCAAACGGAGAGAGGGGAAGAGTGCAGGAATATCCCTGCGGCTGGGCATTTGGGGGCAATAAAGAAGGTCCCAGCCACTCACACGTCCAATTATTTTCCCTCGTGGTGAGTGGGTGTGTCCCATTCTCGGGGGCTGATCCAGCCTCAAACTGCCACCAGTAGAACAAAACCAGTTTAATTCACCCCTTTGGCTATGTTGGTGCAAATGGGGGATGGGGGGGGGGCACGCTCCGGTTTCAGAGGAAGAGCATCATATTTTGAGTGACTTTGGAGCCTAAATTTGACTGATTCTGAGTCATTTTGGTTTTTAATGGTTTAAACGTAAAAAAAAAGAGACTCCAGCTCCATGGAAATGGGACCCTCTTAATCCGAAACCAGCATGTTCCACGCACAGACTCGCACCACACGAGTTGAGTTCAACCCTCACAGAAATACCAGACTCCGTGCTCAGCGTAGCCTAGCCCACAGTTGCAGAGACGTCGGTGGGCTATGGGTTTGTCTCCCAGGTCTGCTGCACGGGTTTAACAACAGGGGTGATTTTAAACCGGTTTAACAGACCTGACACGTAATCACGTGGACAACGATTTCAGTTAAAACCAGGCTTTTTGAGCTCACATCGATTAGGTGCAGGGTTAAGAGGCAGGAAGATCCAGCAGTCAGGGCAAGAGCCTTGAATTTAGAAGACCTGGGTTCAAGTCCACGCACTGCAATAGATTCCTTAGGTGTCCTTGGGCAAATCACTTGTCACTTTGTGCCTCAGTTTCCCCATTGGGGAATAAGAGCCCTGCCCTGCCTCACAGGGGTGTTGGGATAAATCCATTAAAGATTGTGCTAGCGTGATGGGGGCCAGATAATGAAACCAGTGCAAATTCTTGTGTTGACGCCTGAATCTGTGCCGTTCGACCTGTCGCACCATGCAAAGCCCTGGTATAGATGGGGCACAGCGGTGTGGGAAAAGGGTTTGTGCTGAGCATGTCTTAGCCTTCACCCCAGCATAGCGGGGCCTGTTTGTTCTGAGCCCGGGTGGCTGAGGGAGGGCGTGCGGGGGACCGTGTTCTGCAGGCCAGTGCATGGGAGGGAGGGGCCGGGGGGTTGGGAGGAGGACGCAAACTCTCTTTAGAACTGAACTGCAGTGCGTTTGAACTGCTGCCTGGAGTCCCCAGGCTGAGATCAGGCCGGGCCCCAAGAAGGGGCCCCTTGCTAGAGCCCCGGGACCAGCAATGCTGAGGCAGCGGCGCAGTGCGGGCACACAGCCGGGCCCAGCCATGGAGGGGCTCATAGACAGCGGCCCGCCCCACTGCTCCCATCCCCTTTCAGAGGCTGCCCTGGCCTGCGCAGGAGATGAAGGACGCCGCTGGGCTGCACCGACAGGTGCGTGCTTTCTTTCTCCAGGCTGAGGGGCTTAAACAGAAAGAGGCTCCGCTCTGTTCCTAGCTGCGTCTCCCTGCGCCGGCTGGTCTGGGAGGCGCACGGCACCACTGCTGACCTGCAGGGAGCCGAAGGATGAAATCAGTCTCCCCTCCCCATGAGCCAGGCCTTGCAAAATCCTGGGATTTAATGAAGAATACAGGTCGTCTTCGGGTGGGGGAGCACCTGGGGTCCCGTTGTCCAGCTTCTCTCTGCAACCAGCGGGGCTAGTTTTTTAACCCGAAGCCGAGAATCTCAGGGAATCCCCTGCCTCCAGACGCTGGGGCTTTAAGGGAAATAGCAAAGACCCCCCAAGGCTTGCCACAGAATGATGAGAGTTGGGCACACTCCGAGTCTGGACATATGTGAAGCATGCAGAGAGCTTACGGCTGGCTTCTGCCTGAGCTGCTGGGACCACAGTGCCCAGGTTTTTTTAGGTTCCCTGCTAGCCTTCGATCCTACCTAAGCTGCTGCAACCTTTATCCCATCTAACCCCCGGGAGCTCTCACCCCGGTTATCTGACGTGCAGGGAACCCAGGTATTTTGTACCCTTTATCCTGGTAAAGAGTTGGGAAGCAACAAACAGGTCGTGTCTCCCCCACCTTGCAAATGACCAGCACCCCAGCCCCCCCTTTTCCAAACCACCTGTGATGCTACCTGACTGACAGCTGCCAGTCTGCATAGGAACACCCTTACCTGCAGCTCTTAGGTCTCTTAGGGCCAGACCCTGTAAGTTATTTGGTCACTTTAACTCCTCTGGGCCTTCGCTTGATGAATCAACACTCTTCCTGCTTGGAAAGCACCATCTTCCTGGGTGGTTTTCATGGGAAAACCCCCCCAAAAACGGAGTGGTGGGGGGATCGTTCCTGGAAAGCTGACGGCTCTCGGTTAGGATGGCTCTCTGCCTTCGCTCACCCCACCCCACCCCGCGCATCCTACGAGGCTGTGGTCGTGCTTGCTGGCTTGCCCATGGCTGCCCCCAAGAGCAGTATGGGTCGTGGTGTCACACGGCAGCGCTGGGGTGGGACTGTGCCGTGCTGATAACTGGAAGCAAGCTCGGGGCAGGCGGCGGTGCGGGCTGGCTGACCTCCAGCAAGGGGTGACGCCGGAAGCTCTCGGGGCTGGGGTTTTAGAGGACAGCTGGTTGGGAAGTGGAATGTTGTGGGATGGGTGGATGGGTCGTGGGGGGGACGGGGTGGATTATTCCTCCCCCACACGGGAATGAAGGGCCAGATCCCAGCTGCGGCTCGTCCTCGGGCTGGGCAAAGCTGGGAAAGCTCCGTTCCAGCGTCTCCTGGCAGCCACCAAGTCACCAGCCCCCCCAGCAAGTCTCAGAAGCCCTGGGGCCCAGGGTGCGATCACGGGTGCCCCTAATGTCCCTTGGGGACTTGCTGTCATTAACCCTTTCTCCGCTGAACCCCGCTGGCAACGTAGGGGAAGATTTGAGCATGACAGGGTGGAGCTGGGGATTCATCTCCCCCCTCTGAGCTCTTACCCCAGCCCCAGGAATGAGGGTGCGGGCCCAGAGGCGCCCGGGTCCACTCTGGACCTTGCGTTACTCACGTCCCATCTTCCTCTCTCTCCCTGGTCGCTGCAGAGCCGGGGACGTCAGCCAAACGATGAGGCTGCTGTGGATTCTCCCGACCCTCTGGCTGTTGGCAGCAGAGGGTCTCCCTGCCCGGAGGGCACGGACACGGAGAGAGTTGGCGCCAGCCTTGCATGAGCGGGGGATCCGCGACGCCGGCGGCTCCTACTGTGAGAGGAACAATGCCTGCTGCCCCGGCAGGGACGACGCCTGCACCGTGCCTTACCTGGATACCATCTGCTACTGCGACCTTTTCTGCAACCGCACCGTCTCCGACTGTTGCCCTGACTTCTGGGATTACTGCCTGGGCATCCCGCCCCCCACGGTCGTGCACAAAGGTAGGTGGGGCAGCCCCCCGCCAGCTCACTCTGGCATATGATGCCCGATTGCTGGACCTGGTGACCCAAGGCCTCTGGGTACCGCATAGGGTCAGCGGCGATGCAAGCGCCATCCCTCATACGTGCAGCTCCGTACCTCTGCCCTAGATTGACCCCCAGACCTCAGTGGCCAGGGCCAATTCAGTTCTTGGCTTCTCTGCTGAGGCTGTCGATGACAGGCCGATCGTTCAGGTGGAGTTTGCATAGTTCAACTCTGTCCCCTAGGAACTAGGCTGAGACACCCCTTCGCCCCCCAGACTTCTAGCAAACAGTGATAACGTGGTCGCACCCGCGGCAGGATTTGAACCAGCAAACCCCGGTGTTTCCAGGCCCTCAATGCCCTCCGCCCCTCTGTTCTCCAAGGAGTCAACAGCAATTCTATTCACCGAGGCCTCTGTTCCATCTCCAGCCCGCTGGGCTGCCGTCCAGCATCCAACCCCTAGTCCTGTCCATAAGGGGAACGCCCCAGGGTCAAATCCCCAGAGATGGGAAGGCAACACCCCCTGCCGATCTGCTCGGCATCGGGCTGCCTTTGGATCCTGCTGCTGGACGTTGCCAACGGCCCGTCTCTTCCACCATCACCCTTATCGCAGATCCTACTTAATATATGCTCAGTTCCTTGGCCGCTGTCAGGCCTCGGCCTGACAGCGCCTGGGAACGTGCGCACTTCACACACACGAGAGCTGTCTTTCTCTGGCTCTGGGGTGGGCTTTTCCTAGAGCTCTGGCAGCCTCTAGAGCGAAGAGTCGTAACCCCAGAGATGCTGGGAGCTGAGAAACTCCTGGGCCTGGAAGGGAGATCCCGGATCCTGCTTCTGGGCAAACCCTGTCCTGGGGTAAGAGGAGCAAATGCCATGGCGGAGGGGGACAATGGAGATTAGGCTTCCGTATGCCCAGGCTGACTTTGGCCGGGGGGCTAACTGAGAGCAGACTTTGGCCCAGTATATTCCAGTTCCATCTCTGGGAACACAGGGTCAGATCCTCAGCATCTTCACTGGAGCCCAGCTGACTTACACCAATGCAGAATCTGGCCCACATTAGCTACTGACCATTCCGTGGCGCCCTGCATCTACAGGCCCCGCCGTGCAGTACAGCCTATGGGTCGTATTCCACGCTACGTTACGCCACCGCAAACCCACGTAACACCTTTGCCTTCAGTAGGCTCCCTCCAAAACTTCACCTGGTGCAACTGGAAACAGAATTCGACCCTGCCTAGATAAATGGGTCCCTTTCACCCCAGGGCTGAAATGCAGCCATTTCTGGGCTGGAGCGTGGCAGCTACCTCATAGCAACGCTGCACGGCCAGTTGGGAAGGAGAACATCATGTACGCTCTGACATTGCACGGGCAATTCCAGGAGAACGAGCCGGGCTGGAATTTGGCCAGTTACAGGAGTTATATCCCTACACCTGGAAATGGGATCGTTAATTGTCAGGTGATCAGGTCCTTGGACTGATGCGGCTTCCGTGGATATCAGAGCCCGTTGCCACTCGAGATCGTGCTGCTCACGGACGGTGCCTCTGCCTCGCTGGCATCTGATGGGCTGCGTTCCCCGCCCTCTAATGCATGTAACAAAACTCTTTCTAAGAAGCCATTGAGGAACCAGCCAGCTTATAAATATGAATCAAGCGTTTGTAACTGGCTTCTTTGTCAGAAATGTTTCCAGTCCATGTGGCGTGCGTGGGTGTCCTCTCTGAGCTGGTGAGGCTCTCACATGAGCTCACCCTGTTAACGCCACACTCTGGGAATGCTGCAGGGTCGCACGGTAATGGCACAAACCACTGTGCACTCCTTACTACGTCCCAAGGGGGAGGTTGGCCCGAGAGGGGGCTCTGTGGCGGCCACGCTGGGGTCTGAGGATCCCAAAGCGAAGTGGCATGTTGGGCGTGTGGGGAGCAGGCTCCTAAGCCAGGGGGGCAGATTCTGATCTGTTCCACCAGTGGGAATCCAGAGTGTCCCCAGTGGAGCAATTCTGGATTTGGACCTGTGCGGCTGAGAGCAGAACCTGGCCCTCTGCTGACTGAGCTGTGGGGAGCAATCAGAAAAGCCCGGGGCGTATTTACGTCAGAGGCAGGCCGGGCACGTGTCACACCTTGGACACGCTTCTTAACTTTACCTGGCAGGGAACCCAACACCGCACAAACAGCTGCCGCTGCACCATGGCACATGCCGTGAGCCAGGGAGTCACAGGTGATAAGTCTCTAATTGCACTTTGTACAGCTGCCCTGGTCACAGCTAGTGGCTGGGAGACAGCAAAGGAAGGGGGGAGTTAAGGACCTGCGTGGCCAAGATGCTGCAGGGCAATTCAGCGGGGTCCTAGCAACAGTTGTGTAGCTGTACCCCTTGCTGGCCCCGGAGGGGAGTCGGAAGGACCTGGCTTCTGCTCCCCGAGACAGAACGTAACCCTTTCATGCCCTGCGAAGAGCTGTGCCCCCCCAGCACAGCTCAGGGAGGCTGGGAAAACCTGTCTGAGATTGGCTGTGACTCAAATATTTCCAAGGCAAACACAGAACCGTTCTAACCGGGGATTAGTTTGGAAGGGTGATCCAGCGGTTAGGGCACGTGCCTGGGACTCGGGGAAACGTGGGCGCCATTCCCTGCTCTGCCACAGACTCCCTGTGTGATCCTGGGCGACTCCCTTAGCCTTTCTGCATTGGCCGGTGACGTTTATGGTCCCCGTCCTGTTCCTTTGAAGCCAATGGAACGCGTCCCCCCCCCACCTGCACTGGGAATTGAACCCGGCTCTGTAGCCTCGTGTGTCCCTGCACAACAGTGCCTCACCATGGTGTGTTCTCCACCTCTCTCCTCTTCAGATTGTGTTCGCGGGGGACAGAAGTACCCAGTCGGAGCTACCTACAGAGAAAACTGCAACCTTTGGTGAGTCTTCAGCTTCCCCGGTTCCTGCCTGCTAATGGCCATGTTTCTTGCTGGGGTCAGGTGTTGCTAATTATTTCCTGAGCGGCTAATGAGCTGATTGCCATCAGTGAGGTCAGATGACCCGGGTTCCTTTTTAAAGGGCCTGCTAATGCCAACGCCCTGTGCAGCAGCGCCGTGTGTCAGCCGGCAGGAAGCTCATTGGCAGAGCCCAGCCCCTGTCTGGGACCAGGCAGCCTAGGTGGCATGTAGGGCCATCACAGCTGTACAAGGACCTGTGCTGACCATCTCTGGAAACGCCTCCCCCCCACAACTCCTCCAGCCTTTGGAACGCCGCTCCCCTCCCCCAGTTGCAACTGTCCCTCTCCGGAGCCAATTGGCGCTGGCATTTGATCAGCAGGAATGCGGGGGTGGCTTGCAATCCGTGTTGAAGCAAACTGCTCCAGCCAGTTCCCAAGCTCCCGGGGCTGGACAGGGTCAGCCCCTGTTCAGAGCAAGGGCTTGAATACGGGCCAAAGGTTCCCCAATCCTGCATTTCCTGCAAAAGGGGAAGTGTTTCCCAGCAGGGCTGGGCCTTTGGGGGCTGAGTGAACACGCCTCCCGCCGAAATATTTCCAGCCCTGACCCCACGGAGGACTTAATAAGCAGTGCCCCATCCAGCTCGGATTCCAGATGTGTCTGCATCGTGTGTGATCCCAGCTACTTCCATCCATCCCCAAGTCCTAACAGACCCCTCAGGCACGTCCATCCCTGCTTCGGCACACAGTGTTTCCATCCACCCATGCTGCTTCCCTTCCCAGCCCCCCCACGCAGCAGCATCCTCGAGCCGCTAGGAAGAGCCGGTAGGCCGCCTGCCCTGCGGTTGCCATAAGCTGGGGCTGCTCTAACTTACGCCCGGGGTTGCTCTAGTGCCCAGAGCAGCCTGGCGTCTGGCAGATGGCATGAACATCTGTGAAGCTGCTGCTGGGCTCCCTGGGCGGCGCATCCCAGGAGCCGGTCAAGGGGTTGTCCATCCAGCACCTTCTGTCACACCAGCACCGCCACCCTCTCCCCACGCCAGCGTTTACAACAGGATCTGCTCTGCTCCACCTGTCGATTCAGCGCCTCAGCGCGAAGCCGTGGGGCAGTTCCCCGGGCTGGGGTCGATGCTGTGGATCGCAGCAGGGCACGATTCTCTCCCCAGGGGCTAACAACAAGATGATCCAGTAGCCTGGCTGACGTTGTGCAGAGACCAAACAGCAAGGAGGGTGGAGCAAAGGACTTGGAAAGCAGCGGGGAGGCAGCGGAATTTGAACCCTGCATTTTTCCATTGCCTCCGGGGCGCAGGGCAGGCAGCGATCGCCAGGCAGGGGGCGGGAGGGAAGATCCCCCGGGGTTATAACACACAGAAGGAATGTTGGGCCTGAGAAGGGAGACTGCGATCCCCAGCCCCCAGGGAGGGTCATCGTGGTTGTTCCAGTGCCCCCTTCTCACGGCACAGATGCGACCACCCTCCCGGCAGCCCCCAAGTGCGGAGACTCTGGGATCGGAGCAGTTCTCAGCCCTCGCAGCTCTGTCGCCTGGGGGAGGAGGGGTGAGAGGTGGGGGGGCGACAGAGAGGGGAATCTCCTGTCACCGCTGGGCCCTTCAACCTGCTGCTGGTTTCTAGCAGCTTATAAACTCTCTCGTCCTCGCCTGGTTGCTGAGAGCTCCCTGTGAGCCAGGGGCCAGGTGCAGCTGTGTGGGGAGGGGAAGAGGGGGGGTTGCTGAAAGCCTCTTCCTGCATGTCTGGCACCCACCTGGCCCCGGGGCCCGTCCAGGCAGGTGGCGCAGGGAGCCAGGTGTGGAAGGGAAGGAGGGATCCTTGCTTGGCCAGGAGAGGGGTGGGGTAGGAGGGACCAGTCCCTGCCCCCAAGCTCCTCACTTCTTTGCTGGGGGCACCCCCACACCCAGGCTGCCCTCCCACTCCCTCTCCTGTAGGGCTGCAGGAGGTGGGGTGGACAGTATCCATGCCCCAGGGGACTATCTGCAGCAGCCTCTTTGTCTGCCCGCCCAGCCCTGCAGCCTGGTGCACCCCGAGGCGTGAGCCTGGCAGCGGGGAGGTGGGGGCAGTGGGCATCCAGTGCCCCCCAAAGGGGCAGTCGTCCCCTGCTGGGAGGAAGGCAGGGCGAGATCTCCCCATCTGCCTGGCTTCTCTGCCCCTTTCCACCCAGCGTCCCAGGGAGGGAAGATTAAAGCGGGAGTCCCCCCCTGCGGCAGGGGCCAGGCCCAGGCTCTGCGAGGTTGCTGCCCCAACTCAGTTCTGTCTATACTTGGAGAGCTCTGTCTGGCAGCTCCTTAAAAGGAAGGGCTGGAAAAGGAGCAAAAACCAGCGGGGCTCTCAGAGAAAATACCAAGCATTGCTTGGAGCGCGGTTAATGCTGGGGGAGGCTTGTGAGAGCTCCCCGTGGGTGCCAGGAGATTGGAGGCGCTGGAACGGTGGCTCTTTTGGAGGAGGGAGGGACATTCGGTGCCTGTGAGAGTGAGGGGGCTCAGGGGCCTGCTTCGTGCCCCACCCAGCACGCCCAAACTCTTGTGCTGCACTTTGATCCTCTGCTGCAGCCTCCGCACGGTGGGCTCCCCACACAGCCCTGCACCGTGGGGCACAGGACACTTGCTGGTGCGAACTAGACACCGCGGGGGCTGCTCTGTCACGTGGAGTCTTGCAGGCAAATTTGCGGGCTTCCATAACTCAGCCAGAGGTCCTGGGCCCCCCACAGCCTATTGCAAGCGTGGGCAGGCCAGGATCTGGGGCCCACGACGTGCAGGTCAGAGGAGCGGATCAGGGTGGTTCCTTCTAGCCTCACATTCTGCCATCAGGACCTGCTATGCCTTTCCTGCGCGGCTCGTCTAACGCAGCTCAGGCCTGGCGTGCACAGGCAAGTTCTATCGGCGTAACGACGTCGGGCAGGGGTGTGAAAAACCCACCCCCCGGGCGCCGGAGCTGTGCAGACCTCTCCCCCAGTGGAGGTGCGATGGACGCCTGGTGCCTTTGACGTGGCCGCTATAGCTCGGGAAGACGGGAGACCCTGCAGAGACGGAGAAACCCCTTCTGTCACTGCCCTCTGCGTCTCCGCTGGGGGGTGACCTATCCTGCCGCTGCAGTGCCCCTAGTGTAGACGTGGGCTGACTAGGTTTCTTTAGAGGTTTAGTACAGACTCTCTAGGGCTCTGTGGTTTTAACCCGGGCTGATAAACTAATTGCAAGGCAGCAATAGCTGCTCTGAACGTTCCCTTCCCCAAACTGGGACCCAGCCCAGGAGTTTATTGATGTTTGTAAAAGCCTGGTTAGCTTTTCGGACTCATTAGTTTTCCTCCCATGCGCCTGTGCCTTTCCAGACTCCAGCAGCGACCAACAGGGGAGCAGGTTACAGTCTCATGCAAGGGGCTGACTTCAAGGGCTCTCTGGCCGCGTTCTGCAGACCCGCGTGGTTCCAAAAGCGCAGGGAAGTGTCCAAACTTGTCGATGCTTCTCTGAAGGCAGCATCCAACCCTTTAAGTGCTGGCTTGTATGTAGATGACCTGTGAAGGGGGGAGGGAAGGCTTTGGAATGGACCACCCCAGCTGAATCGAAGCGGCAAGTTGCTGTTATCTGAGCAACAATGGATGCAGCTTCTCTCGAGATCCAGTGTAGGCTGCCCCCCCCCAGGGTCGCTCCCCCGCCTTGTGCCATGGGTAATGCATGGCTGAGGCGGCTTTGTGTCTAGCCAGGGAGCAAGCGAGAGAGAACACCTGAGCCCAGCCTCACACAGCAAATCTCTAGCACAGGCAGACACGTAGCAGCTCCATCCCGCGCCGACGGCAAGGCCCTGTCCTCAGTTCCCCACTTCCCTGACTGACCCTTCCCTCCTTCTCTTCCCAGCACCTGTAGCGGGAACGGCCAGTGGGACTGTGAGCAACACGCCTGCCTCATTGATGGGGAGATGATTGATGCCATCAACAGAGGGAACTATAGGTAAGAGCCATGTACCAAGAGGGTGGGGAGGAACGTTTGCCAGGCCCTTCAAAAGCCTGAAGGCTGGAGGTGTCGGCGTTTCACTCTGGGTCCAGGGGACAGCCAGGCGCTCTGAGAAACCTACAAAATGCTGAGCCAGGTTCGCTGTCGGTGTTTGGGTCATGGTAGCACTTAGAGCCACCAGCTGAGATCCTGGCCCTGTTGTGCTAGGTGCTGTACAAGCACACAGCAAGAGATAGCGTCTGTCCCACAAAGCTTACAGTCCACATAGACGTGCCAGACATGAAGTAGGAGGAAGGAAGAGGTAATTAGAGGGGGAAATGCGGTGCAGAGACTTTGCCTACGCTGGGCACATGAGAGTTAAAATTCTGCCCTAAACCTCCCGTCCTGGTGGCAGTAAATGAAATATCCCGATAACCCTTTCGATGATGTTTTCAACGAAACTGGCCCCAAAAAGGCAGCACATTTTTTTTTTTGTGAAAAATGATAAATTCCAACCGTTGACCAAATTTTCATGGGAAAAAAAATCTCATTTTTGGGAGCCATTTCTTGTTTGAAAAATTTAGTCCTGCTCTAGGGGACAGCCCTTGTGCCCCACTGCGTTGGCGCGTCACGGCCAGGGTGGGGGGGTAGAATCTCGCATGAGAAGTGTGTCTGCCAACCGACGCGCTGCTAAACGCCCTGAGCACCCACAGAGCACGGATGGACTCGAGGGTTCAGGCACTGCCGGACACCTGGGTTCAGTGTCGACCATTGCTGTAGACCCTGGGCAATCCCTTAGCCTCTCTGTGGCTCTGTTCCCCATCTGTGCCTGCGCCTTGTCTCCCAGGGGCGAGGAGAGGGTAAATGTATTAAAAATGGGGGTTTTGTGGTGTCGGGGACCAGATGAGTACCTAGAACGGTGCGGAGAAGGTTTCGTCTCTGTGTAATGGACCAAACCAAAGCCCTGGGCTTGATCTGAACTGCAGCTGTTGAATGGGAGCGGAGAGGAATCTGCAGCTGGGCCCTGCAGCCCCGGGGTTTGGTGCAGGCCCATCTCTGTATTAAACACCCTCGTGCCCCGAAATAACCCCTCATGGGGGAGCGGGGCTGATCAACATCCTACGGCTTCAGACTGAGCCGAGAGGGGCCCTCCTCTAACCGGACTTGCTCCCGTCCCTCGCTAGCTGGAGAGCCGCCAATTACAGCCACTTCTGGGGGATGACGCTGGACGAAGGGATCCGCTACCGGCTGGGGACCGTCAAACCGCCCAGCACCGTCATGAGCATGAACGAGCTGCAAGTGAGTCTGTCTCGCCTGGCCCCGGCCTTTCTGGAACGGGATGAGGGCGAGGGCGGGGGTTGGGCTGCGTCCCTCTATTCTGCATCTGGGCTGTTTAGCTCCTCTCCCTGGCTGCGGTACTTGGGACCCGCACTCCCGGCCTGGCCTGCAGCCCATTGCTGCTCCAACCCCGGCAGCTCACTCTGCGGCTCGGCTCCGGCCCCTCCCACGTGCGTGTGATTTTGGGGGGCCACCCGCTGGTTTCATCCTCGTTGAGGTTACACCCAAGAAACGCTCAGCAAAGAGATTGGTCAAAACAGCCTCTGGAAAGGCTACAAGGACCATTCAGCCTCATCATAGACTTATAGGGCCCTTGTCTCACCTGAGCACGTCATGCTCTAGCATGATTAGATGCCTGTGGGAGCGTTATCCCCATTGTACAGCTGAGCACTGAGGCACAGGGCACATTAAGTGACTTGACCAAGGTCACATTGGGAGGCTGTGCCTGAGCTGGGAATTGAAGCCAGGTCTTTTATGGCCCAGTCCTGCATTGGGAGGGCCAGAGAGGCAGGGCCTTTCCCCTTGTGCTGGCAACGGCTCCGTGCTTTTCGCTCAGGACCGCTGCTCTCGGCTGCTGATTATTGCTGAGCTGCGGAAGCCCCGGGCTGTCGCGATTCGATTTCACACACTGGCAGCCCTTCGCCGCACAGGCTTCAAGGGCACGTTCCTGAGCCGGGGCTAACGACCAGCAGGAGTCACGTAACGGGGAACGTTACCAGTGCGTGCAGAGGCACGCCATGCTCACCCACGAGCGAGTGTGCCCAGAAGCATGCCTGCACGCATGCCCAAGCGTGCTGCTCACCTACACGCAGCGATGCCCTGGCACGCAGAGGGACTGAGGGACTGGCGTCTCGTGCTTCTGCCTGTAAAGCCAGGAGGCAGGGTGGCTCCGTGTCGGTCACTGCCCTCCTTTGAAGGCTGGCTCAGGGTGCAGGCAGGCACGGGCGCGTGTTCTCTGGAGGAGGCTGCAGTCTCCCCAGGGGAGCCCGCGGTGCAGGGATCCAAAGCCACGTGTCCCCAGCTCAGCAGATCCAGCCTTTTCCTTCCCCTGTTTGTTTCCCATCAGAAGCGAGGTCCGTGCAGGGCCCCAGGCCCCTGCCATGCTGCTGAGTCTGCAAAGCCAACCCGCTGCACGGTCCATTACCCCGGACACATTCTGTCCCCAAAGGCTCCTGCTAGAACAAACACGCGGGCAGGGGCTGCTGGTGGATGCTGCTGACATCGCTGGGGCAGAGGCGAAACGCCACCCGGGGGCTCTGCTCCCATCCAGCGCAGCCCAGTCGATTGTGCGGGGCCCCCCGCCAGTGTGTGTTGCAGGGCGACGGGGCACTGCGCCCGCTCGTCTTTTTCCAAGCACGTTCTTGGAGAGTAAGACGCTGTTTTTCCAGTGGGAAAGGGAGGGCGGGCAGGAAACCCAGGCTTCAGCGGATGGGACAGAACATTATTCCAGCTCGTGCTATTGTTTGCGTGCTGCCCTTTCTGTTTGTCTCTTGGCACTTCTGTTTGACCTGAGACTCGGGGGTTGGCTAAGCCAGGACGGGAAGTGGTCGGAACAGGGGGAAAGGCCGCTGTCTGTGAGGCAGGTTGATTTCATTCTGCTCTCCCGTGCTTGGGAATTCCCTGCACTTGGCCGAGCCAGTTGCAGGGGCTATGTCCACTCGTGGGGGGGGCTGCCCCTGCTCGACACATGACGCTGCATCTGGGAGGGGAGCAGCTCTTGCCTTTGTGCGCCTTCCCGGGTGGCAAAGGTCAGGGCAGTGGGCAGTAACATGCTCAAGTTCCATTAAGGACTGTAGCGGCAGCGTTCCCAGCAGCGCCTCCTGTGCATAACCTTGGCCGAGCGTGTGAAGTGGTTGATCCACATCCTACCCTGCTCCCGTCGAAGGCAGCTAGTGTTTCAGAGACCTGGACGTTGGAGTCAGAGCCCAGGGGTGTAGTCTGCCTGGATACCCTCTTGTTTACTCAGTTCTGCATCTCCCCACCTTGCCTGCCGGGGGCCTCTTCCCACTGTGGAAGGAAGGAAAATGCAAACCCAATTAGAGTCGGATGTGCCCAGACTGGGAGCTCCAGACCGGAGCCCTGAAATCGTCCTGTTTCCCACAGCCGCTTCTCAGGAGCCTTGACTGCGGCTGCTCTTAGCCAGCCCCAATCTCGGCGGATCACTTTTCTCCAGGCTCCCACTGGGAAATCCACGAGGTGCAAGGGAGGGGGAGAAGGAGGACTTCACTGTTATGGGCTGGCTTTGTTTTTCTTGGAGTGCACCCATCCCTGGCCCCTGGCGCGAGATCACTCGGGAGAGAATATAGCACAAACATCAGCGCGCTTTCCCCTCCTAGAACCCGGGCCTCCGTGCCCAGGGCAGCACCACAGTCCAAGGCTGCAGTGTCCTTCACTCCCCCAACTGTGTATTTTTAGAGACGCTTCCTGACGGCACAGAAATGCATCCGCCCCGGTGAATGGCTGGCGGGCGGGAGGGGTCTGGCCAGCGTTGCCCAGGAAGGACTCCTGAATTCATCCCAAAACGAAAGGCAGCCATTTGTTCTGCAACTGCAGGGCGACCCAGAGACATTTGCAATTCAGTCGGGTTTAAAGGAAACCTGTTTTACAGTAGCCCTAGAAGCCGGAACCCAAGCTCAGGGCCCCGGGTGCTAGGTGCTGTACACACCCAGTGAGAGACAGCCCTTCCCCGAGTCCCAGCCCAGTGGCTTCACCCCCAGCCCATTTGCAGTTTGTCTGCTAGGCGGGTGGAGGTTGATTGCTTGCTTGGGGAGGTTTGGATCCTGCAGGAAGCTTTTGGTGGGGAGGGGGCGAAGGGTCCTGGGGAACGGGGAGGAGGCCGGGCTCTCAGTTGGCCGTGGGCTCTCTCTAGAAGGGCTCCTCTCTTGAATGCAGCCTGGAAATCCAGCCGCCCTGGGCCGTGGTGACCCTAGTCCCTTTGCCCCGCTGAGGCTCCCTGTCTCTGCTTCTGCAGATGAGCATGGACACCAACGAGCTCCTCCCCAGCCATTTCAATGCCGCTGACAAGTGGCCCGGGATGATCCTCCAGCCCCTCGACCAGGGCAATTGTGCCGGCTCCTGGGCTTTTTCTACAGCCGGTAAGATGCCCGTCATGCTGGGGCGCCTGGCACCATGCCCTGTTGGGGAGCAGGTGCAGAGAGGGGGGCTTCTCTGGCTAGACCTGGTGCCAGGGCTCGGGTAGGGGGTGGCTGTGACACTCGTGCCCTCCTTTCCCGCTCATGGGAAGACGTCTATCACACACACACCCCCGTTGCTGCCATGGATTGGCGTGGTGGGTAGAACGGACCCTGGTGCCCAGTGGCCCCAGACTTGATTTTGCAAAGCGGGAACCTCCAGCAGCTTTGGCCCGTCCTTCATGCCAAGGGCCAGCTGCTCCCTGCCCCGTATCTGGCCCATGGGGGTGAGGCTGGGGACCGGGGAGGGGAGAATGGTTATATCTGCTGTCTTAGGAGCCTCCTAACCATGCGACTTTCCTCCAAGCGGTGGCTTCGGACAGGATCTCCATCCATTCCATGGGGCACATGACGCCTGCCCTGTCCCCGCAGAACCTGATCTCGTGCGACACCCGCAACCAGCAGGGCTGCAGTGGGGGCCGAATCGACAGGGCCTGGTGGTATCTGCGCAGACGAGGGTGAGCGGGGCCACCCAGGGGACACGGCTGCTTCATTAGCCCTGGGGCTAGGCTGGGTTGAAGGGCATCGGCAGAGCTTTGGGCAGGGGGGAGAAGCCCCGGAGTGGGACAGTGGGGGAGAGGGCTGGGGACTCGGATAGTGGGGGGCTGTAGCTGGGAATGCAGAGCTGGGTGTGGGGAGGGCAGGGCTGCACCGGGCACCCTAGCCGTCCTTATGCCATCATCACCCCAAGGCAGGGGCCAGGGGCCAGCCGTGGGCGGGGCACGCTAGGGCCGGTGCTCTGCCCCCATGCGCTGCTGTACGTCCCTCTCTAACCCCCATCTCGCCTGCCAGGGTGGTGACGGACAGCTGCTACCCCTTCACCAGCCGGGAGGGCAGCGCCCCCGCAGACCGGCCCTGCATGATGCACAGCCGCTCCACGGGCAGAGGGAAGAGGCAAGCCACGCAGCAGTGCCCGAACCCCCAGATCCACTCCAACGAGATCTACCAGTCGACCCCTGCCTACCGCCTCTCCTCCAACGTGAGTGCCGCTGCCCCGCCCCCCGGGCCACGCTGGGGGTTCAAGCTGAGCGCTTCGCGGAGTCCAGCCCCCGAGGGGTTGATGCTGGTGGCCCAGGTCCAGCCAGCATCTCCCGCTGACCCAGCCCTGCTCTGTGTTTACAGGAGAAGGAGATCATGAAAGAGCTGATGGAGAACGGGCCTGTGCAAGGTAAGGGATGCGCTGGCTGGACTGGACCCATCCAGCCCTGCCCAGGGACCCCCCTCCCCACCCGACTCCCGTTACCCTAGTGCAGAGGAAGGGGGCTCTGTGGTTGGCTTCCCTTTGGGCCGCTTTTCCTCCTGGCTGGGAGTGGGGTAAAGGGGGCACGTCCCGCGGGCGGCTGCCCTCCGTTGCTATCCCCATCAGGACCTCGGGGTGGAGCTGGCAGGGGAGACTTTAGCCTCGAGTGCTGGCCTTTGAGGGTCTCACCAGGGCTTTGGCACGGAGCAGCTCCGCGGCACCAGATGACTTTGCGCATGCCGACCGGCTGAACCGTGGGGGACCTGACTGGTGGAGACGTACGTGCCGGCAGGGCGAGGCAGCAGCTGGGCAGGGTTTTAACAGAATTGTTTTGTCACGCACTTAAACTGTCCAAAGTTGGGGTGACAACCAGTAAAAACTGAATGCTCGCTTTTGTAAAACCCAGACACTTTTTAGTAACAACTGAAAACCAAGGGCCTTAAGCATTCTGCCAGCTAGTTAATGGCCTCCCCATCTCAGGACCACAATGTACCCACTCGTAAACACCTTGCACAACCCCTCCATGCACATGTGCGCCCTTCACAGGAAGGGCGATGCTGTTTAATATTTAACAAGCTGTTTGATTGGTGAAGTTCCTCTGCTTGGTCAACGTGTGGTAAAGTCACAAGGAAGCTGTTTAATGGTCCCTGGCGCTGGGGACTGCTTGTTACTAGGACCGTTTTTCAATGATTAACTGCAGGGAGCTGAGCTCCAATTGCTATTGGTTGAATTTTTAATTTGTGTGACCCTAAATTTTGTAAAATCTCCCTGGGGCAGTCCAAAGGGGAGGGAGAAATCCCGCTCGAAAACCCTGCTGTGTTCTCCCAATCTGCACTAGGCACCCGTATATTTTCAGCCGGGCTGACTTTCTAGATAAACAACCAAACAACACAGAACAACTGCCAGACCTGCTTGTGGGAGAGAGCACAGTGTGTGCATCTCGGCCTGAGCATGCTGCATTAACTCCACCTCTCAAAATGGCCCAGGAAATTAAAGGTGCGGTATACACAATCTCTCTCCATCAAGGTCACCTAGCTACTAGCACCAGAGAAGCTCATGCTGTACAGAGGATAGAGAGGGCATTGCTGGGGAAAGAAATCTGGCCTGAAGGGGATAGTATGGGCCAAATTCACCCATTGGTGTTAATGCCTGCTGAGACCAAGGCTATGACACCTAGATGGCGTCCCCTCGCCCCGGTGGTAACGATTCTCTCTCCTCCCTGTCTGCAGCCATCATGGAGGTCCACGAGGATTTCTTTGTGTACAAGAGTGGTGTCTATCGGCACACGCCGGTGATGGCTGGGAAGCCGGCACACCACCGGAGACACGGCACCCACTCGGTGAAAATCACAGGGTAAGGAGGGCCGGCCGCTGCCTCTCGTGCCGTAGCGGTGTCGGGCAGGGTCACGTGGGTGCCGGAGAGGGTGTCGGAGGGAGAGCGGGGCGTGGGCGATGGTTGGAGTCTGAGGGGTGTTGAGGTGCATCGGGGGGGTGAGGTGTTTGCGAGGTGAGCGGGTGTGTGCGCTGCGCTCTGAGTGAGGAGGTGCTGGTGAGAGGCAGGTGGCTGGTTGAGTGTATTTGCGGGGAGGTGTCACACTGAAGCACGGGGCGGTGTGCGGAAGGGGCAGGGCACTGTATTTGGGAGGGGTCCGGGGGATGTCTGCGGGGTTATTTACTGGCTGCCCTTGCCTGGCCTGCGAGTGGCATTGACTGCGTGCCAGGCGCGGGCTCTGGAATGAGGAACCAAAGCTCACCGCGGGGCCCTGCAGGGAAAGCAGAGGCCCGAAGAACGAATGTAGCCAGACAGGGTCACTCCCCTCTGGGCAGGGGGGCGGCGGGGGGAAGAGAGGAAGGGAGCTTTTCCTCTGATGGCAGAGAGGCAGCTGGGCAGTGGGGCCCATCCTCCCCAGCCCCGGGCAGCTCGTGTCTGGGAGCCACGGGACTCTGGGAGTGGGGGCTGCAAAGAGAGTCCCTGCCTGCCCGGCCCTTGCAAATACATTTCCTTTGCTTTAAGAAAAAGCCACTCTAGTGCCTAGGTCAGGGCCAAGACCGACGTAGCGCTGGGGGCAGCTGGTCAGGACTGAGGTGCGTTCGCCCCTCTGGAGGCAGGACTGCAGGCGCAGGAGGGCTGAGGGTTGGGATTTTGGGGCACTGACTAAGCTACAGGATGCAGGGGCTGTGCGTCCAGAGAGAAGGGCACTGGCTTGGGCGGGGAGCCTATGCCTAGGATATCAAGGGCAAGGCTGCTGGTTGGGATTGAGGGGCACCGGCAGAGCTGCTCAGGGGCCCAAAAGTGGGGCAGCAGGGGCAGTGGGGTGGGAGTGAGGGGCACCAGGGCCGTGCAGGGGAGGTTGCCCGCCCTTGCCTGTGCTATTCCTAGCTCTTGCATCCCTCCGCACGTGGCTCAGCCCTCCCCAGTTACTCCGCCTGGCTGGGTTCCTGCAGCGAGTTTGTCCGTCCCAATGCACGGCCCTTGGGCGGGAGGCCTGGCCGCAGAGGCTCCGTGCCATCTCCGCGAGCCAGGAAACCGGCAAAGCTAAACAAACCCCTGGCCCTGGGACCTCTCTAGCCTGATACCTAAATCTGTGCACCGCAAGTAAACAGAGCGTCGCTGTGGTTACCTGTTCCAACGCCAGCAGCAAAACACTCGGGGCAGGCAACTGCTCTGCTCGGAGGGCTGGAAAAACCCGAAGCTCGGCGCAAGCCCCGGGCAGACAAACGAAGGGCGCGAGGCTCTTTCCCACGCGTGGTCTCCCGATCTGCTCATGAGAGTCGCGGATGGCAGCTTGCCCAAACGGCCCCGGATCGTGGCCAACCCATCTCCAAGGGTGCGATGGGAGAGAGCGGCTGGCGAACAGGGTCGCCTCTGGTTTGCCCTTGGGCACAAGACAAGGGTTGGAGGGCTCCTGGGGATTGTTAACAGGGCACCACGTCTTCACCCGCTGCCCTGGGGTTTGCTGGGTCTAGTCGCACCACGGTTGGGAGCCAATGAAAATTAAGGTCTCAGATGCGCTGGGTGCCTCTCACCCAGGTGTCAGGGCCCGCTGTGCCCCGGGAGTAGAGGGGCTGTGGATGGGCTGTGGAGACTGAGCTATGCTGGCAGGGTCCTTCCAGATCAGGGGCTGGGGAAGCTGACACTGCTGTAACCTTCCTGAAGATGAAACACAGGGCTTCACTCCCCAGGGCATACCAGCCGCTGCCTTCCCCGGCGCTCATCAAATGCATCGCCTTGCTGGGGAGAAAAGTGCCCCCACTTGGCAGCGCTGGCTTCTGCTGCGCGGAGAGGCAAGGGGCTGGACCCATCGGGTCTGTGCTTCTCCCCTCCTGCCCCCGGCCCACAACCATGCCGTTAATGATCTGTTCCTTTCCTTCCTGCCGCAGGTGGGGAGAAGAGAGGACGCCCTATGGGCAGAAGTACTGGGTGAGTGCCGCTCGCGTCCTTTCCTTAACCCGCCCGCCTGCAACGAAGAGCTCTTGAAAACGCCGCCCCGCTGTGCTAGGGGCTGTGCAAAGGTCGGGGAGCGGTGGGAGGCGCTGAAATGCTGTGGGGCGGTCGAAAGGCAGAGGCAGCTTGACAGAACCTGGACCGCAGTGGATGCGGGGGCCAGTGCCACAAGGGTTGGCCGTGCCTGCCTTCGGGGATATTTTCACCGTATTGCACAGCTTTGTGAGTCCCGGTGATGTTGCGGAGATGCCATCAACGCACAGGCCCTCCACACGGGGTCAGTTCTCTAGCCGTCATCCTACGGATGCCTGCAGGTCTCCCGCATGGGGAGGGCCGTTCGTTGTGTCCGGGGGCACGAGACGCCCGCTAAGCCTCAGGAGCCGGCGGCTTTATTCAGCACGTGTGACTGGCTGCAGGTCTCCCAGAACAGACCAGTGGTTCCCAGCTGGCACGGCACCAGAACGGGAGCCGTTGAGGGGCAGTGTCTTCAGACTTAGCTGCTAACGTCTTTTTCTTGCCTCCCCGCAGGTGGCTGCAAACTCCTGGGGCAGGCAGTGGGGAGAGGACGGCTACTTCCGCATCGCCCGGGGCGCCAACGAGTGCGAGATAGAGACCTTCGTGGTGGGTGTCTGGGGCCGCGTCAGCGTGGAGGACATGCACCGCCGGAAGTGAGCCAGCTGCGACGCAACCCCGCCGCACGCCACGAACCCAAACTGTGACCTGGACCCAGCCACAGACACCTGCGGGGGGCTCTGCCTCCGTCACTACCCCCCAAGGGACCCGGCAAGATCCCCAGCCAGCCGCCAGTCTCTCCCGGGACTACACAGACTCCTCGGGCCGCGAAGGCTCGACCGTCACCCTGCTGCGGGCTGGGGCGCAAGGCCGGGAGTGAAAGCAGGACTCCACACGGTCCCTCGGGCCCCCCGTGGGGAAGGGGGACCGGTCGGTCAGCCTGCCCTCATGGGAAAGACGCCATCATCTTCGGGGCCGCCCTGTGCCCCAGCCCCGGCACCCATCGCCTGGGCAGGGTGGGGGACACCATCCCGGTCAGTGTTCACCTCCAGCCTAGCTGTTCAGCACCCCAGCCAGCACGGGCTGTCCAGCAGCACCCCAAGGAGCCCACCCTGCCCTGCTGCAAACAGTCCCACGCCAGTCCCCTCAGGATCTCCGGCTAACCCCCCAATTTCCCACAAACCCTCCCCCCGCCCTTCCACAGCCCCCTGGCCCTTCAGCCACCCCCAGGCCGGAGCTGCTGCGCCCCTCAGCGTCTCCCAATAGCCCTGGTCTCGCATGGCGCCCTGTCGCAACCAGGGCAAGCTGGGTTTCTGCTGACACCGAGGGCGTGGTGCACTCGCCCGTGTATTATACGGGCTGAGCGCTTGAAAGCGCATCCCCGGCCCCCCTGGCTTTTAACCCCGCCGCTAGCTTTGTGCTGGACAGGGGGGTTTAGCGCCTAATCCCGGCCCGGTCAGCAGGCATTGTTGGGAGCCCCACACTGCTCACATGTTTTCGCTTGCCGCCCTCGTGGGCTCTGTCCTGCACCGCGACCGTAGGCTGCAGCCTTTCACGTCAAAGCAGCCGAGGCTTGTTAAAACAGCCCCTGTGCTTCCGCCTGACCGGACCAGCAGCTCGGGGAGGGAGGGCTTCAGAGAAGCCAGGCACTGCGCCAAGGGTGGGGACCCCGGAGAGGGCAAGGCAGCGAGCAGGCTGCAGGGGAGATCAAAGCAAAGGCTGGGGCTAGCCTGGGACACGTGGATAGCTGTGCTGGGGGGCACGTGGGGCAGGATGGAGGGGAAATGCAGCGCCCTTCTGCGCTGGTCTCTAGGGCAGGCCTGGGAGGAGGGGAGTCTGGGTTGAATTACTTCTTCCCCTGGGGTGGACTCTAACAGCAAAACAACCAGCTAGGAAACCTCCCCCCACCCGTGCCTGAAGCTGTCATAGGTCCCCCCTGCCGCTCCTGTTCCCCACAGGCCGATCTCTGCCCCGGCTGGCCAGGCTGGGAACTTGCGGTTTGGCTCCAAAGGGTGTTTAGAGGCAAACACTAGAGATCTGGCAGCTCTCTGCACCGGCGCTGGGAAGCAGGAAGCTGATAGGGTCAGGGTCTGTGGGTCCAGATCGGGGCAGAGCTGGAGCAAAGCCAGCTGGAACCCCTGGCTTCACGGCAGAAGCCTGGTGTCTGACATTTCTGTAGCAAATTCTCACACCAGCCCTGGTGTAGGTTTCCTGCTCCCCTCCCTGATGCTACCCAGGCTGAATTGCTTGTCCTGCCTCTGCCTCCTTGCCCGTTGGAGTTTATTTTGCCCTTTCTGCCCAGCTGCTGCCCCCTTTTAGCAAATCCCCCTTGTCCAGCTCAGCTCTTAGCTGCAAAAAACATCAAAAACTGTGAAATCCAATAAGCTGCTCCCCCTCCTCCCCCAGGCTCCGTGCCCATCACTCCAGCTTCCTGATTGAGCTGGGAAATGTTTCCCCTTGTTCAAGAAGAGGTGTTGGAGTTAAGGGCAGAGCCAGCGCTTCTGTCCAAGGCCTTGAGGGAACTTTTAAAGAGTGCACCTGCGAAATGCATGAGAGCACATGCAACACCCCTCTCTCCACATGCAACACCCCTCTCTCCACATGCATACCTGCATTTGCACAGCCAAATGGGCCTTTGTCTTTTGCACAAGCAGGAGTTGTGCACTAAGAGATGAAATTTGCCCGTGTGGATGAGGTAGCACGCAGAACCTACCCTACGCCTTTGCGCTGGCCATCTGCCCTGGGGTGGATTTCACACAAAGTGCATTTGTGGAGGCCTTTCACGTCTGTATCTTAGTTGTGGATCCAGAAAAATGGCGACATTCTTCCACCTTTTGGTGCAGCTAGCTTCAAACAAAGCCTCTCGGTAGGGGCAGCTTTGTGCGTCCCGCTGCTGCTGCTGCATCCAGCTGGGAGATATCCTCATAGTAAGGTCATGCAATGCCCGTGATAGTCTTAACCGCACCTAATGAAAACTCCGCCTCAGCCTATCATTTCCCAGGACAATCAAGGAATCTGCCTTGTCCATATGGTGCTAAAGGGTCCAGTGCAGGAAAATGTCCATTACCGAGGGCCTTGATTTGGGGAATTTATCCTTTTGTCGATATCAGTGGCAGAGCCCCACTACTGACTTCAGTGGGAACTGGATGAGGGCCACTGGTCGATAATATGTTACACTTTACCATGTTTGCTGATGTACTCACAGCTTCCCAATGGTTCCGTGTGGCTGGGAGCCATGCGCTCTCTGTGTCTCTCTCTCTGCCGAGCCAAAGGGGTCAACGTCCCCGTCCACGCGGCAGCGAAGTGCTCTGGTGTCCGAGATGCGGCCGATGTTTTGTCGAGACAATCTGGGTTCTGAGAAACTGCCCTCACCCGGCTCGACCATGAGTCTGTATCCAAAGACGAAACATGAACACAGACTACCTGCCTAGCTAGCTATCGGGCTATACAGAGGGGTTGTATTTTCAGAGTCTTTTGTATTTATTGTGCATAATATTTGTCCATAAATTTATTGATGCCACTTATGGCACGACTGTTTCGTTCTGTCCCACAAAGCGGGCCTGGTTTCCACTGGTCACATGTGGATGTCTGGGGGGGTCCTTAGCCTGTTCTGTCCTACAGCCCTTGAAGTCCCGGGGCTAGCAGGGACCTAGAGGTCCTTGGGTAAAGGAACAGGCCAGGGGTTTTGCTGGGTGCTGTTCTCGGGGCTGAACAGCGGCAGGGCTGTAGGCTCTCGCACGTGGGACACCTGATCTAAGTCCTGCCCCGTGGGGAGTTCATGGGCACCAGGGGAGACAGGAGCCTTTTCTCTTCTCCCCGGCTTCCTGTACCGCTGGGGCGCCGGCAGGCCAGGCCAAGGGAGGGCCGAGCTGCCCCTGCCCCGTGACGTGGCCTCACGTGCATCCCATCTCCAGCAGCTCCTGCCCAGGAGTGGGCAATGCAGGGTGTGCATGCCATGCCTTTTGCTCAGCCATGCAGGATACTGCACCCCAGCACACACACACACACCCCCCACCAGGGCCTTGCACCCCCCTGCTGCAGAAACGAGCAGGGTTTCCTTTCGCAGTTGATTTTTCCACTCCCCGCTCCCACGGTTCCCGGCCGCTATTGTTTTCCATGGCCTGGAAATCTCCCTGGGCCTGACACAGGGAATTCTTTGCCTGGCTGCAGGGCTGCGGCTGCCCTGACCGGGCTGACAGGCAAAGCTGCCGGCTTTCTGCCTCGTTAGCCACCACTGGCTGGAGCTATGGCGTGAGACCACTGGCCCCGGCAGGTGCTCACTGCTCAGCCTGAAACCTTTGGGGACCAGGGACGGCCAGGCACGTGGTGCGGCGGGGGAACTGGCTGTGCGGGGCTTGGAGGAGCCGTCTGCTGTAGGGCCCCAATCCTGGAGCATGGGCGGGGCACGGTGGGGCTGGATCAGTCCCTACCCACCTGTTCCTTAGCACCCGTGGGCCCCCTCCGCTCTGCACAGCACAGCCTACCCCAGGGTGCTGCCAGGCACTGACGAGGGCTCTTCCGTGGCACTCGGCAGCGGGCCGAGGTCACCAGTGCTTTAGAGGCAGCGTGACACGGGCAGACGGGGGTGCCAGCGTGTGCCAAGGCCGCACCGCACACACTGACAAACACAGCTGGAAAGCATCTGGCTCGCCTGCGCGTTCGCATTGTTCAAACAGATATTGGCCTTGTGAGATTGTGTTGAGTGGCTGGATTTCACGGCCTGCGTGTAGGATGCTGATGTATAATTTCCCGTCTTACGAGGTCACGTTTAAGTGTTTGCTCCATAACGATCTCAGTGTTTGCCAGGACTGGAAACACCCCCCCCAATCTGGGGTGCAGCATTGCCAGGTGTAAAATACCAGGTGTCATCTCCTCCCCCACCCAAGAAGGCCCACAGACGCCAGCCAAGCCCCTGTGAAAGAGCAGTAGAGAAACGTCTGTTTGGTTGCTTCTCCCGTGCTGCTGAAGCAAGTATGTGCACACGTCCTGGTCTTGTTTGAGCGCTATGGGGCGGGACTAAAAACTCCCTATTAAGGAGAAATTGTTCTCCCCCTGCTGGTTGAACTCTGAGGGGTGTGTGTGAAGATTTCTAAGCATAAGCAAGGGGTCCCCAACTGTTTAGCCCTAAAGGGCATACAAAACTTTCATAGTACAGTGGCGATTTTCATGGTTTAGAACCTCAGACTGTATCTCCTGTGTGTGTACGTTACCTGCTTTAACCTTGTAACTGTCTCCGTTCTTTTTCCTAGGAAGAAATCTTTAGTTGGCTTGTTACAGGCTTGGCTACAAGCCTTGGCGTTGGAGTGAGCGCTGAGGGACAATTGACGTAGAGCAAGTGACTGAATATTCCTGTGGGTTTTTGGCATAAGGGACAAAAGCAGATTTGCCTGGCAAGCCAGACCGGCGGGCCCAAGGGGCCGGGCTGCAACACCACATTACAGCTGTTACCACTCTTGATGCATTCCCACCGCATGCTTGTTGGTGACATCTAATGCCAGCCCCCCCACCAAAGTGCAGTTTGTGGCAGTCTGCCCTGAGGTTGGTCCCCCCACATTTCACCATCACTCCACACAGCTTGACCTTTGGTGCCAGGCATGGTGAACATCACAGCCGGGCCCCTGCTCTCGTGCTGGCGTGAGTGGGTGTGTGTGTGGGGGGGGGTGCGGCAGTACGACAACTGCAGCGGTGACGAATCCAGGATATCCAGAAGCTGCAATGAGCCGAACTTGGGTGAGTGGGGCCCAGGGCAGGACACTCACTGGGGCAGCCTTCCCAGGGGCTAAAGGCTCCCACACTGGGGTGGAGATGCACCCTGCCCTAGCCTGCCTGCGTTGTCCCAGCCGGGCGGTGGAAGGCTGCGCAGCCCTGGGCTGTCCCTGCAACCCCTACCAGGAATCTGAGAAGGGGTGAAACACGGCAGGTGCCACCGGGGGGTGGGCGCCCAGTGCGTGGGAAACCCAGCTGTGACAGGACAAAGGCAACAGTCGTGTGCTGGCCGACCCACAGGGCGGTGGCTGCACTGATTGAGGGGGCGGGCGTGTGTGTGAATGGCTGGGAACACCCTATGCCCTGCTGGCTCCTGAACTGTGCCCCGGTCACGTCTCACACCCGGGGCACGAGTACAGGGCACCAGAGTCGTGCTCTTCCCCACATCCAGCTAGCTATCAGCCAGCACCGCCACGCATCCCCCCGCCACCCAGACATAGCCAGCCACTGTCCATCTGTGGATCAATCGCCATCCACGGCCTGCCAGCCCCACACATCCCCCCACACCTTTCTATCTACCCAGAGACCTCCCCAGCCAGCCCCACACACGGCCCTCTACCCAGACAGCCCTCTCTCCCCAGACATTATCTATCGAGCATCGCCATACACAACCCTCTACCCACCCGTCTGTCTTACACCCCTGTCTATCGCTCCATTCATTGCCCCACTCACCCTTCCTGGTAATGATCCAGCCCCATACGCACCATGCTAGCCCCATTCACAACTAGCTAGCCTCGCACACACCCGGCGGGCTGGCCGTTCAGCTCCACATGCACCCCTCTCGCCGTCCTGCCCTCCCTCCAGCCAATGGTATGTCCAAGGTCCTCTCGCCCCCGGCAACCCTGACCGTCCCAGGTATTTCCCAGGTCCTCTCCCTGCCCAGTGGTGGCTAGAGCCAGGGCCTTGGGGCTCCCCTGCCTGTGTGTGGGTTCGTTGCCCTTGCATGGCACTGGGGGGGGTGGGGAGCATGTGGCTTTGACCCTTCCCTGAGAGGGTCAGCGTGAGCAGCCCCCTATGCAGACAGGGCGGGGCAGGGAGCAGCTTTGGTTTGTGCTGGGCGCTCTAGGCTCCCAGCCCTGTCGTGGCGGCCAGCCCCACCCAGCCATCCCCGCCCCTGTCATGCACCTGGGCACGTGGCAATCTTCCCAGGGGCAGGGGGTTCCCGGGCTGGCTGTTGGCTGGGCCCTGCAAGCATCCTGCAGCAGTCTGTCACACAGATGCCTGCGGGGGGGGGGGGGGGGGGGGGGGGGTGGGGGGGGTCCCGGGGGCCCCCCGCCATGAGGTCAGCCCTGGAACGAATGTGCTGGTGAGATAAAGAGCCTCGTCATTGTCTTTTTTCCTGTTTTGCCAGGACACCGTGACCCCTGAAAAACCCCGGCCAGGCGCATGCCAGGAGCCCGCGCCAGGAACATGCAGTGGGGAGGGGGGTGCATCTAGGGGTTAGACTGTGGCAGCCCCCCTCCCCCCCTCCGGGGCTAACGTCAGTGTGTGACCCCACCCACACACACACACACACAGGGCACAGCATGTGCAGGAGACATGCCCATGCAGCGAGATGCACCGCCACGTGGCATTAATGTGCTGGCATCCCCCCCCCCATGCTGGAGGCCTGCGACACAGGTGTGCCTCATCGCACACCAGCCTGCTCCATGGCCCGGCGTGCGGTGCCCCAGCCATACCGGGGGGGGGGGGGCAATGGAGCCCCGTTTCTGTACAGCCCCACCTTGTTACCAGGGCTGTAGGCATGGTGTCGCCACAGATGTAGCCCACAGCAGCTCCCCCGGCCCCCGTTCCCTGGGGCAGTCCTTGGGCCATCCTCTACAGGCTTTCGCACGCCTACGATTCCAGGCGGTGACCCCGTGCGGGCCACGCCTCGGCTGGGCCGGGCGGGCTGTGCTATTCACATCAGGCTCTGTCTGGGCGGCAGTGCTCTGCCTGCACGAGTGTGAGTGTGAGTGTGTGTGTGTGTGTGTGTGTATAGTGTGTGAGTGTGGGTGTGTGTGTGTGTGAGTGCGTGTGTGTGTTCGCGCTGTGCATTTGCTTGTTAGCCGTGCTGCGGGCGCAGGGACGTGTGCGCCAGATGCACGCTGGGGGTTGCAGGGGTACAGCCGTGGCGTAGCCATGTCCTGATGATGGGGTGCTGCGGCTGGGCCAGGGGCGGGGGGTGGGGAGCTGCATGCACTGGTGCTGTGGCGGGGCAGAGACCAATGCACTGTCGACGGGACCCCCTGCCCCCCCATCCCCCCCAGACTCGCATTAGTCTGCCAAGCAGCCGCCTGCTTAGTGTCTCAAGGACAAACCCGACCCGGCAGGTTGGCTCCTTCCCGCCCAGGGCCCGACTGAGCCATGCCGGGGGCGGGGGGTGGGGGGGGGAGGAGGGGGCTGCAGAGGAGTGGGGCACCAGCCCCCCCCCTCATGGAGCAGCCAGCGGGTTACCTGCCCCCTGCCCTGCAGTCAGAGAAGGGATGCAGGAGGAGAGCGCCACCTGGTGGCTGCACCTGCACACTCACACGGGGTCAACCCTCATCTCCTGCCCCAAGGAGAAGCAAGCGCATGCGGGGCTGGCGGGCTCTGTTCTCACACTCCTGGCCGGGTGGGCCACACAGGAGCCTGCATACATGGCCGTGACACAAAGCGTGGCCGGGGCCCAGCACAAAGGAGGAATGAATGGCTTGACGGGCTGCTGGGCCTTCTGCTGGCCATAAAGCAGGCGCAAGTGTGCCCCTTCCTCGCTGCCTGGCCCACAGGACGGACGGACACACACACACACACGGTGCTGTGTAGCGCAGGGGGACGGTGCCGTGCCACCTTAGATGGCGCCCGGGGGGGGGGGGGGGGGGCAGTCAGTTCTGGCTTTTTCCCTAGCTGAGGGCACAGTGGTTTGGGGAGGGTGTCTTAGCTGCACTGGGGGTGGCAGGAGGGCGCTGGGTTATCGCACAACAGCTGCTGCCCTGGGTGATGCGAGTGTTCCCCCCCCCCCCAAAAATGAAAACACACACACCCTCCTGATGATGATAAGCTGAAGCTGGTGGGTTATTTGCAGAGCTGGCTGGCTGCGGGGGGGGGGGGGGGGGGGGGGGGACGATGACGACGGCTGGGTGGTGAGGGTGTACGGGCGTCCTGGGTTCAAGACCCTACCGCACTACAGATGCCGTGTGCACCGATGGGCAAAGCATTGAGTTGGACATTGCAATCTGGGCCGCACGTCGCTGTCTGTGACATGCGGCCCATGGTGTGGCCATGCCCGCGGGGTGAGGGGGCCAGACAACCGCTGGCGAGGGGGGCGCGGCTCCTGCAGGCATGGAGGGCCGATGAGACACTTAACTGGCAGGACAAGGCATGCCTGGAGGGGGGTGGGGGGGCCCTGATGCGCAGGTGAGGTGGGCTAGCCATGTGTGCTGCTACTCAGCCTGGGGGGGGGTGCAATGAGGGGGTTGCTCAGCGCCTGGTGCTAATCAGCCCCCCCCTCCGCCCCCCGCCCTCACCCCCTTCACCCCACTAGCTCAAAAGCCGGGAGTGGACAGTGGGTAAGGCCTTGTGCTGCAGCCACCAGATGGTGCTACAGGCATAAAAACGGCTGAGGGCCTGATGCTGTGGCCTTGGCCATCAATGAGTGGCTTTGGTGTCAGCCCGTTGGAGGGGATACCCGGGGGGCCGGGGGGAGACGGGACGACGACGACCGACCAGATAGCTGTTGGATGGCAAGGCAGGGCGTTGATAAAAGCCATTATTGCCCAGACATGAGCCTGCAGCCAGGTTCCCATGGGGGGGGGACCCGGTGCGTGTGCTGGCTTTAGGGTGACCAGAGGGCCTGATTTTACAGGGACAGGCCTGCGGTTTGGGTCTTTGCCTTATTCCACACACACACCCCGCCCCCGGTCCCACTGTTTAACACTTGCTAGCTGGGCACCCGAGTGGGGGTCGCAATAAATAAAGCAGGGCAGCAGCGTTTCCTGCCCGCTAGCCGTAATTGCCAGGCACGGCCAAGCGCCGAGCTGCGGGGTGGGGCTGAGCCATGGCATTTGGGGCAGGCGCCATGCACCATCCACGGCTGTCGGGGAGAACATCAGACCAGGGGTCAGGCTTGGGGCCGGGGGGGTGGGGGGGTTGGGGCTGACTTGCCTCGGGCACCATGACTGCAGGGCGCCCCTGCACTGGTTCCAGCTCTTTGCTGATCACTGGGCCCCCCCCCCCCTCCACCACCAGCCCACCCTGGCCGCACCGTTGGGGCAGGGGATGCTGGAGGTGGGACCGGGCCGGTTGGGAGCTAAACTGCTGCTGCCACGCCTTGTGCGTGTTGGCTGCGGGGCTGCTGCCCGGCCCATCGTGCTGTTATTTAGCCCTTGCCAAGTGAAGTGCTGCATTAGAGCAAGGCAGGTCAGGCCAGCTGGGGGCTGTTCCTTCTTCTGCCAGTGACCGGCCAGGGGGCGTCCACGTCTCACGCCTGTACAATCCCCCCCATCCCCTCTCCCCACCCCCCTGTTCCTGAGCACACTCGCCATGCGTGACACCCCGGTGTGCAGCGCTTGGCTCAGGCAGCCGATGTGCTCCCCCCACCCCTAGCCTCTGCTGCAGCCTTTGCAACGCTTTGCGTTCCTTCCTCCCGTCTGGGTTGGTGTGTGCGGCTCCCCGGGCCGTAAGAGACGCAGCAAAGCTTTTACTGGGCGAGCTTTTACTCGTGGCAGCAGGGCGAGCCGGACGTACAGGCTGGAGGAAGGGTCCTGCAAACACGGCTGGGCTCTCAGAGAAATGCAGTAATGGGGGCAGTCGGGGAGGCTTCTCTGCTCTGCTCTCATGCCCAGCACGGGGTGGAGGCTTGGTGCCAGTTAAATACCATCCCGGACCTGCCTTGCCCTGGCCTGACCCCTTGCGTGCTGACTGTCACGTGTGCAAAATGGTCCCCAGCAGGCGTCCTTTAGGACACACACTCACGTGGAGACAAACTATGCTGTCTGTACAGCACCTAGCGCCGTGGGGCCCTGACCCAGGACTGGGACACCCATAAACTACAGTCAGACAAGTGTAAGTACCGGGCCCTGCAGGGCTGATTTTCAGATGCGCGCGCACACAGACACACATGCACAGATGCGCACACACACCAGTTAGGCAGCAAACCATGGCCAGGTTGTTCAGAACTCTTCTAGCTGGAGGCCACCCCGTGCAGCGCCCCAACTGTGTGAAACCGGCATGGCTCTCTCCCTCAGCCTCTGGGTGCCTGGCCCAATGGCAAAACCCAGCTCACATGGGCCTACCTCTCCCACACCCTTCCTGGTCTCATGGGGCAGCAAGCACATGCCACGGGGATTCGGACAAGCTGGTGGCAGGAGCTAGCTCTACCCCTGGCAAAAGCACCCTGCCTCTCCAGGTCCCGAAGGGCTTCGCAGATGCCCCCAGTTTGGCTGGCGTGTGCACCTGTCCCCGCCTGCCTGACCCCTGGATTGTGAGTATGCAGGGTAAGGCCGTGCACTGGGCTGTACAGCACCTAGCACAGTGCCTGCGCCCAGACTAGGCCCCTCAGTGCGGCTGTAATAATGCACTAACCCTGTTAGCTAAGGTCATTTTACAGATGGCAAAACTGAAGCACCCAGCGATGCCGTGACGTGCCCTGAGTCAAGCAAGAAACTCACGGCAGAGCCAGGCACTGAAGGCAGATTTTCAGCACTGCCCCCATCCAGGCCTTTGCCACCCCCACATGACACACGTTCTGCCAGTAAAACCTCCCGTTGCTCCTGCAAACCCCCACCGAGGGCTAAGCGCTGCCAAGCGGGCTGCACCAAAGTCATGGCCGAGGCCGGGCAGCCCCCCCGGCCCCCCCGCCGCCATGTGTGCCTTAAGCTAGAGAAACCTGACATCAGCAAGGCCCCGTGCCTGGCTCAGAACATCAATACCCTAGACAATGGTGCCCTGGCTTTTTGTGGCCGGTAAATCTGACCCTGGGGAGGCGGGCGCGGCGTGTGCCAAGTCGTTTGAGAAACCCAGGCTGGGAACCGTTAATGAGTAACCGGCAGTAAAAGAGAGCGATGCCGGCGCGGCAAGGGGCAGGTGAGTTCACCGTTCGACCCCGCTCCCCGTCAGCGCCTCGCGCGGCATGAGCAGCTGCCACCTGCTTGCTGTCAGCGCTGTTCCCAGCTTTACAGCCCCCCCCCCCCACAGAGACAGGAGGACACTCCCCTTGTGGCCGTGGCACTGGCATGGGCTCCTGGACGCCTGGGTTCAGAGTTGACCTCTACCGCGGCTCTCTGCCCCTTAGCTGTAAAGTCCTAGTGTAGATCCTCTGTTGTATGCTGGGGAAACTGAGGCAAAGGGTGGCTGCATGGCTCAGCCCAGGGTGCTGCAGGAAGGCTGTGGGGCAAGCTTTTGCACTGAGGAAATCTGCACGCCAGAGGCTACAACAGCTGCGGTTAGATTTTGACTCGGCCACTGGCCAGCGGGGCACCCTGTGGGCTGGAACCCAAGCGCCAGCCCCGTGGAGGCTCCGTCCCACGTCACAGGGCTCAGCGTGTGAGATGAAATGCGTGGGGGGGGGAGGGACTGGCTTCTTGGCCCTGCCCCAGCAGGGCCCCCTCCTCCTCCCCACCTCTCCCCATGAACCAGGGCGTTCGGGACAGACGCCAGCACGGGACAGGAGCAGCCAGCCGCGCTGGGCTCCGCGTTGGGCCGAGGAGAACGCATGGCTCTCTCCACGCCGCCTCTGCAGTCCTCAGAGAAGCTGGGTTTACTCTGCACCTGGCAGCGAGTTGGGGGGGGGGGTGCAGAGGACCTACAGGCAAAGGAGCAGCCGGATAAACAACCCTCTCCTCCAGTCCACCCAAACCAAGGGGCTTCCGGGCCGTGTGCTCTGGGGGCCTGGGTCTGCCCTTCCGCGCCGATAACATGCAGCTGTGCAAAGCCAGAGGCCTTGGGCTACAGGGCCTAGCTGTAGGGCACAAGTGACTCAAGGCAGGGCCGAACCTATTGGCACATGTGAGATGAGCTGCTGGGTTCTCAGCCCAGTTCCTGGGGGTGGAAAGGGGGCCGTGGCCTCACAGCCCCCTTGCTGGCAGGCTCGGTGGAGAAACCCTGGGCCATGTGGACTCGCCCCCAGAGGTTGGTGGGGCAGGGGGGGCTGCCTTCCTGTCTGCGCTCTCCCCTCTCTCAAGCCCAGTTTGTCCCGGCCTGGCTGTGCGGATGGGAGGCGGGAAGAATAACTAATCTGGGTTGCTGCTGAGTGACACACGAGTCAAGCCCAGCCCTAGGAGCAGCCCCACGCTCGCTGTAGCAATCCCAGGTGGCAGATGTGGACCCCAGGGGCGCCAGCTAAGAGCCTGTGTGAGGCCTGGGGATGGACCGATCCTGCAGGTCCACCAAGGAGCGTGCACCTCCTGAACCAAGGCAGGCATCTGTTGAGGTAAGAGCCAGGAAAGAGCAAGCACCCAACAGGTGCTGTGGACTAGTGGTCACAGACAGGCCTGGCTACCCAGCTTCCTGGGTCCTACGCCTGCCATGAGGACTTATATGAAGCAACGTGCCTGCAGAATCTTGTGCCTCAGTTTCCACATCTGTAAAATACAGATAATCACACTGATCTACCTCAGATGGGGACAGGCCTTGACAATGAATTGCTTGCAAGCCAATTTGGTGCGTGCATGTGTACACCCCCCGTCCGCCCCACCACACTATTTTAGACACACACTAGACCTGGTTGAAATTTTTCAACTAAACCTTTTAGGGGTGAAGGGGGGGGGGGAAGTTAGATTCGGGTTGACTGAAACGTCAACTTTTTGTGGATTTCAGCAATTTTTTTTATTGAAACCCTCCCCACCCCACACACACACTTAAAACATAGTTCAAAGTCAGAACCCTTTTGTTTAAACAGTTTTGAAGTGAAACTGATTGAACATTAACTTTAATTTTCGTTTTTTAAAAGGAAAAAGAAAAAGCTTGAAATAAAAACAAAACATTTTGTTCAGCTCAGAACAATTTCCCCCCACCAAAAATGCCAAAAAAATTTTGTTTTCAGGGCTATGCCAAACAAATGTGTTTTCAGACCTGCCTGTGAACCAAAAAAAATCCATTATTCGCACTGCTCTAACACCCCCATCCCACCCCACCCACCAAGATAGTTCAACACCTCTTCCCAAAGCTGGGCTGGAGCCAGAGGTAGCAGAGAAATGAATCGTTCAAGGGCGAAGCTTTCATAAACAGCTTGGAAACACCCCGCTATATAGCAATCAGCCACTTCAACCACTAGAACTGGGAGGAAATGTATGGAAGGGCTTGAAGTGAATACAGACATCTGGGGATGATAATGGAAATCCGCCTACCAAGCTTGGGTCTTTCATTTACTCCCCTCTAGATCGACTGCATCCCTGAGCGCTGGCTGTGGTGTGACTTCTGCAGAGATAAATTGCCTTTTATTTGCTAGTTGATTTAAAAAAAAGAATCCGAGCTAATCTGAGGCTGTTCAAGAAATAACCAGGAAGGAGACAAGAGACGCAGATGTCTGTGCTTTCAACGGGGCAGCTGGCAAAGGTGCCAGAGGGAATATGGCAGTCTACAGACTGGGAAGAGAAATCCTTCCTTGGTCGGGTTAGAGAGCAGGACCTGTCTCTTGCTACTTAATGTGCCCAGTTAAGAGGTAGCTTTTCACCAGGGCTCAGCTCCCAGTACTAGCGTTAGGGCACTTGCGGTGAAAATCTGGCCCACGGCACCCCGAACAAAGGGCTCCTGGCCTCAGTCAGAACTTCTAGCTGCTACTGCAATCCACGCATCAGAGTTCCCATTCTAGCGCTTTGGTTTCTCAAGTTCAGGACGATGCAAAATGGTCCTTTGCGCAGCTGAAATTTTCCACGCTTGGGCTCTGTCCCAAGGTGAATTGTGGTGGAAAGCCTGAGCTAAGTGCCTCGAGCTGGTTTTCAATTATGGGAGAACGTGTGAGGGTGGGGCTGGACATACACTTTTCCTACCCAAAAAGAAATTCTAAGCACACACTTTTAAACAAAAAGTTGCAGCAAACCCCAAAGTTAGACATTGGCAATTCAGCATGGGCCCTGTCCAGGTTGATGTCTAGCACTGGCATGACGTATGTAATCAAAGAGCTGCGAGAAAGGAAGCGGTATTTAAGGATGACAACTAGGTCCCACACAGCTTAAGCTCCAACTCTGTCTCCTGTGTTTACCACACCTGGGACGCTCTTCACTACACAGTGACACCTGCTGGCTGACTAATATACTGCAAGTAACCCTAGCAACACATTCCCCTGTCATGAGCTGGGAGAGGAGAGTGAAATATTAAATGAAAGAAACAACTGACAAATCCCCCTGGAGGAGCTTTAACGCCCAGAAACAGCTTCCACTGTGATCAGAGGACAGGTGGGTTCAAAAAAGAAATTCTTACCAGCTGGTCAAGAAAGTTGGTGGTCATAGAGCTACTGTATGTGTAAAAAAAAGCAAATAGCAGGTAAAAGCCAATCACCACTTAAAGGAAATTCCCCAGAAGAATGGCTATTACTTGCTTCTGCTTACGGTTGCCCTGTACTAGATTTGGGACAATATGAATGACTTTCTGCAAGGGATGATGGACTGGGAGGAGTGTGCGTGTCTGTGTGTCTATCCCTTAGAAGGTAGTGGTAGACTCAGGGCTACTTGGCTGTGTGTCAGAGACTCTGTACAGCCCACACCTAGTGGAGAGTCTCCTGCAGCCGAAGTAGTAGAGTCCAACACTTTCTGGAGCTGGAGGATCAGATTTCTACCCCCTCCTGTCACTGTGACGTGCCAGAGCGCCACCGCGCACAGGCACAGCCACAGCATCCGAATGACCCCAGCAGTGTTACAGTGTCAAATTCACATCTGCATTACCTTCCCGCCTGCATCAAACACCTCCGAGCCCAGCCCCCTCCCTGGCACTGCCCCACACCCCCCACCACCTCATTTCTCCACAGATGCAAACGCTTCAAAACACGTCATTCTTGGAAGCTGGCACCTAGATCAATCGCTGGAAACCTTCTCCAGGTCGCTGGGAGGCAGGGGTGGGTGTCACACAAGCCTCCCCCGCATGCCATTAGCAGCTCCCAGCACTGAGCATGATGGTGTGTGCAGCACACAGCCGCTCGGCGGGAGGGGACCCCAGCGCCGGCGTTGCGAAAAAGCTTTCCCAGCAGGATTTGAAGCGCTGCCTGTCTAGCCTCACATTAGCTGCTGGTGGGACAGCCCGCCGCCATGCTTTCGCGGCAGGCCCACGCGCTGCCTTTGCATAAGGCACCAGGAGGCACCCCTGCACTTGCCCCTTTCCTGCAGGTTCCAGGAGGCAGCACAGGCTAGTGGGCAGAGCATGGGGCTGGGAGTCAGGACTCTGCTGTGTGACCGCTCCCCCTGGGTCTGTCTTGTCTATGTAGATTGTCGCCCCTTCAGGGCAGAGGCTGGCGGTTGCATGCCAGCACAAGAGGGCTCTGATTTTAGCTGGCACCTCAGTGATACTAAGCAGAAAGCAGGAACAATCCCCACCAGAACCACACTGGCTCCTGCTGGGATGCGATTTGTACTAGGGCGGCAGGGCCCTGGCTTCCCCGCCTGCCTCGCCGGCCACTCAGGCAAAAGGGCTCCCAGCAAGACACTGGCTTGACTCAAAACCCTGTGTCTGTGCTTTGGGCCCACGACAGGGCTGGTTGTACAATGCTCCCCATCCCCAGTTCCCCTGGCTGCTTTGGCCCAGGGCATAAGGACCTTTGCCAGGCCCTGACGGTGATGGGGTTAAGCAGCAGAAGGGAGCTGGAAGCCTTGGTCGAGGTGGCCACCTCCCCTGTCGTGGGAAGCAGGAGGACCCTGGTGGACGGAATCTCTGCCAGCCGCCACTGAGCCGGACAGCAACTTCAATGGCAAGTACAGCTGGCGCCCCGCAGCCTGGCATCTCCGGCGACGGGCACTCACCCCCTTCGTCCTGCAGTGTCATTACCAGCTCACGAGGAAGGACGGGGACAGCGGCGAAGGCTCTTGCAGCCAGACCGAGTCTGTGCCGGGGTGCGTAATTTCCCGGTTCGCTGGTCCTTGCTGCAACGCCCCTGCAGCACTGAGCACAGCGGTAAAGGGTCCCACCCACGCACGTTGGGCCTGGCGTGAGCAACTCTTGCTACAGTGCGTTTCCACACACTGGCCTAGGCTCTGCTCTGCAGTACGCCGGTGTCAGTCCGGAGTGCTTCCATTGCCCTGCCTGGACGGGCACCGAGAGGTAACTAAGACCCAGAGCGACCAGCTTAGACATGCCCTTGGCCTCGTTCCTGGGGGGCACACACCCACATCCCAGAGCTGGCTTGGCAGTCCTGGCTCAAGAGGTGTCTGAGACACTGGCCCCCTGCCCTGTTAGAGACAGGAACAGACCAAGCCGCATACATTGGGGGGCGCCCCACAAGCTCTGCCAGCGCACGCCCACCGGGGCTCTGGTCTATCCCTCCAGCAGCCATCCATACCCATCGTGGTTTTTATACTGTGTCCATCACCGTGAGATCTGAGGGCCAGCCCCCGCAGGTTCCCTTTACAATACCCAGACTCGGGGACACAGTTCAACATCTCTGGGACCCAATCCGACCTCAGAAACAACGCGGGGAGAAGCATCTTTGCCTCGCTCTTAGCATAGGGGGACTCGGAGAGCTAGTCCCCATGTGACCTCAGCCAAGTCATTTGGTGTCTCACTTTGTTCCTCTAAAATGGGGCTTAAAAGTGCTTTGGGCTACTCTGGTGCCAGGCCAAGCTGGTATCATCATTCTTATTAACAAAGAAATTCACAGCTGAAGTGGAGATGCGCCTTATTTCCAGGCACAATAGCACCAGCTAATCACGTGTCGCCGGAAGCATTCTCAACACGAACGGCTCCACCCTCCACATTCTTCTCAATACAGACTTTGCGGCTGGGTACCATTGTCTCGCGCCCCTTTCAGCTGTGGGCGTTCTCTGAAGTAGCTGTGTGTGCATGACCTCTCTTCTGTTTGGGTGGCATGCACCACCTCCCTCTACGCACAACGGCAGCGAGCTGAGCTGATAAGAAGAATACAAAACTGCCGGTATGTTTCCATCGCCCGCTCCAATTTGGCACAACAGAGGAATAAAGCGTCAAGTTCTATTTTTCCAGCAAGCTGAACATTTCTATAGAAAGTCCTGAGAGCTCAAAATATCTAAATGATGTGGAAGAAGGTCTCTCTGGTATGTGAATAGAGGAGGGGTAAATGTCATGAGAGCTTCTGACCAAAAATAAGAGCCAATTACCACTGTAAAAATGCAACGGCACTTCAGCCTCTTCTCCAGTCTGCAACTTATCATCCTGGCATAGTGCTAATGAAGCAAAAATAAACCATCCAACGTCACGAAACGAGCAACAGCAACGGGCCAGATCCAATCCGCAATGAATGAGAAACAGTGGCCAAAAGCTATTTGTAAAACTCCACCGCGGCCCTTCTGAGCAATTCTGTGAGGTCTAGTCAGTGATGGGCAGCCAAGTGCCAGTGTATAAAGTGGCCCCGTCTTAGGCCTGGTCTGGATGGGAGAGGTTTGCCCCAGTATAATGACATCCATGGATCTGTGCCAGTGCAACTCTGATTCCAATACATTGCCCTTGGGCCAAATGGGGCTTGCGCTAGAATGTGACTCACCTAGATACGCACCAGTGCAAGGCCATCTTACCCCAGCCCTGCACGCTAGGCATCAGCGCAACCACATCGGTCTAAAACACTCCCGGATGGACAGGGCCTGACTTCATGAGGCCGCTCAACAGACCTAGCTCATGGCTGTTCCACTGACCGACGTCACGGCTGTTTTATATCAAAGGGCGGAGATTCCCCGCCAGCACCCCTTTCGATCCAACGGCTGGTGTCATGCTGGAGCAGAGCCAGGCCAGACATGGCAGAGACTGAATTCTTTCCATGCCACGTCACTGTCCCAATGTTGCCTTAGACAGTTTGAAAACTGGCATAAAAAATCATCCTCCATCACTCACTCAAGCCCAAACCCACAGCGTTTGTCCTAGCCCAGAACACCAGGCTGAGGTCATGCACCAGATTCAGCCGCTTTCTTGGCCAGCCCCTTGGAGATTGAACCGAGACCTCCAAAGGGAAAAGCAGGAGCTAAATTGGAGCTAAGGCGTCACATGCAAGGCATGGTAATTGGGTAGGCTCCCTTTAAATAGCTTGGGAGCCACCAGGACCTAACAGAGCAGCTGCAGATGTCTACAAAGCAGCAGCTCTCTCCCCCCACCAGTGAGATTCAGAGCTTAGGTCCACCGACTCATCTCCCGGGCCTGCAGGGTGCTCAAATTATCCAGGCTCAGGGAGCCTGGGTTCCAAGACCCTGTGTGGAGGATCCCACAGGCCAATTCTATACCCCACCACCCAGCTGATCCCGGCCACCAGCTGCAGCCATGCTGTTTCATCGCAGTGTAGACATGTCCATGCGGCGAGGCCGTGCGTGCTTGTATGTAGCCACCAAACAGGGTTATCTGGAACCCAGCTGCGCCTGGGCAGTGTCTTTCTTAATGTTGCAGAAAGCAAAGCCGCAAGAGCAGGGCTCCCTGGCTAGGGCTCGCACAGCCTGTGTGGATCAGGCACAGAGCAGGGCCAGTAACATGCTTGCTAGCAGGTGAGACCTCACCCTCTGCGCAGGAGTGAATCGCACGCACGCTGAGCTGGGATGCCGGGACCACTTTGGGGAGGGGGCAGCTTTAGCTAAGCCAGAGCCCCTTTAGGATTGTGCCGTGTGACCTACATTCAGCTGGCAGAGCCCCTTAAAGGCAATAAAATGGAAGAGGAAGAAAATGACTTCTGAAGCTTTTTCTGCCAACTGGACAGTTTTGAATGATTGCCCCAGGCTGTGCCTTCACAATTTCACTTTGCTCCAGGCTCCCTGGTCAGTGAGGGGCAGGGGGCGGGGGATGGTTGAGGGGAATGAATTGGCTCCTGTGAAATTCAGATGAAAAATAACAGAATCGGCCGAGGGGCCCAGGACCGCAAAGATGTTTTGAAGATGCTGAATTCTGGCGTGCGTCAACTTCTCCAGCACGCTGGGTTATTCTCATCCCTCTGCGAGAGGCAGATCTTCTAGCAGGAGAGAAGCCACTTTTGACGGGCAGACCCAGTGAAACGGCAATTCAGTCGCTCCCAGGAGCAGGGGAGGCTGTCCTCTGGCCCGGGCTATGCAGGCTGTCAAATGGGACAATCATAATGGTCCCGTCTGGCCTTATGGGGGGCCAGCTGATGCAAAATTGGCCTAGCTCTATTGATTGGGAGTGACACCATTCACACTGGCGGAAGATCTGGCCCCATGAACCTACAACGTGGCCTGGCTCATGCACTGCCAGGAAGATATTGGGTGCTCTCTTCACATGTTGACGCAAGGGAGGACAAACACCGGGGAAACTTTTTGCCCCACAGACAGGACCGTGGCGTCTCCGAGCTGGGAAGGGTGGGCTCTGCCACGGCCGTCACTGGTGCACTAGGGTGCTGTTACCTTGTAAGACTGTGTCTGGTTTAGGCTGCACCCACTAAACAGTTGCAATAATGGGACACTGGCCCATACAGTCAATTAGCCTGCCTCTGCCAGGGCCAAGGCCCCGCAACTCCCCTAAAACACCTGACTGTACAACGATCAGCTGAGAGGCAGAATCTTTTCTATCTGCAGCTAATGGGCACAGCACACACTGATATCCTGGCAAGGGAGCGGCAAAGGCTGATCTCATTCCTGGAAATATCGGATCCTTACTCAGCTTTGAGCCTTGCAAAAAGACAGAGGCACTCGCGTGAAGGCAGCACGCCAGGGACAGCCTGCCACAGACCTCTCCAAGGGGGTGCTGTACACACACACGGGCTAGATCCTCCGCTGCGGTAAGGGGCTGGAGCTCCATTGCCTTCAGTGAAGTTTTGCGCCAGATCTCCAGCTGGTGTCAACAGGCAAAGTGTCATTTGCTAGAAGAAGAGTTTCAGACCCACTGCACAGGCCCATCTATCAGAAACCAATTTGACCCAGAGCTGAGAGCAAGACAGAGCCAGGCGTCTAAAAATAAGGATTCTCTGTACCAGCTAAGTGCACCCCTTGGACACCTAAGATCACAACGCACGTTTCCTAATTTATGCCTTGCCTTCTAGTGAGTGCTCAGCTTTGGCCCTGCACCCCAGCACCAGAAGATAAAGGGCAGAGCCTTTCCCAGCAGGAGCAGATATGGGCGATCCGGCCTGTGTAGGGGACAGGAAGGTTTGTTTCTTTGCTAATGTTTTAAGTATCTTTCCTTTCGCTGGTTATTTGAGTCACACATCTGCTCATTAGCCGTGTGGATCCCCCTGACTCCAGGCGGTAAACGGAGAGCAAAATGAAAACGGAAGCAGCCTCAGCTCCCGTAATTGCCCCGAGACAAGCTAATTGCAAAGACACTTTTGGGGAACTGTTGCAGTCAGCCAAGCCCTGGTTCCTTGCCTGTTGGAGGCTCACTTTGATTTGTAGCACACAGCCTAGGGTCAGGAACCCCAGCCCAACCGAGGAACATAACAGTCTCTTTGTAAAATGAGGAGGAACTGAGAAACTATTCACACTCCAGAGAGTCACACCTGGAGTCGGCTTTTGTTATTTTATCAGCCTTATACATCACTGACAGCCATTAGCTGAGCCCCAGCCAGGCACAGAGCAATGAAGCGGAGGTTTTAATGACACCTGAAATCCTTCTGGCTGTGAGTAACCAAAACAGACTGAATTAGGGCTCCCTTCTCTGCTACTTTAAACAGAACCTAAGTGAGCACAGGACAGGAGTGATTAATGATGCAAACCCAAGAAGAGTTAGCAGGTCCTGGCGCACCGGGGATGCTGCACATATTTGTTGGAATCTTTAAAGCAGATGATTTGTTTCCATCGTGCTTTCAGGTGGGCTTTTCCCAGTTATTCTAGCAAATGGATTAGCCACCAGGAATGGTCACTAAGCATCTGATTCAGCAAAGCATTTGTGCACATGTCCATCCCCAAGATTAATCCTGTGTGTACTCCAAGAGCCAGAAATCGCAAGGCGACCTTGTTTTGACACGAATAGCCGCATGCTAAACAAAACTAGGTACAGCGACTTTTGTCTTAAGGAGCACAGGCTGGAAATGGCCACTGCTGAAAAACAATGCAAAGCAAGACGCCTTTAGAATGACCTTCCTGTGTGTTTTCAATGGCTAGGTACCTACCTTCAGCGATTCCACAGCCAAGTGACTATTGATACCGAATAGGTCTGTAGTGTAGACCTGGCCTTAGTGTGATACAAACCATTAAGAGCATCAGTGTGCTCTGTTCTGATTACACAACAGTGTAAATCATGCGAAACTGAAATCACACCAGTTTGAAAGTGGAGTCAGGCCCAATACCTGCTCAGGCTGTTTACTTGGCTCAGAGAGAGTTTATTATTCCTTCTATTAAATATAAGAGGTTTTAAGTGATTGGATTTTAACTTAAGACAAGTAGGCTGACGTAAGGTTCTGGCTACGTGACTTTGGCTCACCTCTTGCCACTAGCCGCTTTCCGGGGTTTAGAGCATTGAATTGATCTTGCAAAATGTTTCTGATGAAAATAAAGGTTTGTTTTTGGTTTTTTTTGACTTTGCATGACCTCCACTAGGTCTCTGGTGACTATAAAATAGTAACATCATAGTTACACTTTATGGTAAAGGTAACTTTTATAAGGAGTTTATAAAATGTTAATAGATTCTATAAAAATATTACATTTGTGAGCTATATGCAGTACAGATGGCTATTAGAACATCAGCAGATGTTGCGCTAAATAGTTATTAGCAGCCAGTTGGACTCTAACAGTTGACTAGCTGCATATTACGACATCTGTCAATCATGTGTTAACCTTTAGCAGTGCAATTTTAATAGAAAAGGTGACCGGTTTTGTTTTGCACTCAGTAAAGCACTTCTCATCCAAGGTCACAGCACAACAAAGAGCACCCGGGAATCCTGACGCTTCCCACGACACCACTTGAGCTTCATCGGCATTGTACAGTTTACCATTAGCAATCTCCTGGCAGCGACAAAACTAGATGAATAAACTCGCCCCACAGTCTTTTTTTTGGATTGTGCTCAAGAGTAAGACGACACAGGTCTATATTCAGGACGAAACTACCATAAAATGTTAGCTTTTCAAATTAAACCATTTTTAAAGAGTGACCCTATTATTCCCCCCTCCCCCCCATCTAATAGCCTTTTTTTCCTGTCTTTTAACCAGTTGGGGATCCAGGAGAGGACCTTCTCTCATCCCGACAGCTTACATTGCTTAACAGCCTTTGATGAAGGACCTTGCCAAAGGCTTTCTGGAAGGACACTATATCCACTGGATCACCCTTGTTCACATGATTGTTGGCCCCCCACAAAGAATCCTAGTAGACTGACGAGGCATGATTTCCCTTTACAAAAGCCATGTTGACGCCTCTCCTCAAAAATTGCGTCCATCTATGCAGCTGGTAATTCTACGCTTTACCATAGTTTCAACCACTTGTCCTGGAACTGAAGTTAGGGTTACTGGCCTGTAAGTACCAGCATCAACTCTGGTGTCTTTTTAAAAAACTGGTTCACACTAGCTAGCCTCCATTTAGAGAAGCAGATTTAAGTGATAAATTACATATCACAGTTAGTCGCGCCGCACTTGCATATTTTAATTCCTTCAGAACTCTTGGGTGAATACCATCTGGTCCTGGTGGCTTATTACTGTTTAATGGATCGGTTTGTTTCCAAGCCTCCTCTACTGACACCTCAGTGTGGGACCTGAGATGTGTCACCTAAAAGGAATAGTTCAAGCACTACCCCCCATTTGCTATTGCACGGTTTTTGTGTTTTCTTCTAAAACATCTGGTGCTAGTTTGTGTCAGAGACAGGACACTGGATCAGATGGACCCAGGCTCCGGTCCAGTTCGGCATTTCCTATATATGTAGTGCATCGGGTACAATCCTGCTGCAGTCTGATTTGGGGCCTGTTGGTGAGACTGGCATATAAACAATCAGTAGTTTGTACTTCTGTTCCCCCTTTCATTTCTGGATCTCCAGGAGCGTTAGGGTCCCAGGGTCAGGATTAGGCACCTGAGCTCACACTGACTTTAATAGGGCTGAAGGATGCTTAGCAGTGCTCCATCAGGCCCTAAAATGCAGCCACCTTGTGGTGGAACACATCAGCTACAGCAGCATCATAGAACAAGCGCCAGGAGCTGAAGAACGTGGCAGACTAGAGGTAGGCAGCGTGCAATGACCTATGATGGAATTCGCCCAGGGTGCTGGGGTTAGCACCATTGCCCCACCCCAAAAAAAGGGAGCTCAGCTCTTTAGGGCCCACTCCCCATAGGTGCAGAGAACTCTGCAAATTGCAACCTCAGCTGCTGGAATCAAGGGCAGTTTAGATCAAGACCCTTAACACAATGCTAGGGGCATTGTGAGGGCAGGCTGGTTTGGAGAATGTAAGGTGCTACATAAACCTAATATTAGCAGAATCTGATGTGATCCCCAAGACACAGCAAACGCAACAAAGATGACCAGGTGCTTGCAAGTAGCTGGGTCCGGCCACAGTTAAATGCTAGCATCATGTGTGTAACTGTTTGCTACACTGGCCCCCCATAGCATCTAAGGCCTCACTCCAGGAAAGCACATGCTTAAAATTAAGCATGGATGCCGTTCCACCAAAGTCAATGGGTCCACAGTTGGGACTGCTTCTCTGTGCAGGGAAGTCAATGAAAAGCCTCCCATTAATTTAACCTGTCTTTGGATCAGATGCAATGTGCTTAAAGGGGAGCGTGGGCCTTGCCTGATCAAAGCCTCAGCAAAGCATTAGTACTTCAGATTTATAGCATCAAATATAGGCTAGGTGATTTACCTAGTTGAGGAGCTAAATATTTTAATTTCCAAGACCTGCTGTTTTCATAACCAAGAGCAGCTATTTTTGAAAGATTAAATCAATTAGAGAGACTATTAGGTGAGGTTTAAATTAAAATCACATCTAGCCTAAATACCTTCATTGTGCACTGTGTCCTACAGATGTCATCTGAATATTTTATGCTCTGCTGTGACACAGCTCAGTACATTTGCACAACCTCAAAGCACAAACCCCTTGATAAATATTCAATTCAGCCAGCGTTGGAAATGGAATTTGGGTATGAAATTAATCGCAACAGATTGCATCAAAGTCTGCTGCCTGCTCTTAGCGTCCTACTACCTGAAGCAGGAGATAAGCAAAGCCCGTTCCTTCTCTCCAGTGCTGCATTTGGCAGAGGGCCCTGTGCTGGGGAAAGCGCAGCTTCTCAGTGAAGCCTGGTTAAACATGACATGACCACTTGTACGAAACAAACAAACAAAATCTATATTGGTTTGAGTTGCAGTGAGTCTTTCTTGCTGCATTCATATCGACATGGCAATTGAACCAACAGCGCAGTGAATCAGCAAGAACTCCACTCACTCGGGTCAGAAAGGGTAGCCTCATTTAAAGCGATAATGGGGCTGTTTCCCTAGCTGAGAAGATATTTACTTCACCAAGATATTTATGTTGCAGGGAAGAGGCCTCTTGATGATGGTAGGCCAAATTCAGCCACTGTGTAAAGAGGGAAACTCATTTGCTTCATTCAGCTAAATGGGAATGCTGTGGACCCAACTGGGTAAGGCAGGGGACTCCGGCTTGAGAGAACTGGGTTTATTCCTGGCCTTCTGGGTGACCTTGGGCTCCCTGTGCCTCAGTTTCCCCAGCTGTACAATGGGGATAACGACACTGACCCACCTTTGTGAAGCGCTTAGAGATCTCTGGATGAAAAGCACTAGGTAAGAAATGGGGATCACCACCAAGACTGAACTAGACTCTATGTGGCAAGTTGTCAGAAAGAGGAACTGAATCCACTCCCACCCTAGGTGATTTTCTGAGGCCAGGTCTACCCCAGAAACTTGTACCAGTGATTTTTTTAATGACATTTTTCGACTGGCAAAAGCCCTCGCACAGACAAGACAGCTTACTCTGTACAGGGAAACTGGTTTAAGCAATAACAGCAAAAGCACTCGTTAGAATTAGCGGCTTCCCCCTTAGAGCTCATTGGGAAATTTTCACCTTGGTTTTTCGTTGGAAAATGCCCATTCGTCAAAACTAAAAATTTTTGGAAAAAAGTCAGGACAGTGTCAAGACATGTCCATGGGTTTGAAATGAGAAAAAAAAAAAAAGGTTTTCTATTTCAAAACAACTTTGCCATTTGAAATGTAGGATTATAGTAAGTAAAACAAAGCCAGTCAAAATGGAAAGATCATGTTTGATTGACCTGCACTGAATTTTTGGGAGGGATTTTTGGTTTCTGAGATTTCACTTTTTCAGCCCAGTTTAGGGCAGGGAAAAAGTCACGTTCCCCCCACCCAATAACTTGGAAATGTTCATGAGCTGGGAAAAGTGTTTCCTGCATTGCTCTTTGCCTCCACTAGGAGGGCTGCAGTACAGTAACAGGGGCATTGCTCTAGCAGCAAACCCTTCCTGGAGATACCAGCTCTTCCACCAGCAACAGTTCCAGGTTCTTAACATGACCCCCTCGCCCCGCTTCTGTGAAAAGTCACTACTGCAGTAAAAGCTGGGTTGGAACCAAGGATCACCGTACCGTGCTTAAAAACTTGGCGATACTTTAGAGTGGCCCCTTAAGACAGGATGGCTGCTGATTAGACATGGCCTATAGGGCTGGTTTCCCTGTCTGCGAATAGTCAGTCTAGGCCACTAGAGCACACCACTTTCCAAGGAGGAGGCTGGCTAAGAAGGGGTCTGTTTTGATTCAGTAGCAGACCCTTTATGGCTACATCTCGTTCCACAGCAGCTAAGATTCTGTAGTGAGAATTCACATTCGTGTTCTTTTTTGCTTCAGCCAGGCCTTCCACACGTGCTTAGCACCCACTCTTCCAGACAGCCACTTACCCCCAAGACCATCCTTCCTCTAAGGGCTGTGAACGGCACAGAAATATCAACAGCATCCAGAAGAAGTAACAAGACCAGAACCCATGATCACCTGGCTTCCAGCACAGAGCACCTTCCCCTAGCTTAATGGGTACTCTGGGGGGCAAGGGAGGGGAGACTTGAGCTACGTAACTACCCAATCCACCCTTTAAATCTGGCCCAGGGATTTAATCAGATGGTGGGATGGCAGTGCTCGCCGTCAAGGACACTCTAGAACGAGGAAGCAGCACAACACGAGCCAGCCGAGGAGTCTCTGCAGGCGTGCATGCTTCCGCTGGGCATAAAAGCTGGAGTAATGTGGTTAAAGCTAGTGGTGTCTCACATCTGCAAGGGAGAAGAACATGTGGCTCAGTGGCTGAAGTATTGATGCTCTTAACTTTACAGATTTAGGAGAGAATTAAAAAACCTCTTTGCTACCAAAAAAAAAAAAAAAAAAATCTCCCAGCGACAGACAGGCCCTCCTTATCAGGAGTGACGCTTTCCCCATGGGAGGAGTGTCAGATCATTCCCCGGCAGAGATTTCCAAACTGCTTTTCTACCCATTATTGAACAGCCCTAAGCCAAAAGCCTTGTGCGTGTGACAGAAATGTCGATAGTCTCCAGTGACGACCTCTGCTGCTGCCACCAATCCACTGGGCATGATGGATGCCAAAGAATGAGGAGTTAGAGACCCTTTGGCTTCCTAGCTCATTTTGCCATCAAGGCTCTGGCTGGGGAATATGAAAGCCCTTTGGCAGAAGCAGCTCATGCCTTTTCACTGAACCCTTCCGCCCCCCCGAAGATATAAATGGACTTGGACTAGCAGGGGGTGAGAGTTAATCAGTACCAAGGGATCGCCTTTGCTCACATAAAGCTCCTTTGCAAAAGGTTAAAAAAAATCAAGGACATTCTCCACCAGAGCCTCCATTATGTCCTTGAGAATGATTCTGGGATCCCCCAATCCAGGATCCCCATTAAAATTCATTCAAACCTGGACCTGCTCCACATGTGAGGAGAGATGAACTGAGCCTTTAAGACTACCCTGGTTTAACCAGGAGAGTTTCAGTGATATGAAATGCAAAAAAAAAAAAAAAAGTCCTACAAAAAAAGTGGAAACTAGGTCAAATGAGAAAGGCTGCAGATAAACAAGTATGTGGGGACAAAATTAGAAAGGCCAAGGCATAAAACGAGATTGAACTAGCTAGAGACATAAAGGGTAACAAGAAAACATTCTACAAATACATGAGAAGCGAGAGGAAGACCAAAGACGGTAGGCCTGTTACTCAATGGGGGTGGAGGGTCTGGGGGGGAAATTACAGTAACAGAAAACGTGGAGATGGCAGAAATGCTGACTTTTTTTGTTTTAGTTTTCATTTAAAAGGTTGGTAGTAGCAATTGGACACCTAACAGAGAAAGCCAGTGAAAAAGAGGTAGGATCAGAGGCTAAAATAGGGAAAGAACAAGTTAAAAATGACTTAGATGTCGTCAAATCACCAGGGCCTGATGAAATATATCTGAGAATATTCAAGGAGCTGCTTGAGAAGGTATCTGAGCCATTAACGGGTATTTTTGAAAAGTCATGGAAGAGATTCCAGAGGACCGGAAAAGTGCAAAGATAGTGCCAACCTATGAAAAGGGAAATCAGGACAAGCCAGGGACTTACAGACCAGTCATCTCAACTTCAGTACCTGGAAAAATAATGGAGCAAATAATTAAGCCATCCACTTGCAAATACTCAGAAGATAATAAGGTGATAAATAACCGTCAGTATGGATTTGTCAAGAACAAATTATGTCAAGCCAGCCTGACAGCTTTGACAGGGTAACAAGCCTTGTGGATGGGGGGGAGCGATAGATGTGGTGTATCTTGACTTTGGTAAGGCTTTTGATACTGTCTAGTGAACAAACTAGGGAAATACAACCTAGATGGAAGGGCTCATTGTACCCCACGCTCTACCAATGAGGGCTTATATCTGGCTTCAACATTGGTCATTGGGAACGTGCCAGGTAGGTTCACTGCGCAGGAGACCGCTTGCTGCAGAAATACGCCCACTCTTAGTGCAACACACCGCAGCCACACATGGACCCAAGCCACAGCCAGATCAACATTAAACAGGAGTCTTTACACTAGAATTTTGTGGGGGGAGAAAAGTTTCCCACTCCACCACCAAGTCAATGGGAGCCCTAGTACAGACAGAACATCCGTGGTCACCAACACTTTAACCAGTGTCACCCAGTGGTTGAGTGCCTTGGCCAAGGGCACGCAACCAGTGAGTGGCAGAGCTGGGAATGGGATCCGGGGTCCTGGCTCCCTGAGCACACTTTGAACAAACACTACTCAGCACAAGAGGGCATCGACTCCTAACCCCCTGCTCCAAACTAACACACTGCCTCTTCTACACTGCCGAGGGCTGTCCAAGCATCGTGCACCTTGCACGCCACGGCAGCATCCTGGCCCTCTGGATCCTCTCCCTTGTTATGCGGCACACCAGCAGAGCGGGCCAACAGGATGCTACGCTTCGCCATCTGAGCAGAGAACACCTGACAGGCTCTAGCTAAGCACGTCCGTCTTGACCTGCAGCCACTCCACCTGCTACTCCAGGCCAGGACGCCCCTGCAGCTGTGCCAATGCAGCGCAGCTCTGACCCACAGCCCCCCAGGTAGCTCTTGGCCCAGACTTCCACCCGGCTCTGCCAATCAACCTGGACCTTCTATATCCAAGATGCTTCCGGTTCTATGCCAATACAAGATTCTGCCGCAGCACCCCAATCGTTAACAGCAGCACCCTCCTCCAGCCCTCTGCCAACACGCCTCTGTCTTGCCCTGGATCCCTGATCTGCCAGTTCTGCTGCGATACCCACACAGCTCCACCGATACACCGCAGTCCTGACCCACAGGCTCTTCTGCAGCCTCGCCTCTCTCAAGTGGAGACTACGAGGCTGAGGAACCACTATTAAAGACCTGCAGTTGAACAGCTTCCCGTTATGCACCAGACAAACTATATTGCACCAGATTTTGCTCCTGTCTTTACATTTACAGGAATCAAAAAAGATTTTGGGGAGTGAGTGGTCTGAGATTTCAGAAGGACAGAACCCCAGGGACTGGGGAACAGGACACCTGGGTTCTATTCCTCTCTCTGCTACCAAATTCCCATAGCAAGACACATTTCACTTCCTCATGCATTAGTTTCCCCATCCATAAAGCGTGCGACTCAAGTGCTACATGAGAGGAGTTATCTGGCTCCTGCCGCTACTTCTGCTACAAACGATTTGCCAAGGAAAAGGCGGGACAGGAATGAGGCAGCCACACAGGCGACAAGAGCTTTTCCACTATGTTGCAAGAGAAGTGGTGATAAACACGCCACAGCTGGCCAAACAAAATGTAAATACCCACAAGTTCTCAGAGACACGCTAGCAGGAGTGATTTACTTCTCCACAAAGGCTGTGATTTTCTGCTAAAAGCGCTCGCTGGTATTAGGGGAGAATCAAAAGCCAGCAGCCTCCCAAGCTCGACTTTGTTGCTGGAGTCATGCTCCGTGTCTAATGGAGAAGCAGCTCATCTGGAACAGCACTTTGCCGGGAGCCAGGAGGGTAATTAGCAGCACATTTTCTTCCAAAGCTAAAAGTTAATCTCATAATTTGAGTGGGCTCCCCCCGCATCCCCAACCCGCTTTTGGAAGGTACATTCCAGGAACAGTTTAAGGCTGCTTTCTCCTGCTGCTTCCATTGCTTCAGAACCTGGAAAAGCCTCTGTGAGCACAGCAAGAGTCCCCAGTCTAAAGTCTACAATCCTGCAGAGCAAAGGCAACGCATCCAAAAATCTCAGAGCATGCAGTGCTATCCAATGTCACCAGGGCCTTGCTGTATATACCTGAGGGGAGGAGAAGAGGCCCTTTTCAGAAGGAGTAACCGCCGCCCTGAGATGATGGTGGTTAGACACCTTTTGCTGAGAACCTGCCAACGCTGGCCCGTGGGAGAAGACAATGCCTCTCCTCTGAGGTTGGAGGCAGCAAGTTTTCAGGAGGTTGCTGAGCTGTTCTGCTAGAAGACACCACACACGATGGAAATGAACAAGCATCCAGGTTTCTAGGGCTAAGAAGCCCTGACTCTTGCTCACTCCTACAGCTGAAGGAGAGCCCGGGGGAGGAAGAAGAAGGGGTCTGTTCAGCACCTTTCAGCTCTCCTGGGAAGGAAGCATTTCCCATCCTGTACCAAACCCACCAGCTGGCACTAAAAAGTTTCATCAAGATAGTAAGTTTCCTGCTGGCAGCCATTAAAGAAGAGAGCCATTTGTGTTCAAGGCAGAGAGGGGAACGGTGGGGTCAAAATTCAGACCGCATGCTGGAGTCGATCCTCCTGCAATCCTGGATAAGCCAGCAGAGGCTCTTTACCTCAGAGGGACGCCAAGGCAGAGGAAACGTACCTAGATAACGATACCCGAGAGTGACTTCCCAATTTCCTCACCTCCTGCTAAACACCAACAGGGTTTGTTCAGACTTCACGGACTTCTGATGCCGAAAGCAGCATAAACTGCTCTGTGTTCGTCCACTGCCTGGCACAGGGGGGTCCAGGCCCCTAGGCACTACTGCAACACACAGGGAGGATAAAGCATGTGGCATTTTATTTCATACAAGTATAAACTGTTTACTGAAGCTTAAAGCCCTTCATGATTTTGGCCCCTACAAGTGAAAACAAAAGCAAATATAGACATTGGCAAGAAAAAGGGAGCAAATTATCTTAGTGTCACGAAAGTCAAGGGCCCAATCTCGCACCACAAAGGAAACGTGCACCGGATAGTACTCAGACTTCATAGCACAAGTCAGGAAAGAACAGGACCCCACAGCAAGACCATTGTTGTTAACTGCTTAATCTTTGGCAAGGGAGTAACGTTTGAAATGCCAATACACGGGCACAAAAATCAGTAGAGCTGTTCTTAAAAATGCTGCAACGCACACGAACCCCCATGGCAACGTTTGCCACTTTGGATGTTAGGGGTCCTACTAGGTAAGATGTCTCTAAGTTACTGTGGGGAAACAAGGAAGCAAGCCCCAGAAGGTGTGCTAAGGGGGAATAAACATTTTCAAATGCCTGACAACGAGGACAGCATCCTCCCATGGTGGCAGAAGAACTCAATTTGGGGACTGAAATACAGTTCTCTCTACCAGAGGCAGAAGCAGCTCTAGCTCTTTTGCTAGCTAGGACAGAAAATGTTTTTGGTACCCCCTGAGCAAGAGAGGAAAAAACCATGGCCAATCAGTGCACAAAAATAGCTGGCCCATCAGAGCTGAGCAGTACAGCAGGGCAGCCCTCCCTGAAAGCTAGTGCCTGGGGCAACCGTCCCTGGTACCCCACCCTTAGAACTGGCCCTGAACCTTGCAGGAGGTAGGGATGGAGGACACTTGTTCTCCTGGAAGAGTTACTACACAGTGTAATTAACACCACTGGCTTTCCTTTTACGTGCTGTGCCCCCGATGGTAATATAATGTAACTGATGTTTCTGGCAGGGACGCCTATATTGCTTTGGGGACTGGAGACTGAAATCAAAGCAGCAGACGGCTGGGTTTCTGCCACATGCGTGCACAGCCTGAGTCCACCTGTCCATGTCACTCCCTTGTTCTCAGGCACTTCAGGCTGGCTATACAACTGGGAGAGGAAATGGAATGGGTTTCTCCTTATGGAGGACATAATATCTAGGCAAGAGGGGCTGATCAACTGCTCCCGGTGACTCTTGGTTCCAGCCTATTGGCCTTCCCTCGTGACGCTCAGGCAAAGGAACGTCACAGGGCGTCACAACATGCGAGTCGCAGTCATAGTGAGGAAGTCTTCATAGCTGAGCCGCACACTGCCTGTTCTGCCGGTATCCTTCTCCTGGAAAGCTTCGGTCACGCACTGGAGCCGGGTGCAGATCTGAATGAAGCTATCCAGCTGGATGGTGGAGTTGGCAGGCCTCTGGGAGTAATGGGACAGTAGCAGCTGGGTGAACTGGGGGCTCAGGTTGTATCCCATCTGGGACAGAGCTGGGAGTAAGGAAGCAGAGAAAATAAACCCCTCAGACAAAAGCCTCATGGGAAGATTAGCCCATCCTCCACTCTCAGAATCTGCCACTTCCCCTTCCCCACATACCACCTGTGTCTGATCGCAAGGGGATATTTAAAAAAGAAAACAACTGAGCACAACCCAGGACTGAAGAGCAGGCACTGCTTTATGGGTGCTAGGAACAAATTGGGGCACAAGTTCCAGATACTCTCCCTGCCCTCCATAGACACAAACCTCAGCAGCTCCACATATACAGCAGGCCTTCAGCTATGTGTCATCCAGGCAGGGCAGAGTTATTTCAGAGAGGTGGAAAAGGGTTTCTTGGAAACTCAGAAGCTAATTTGCGCTCCAACGCCTACAGCCTTCAGACCAATGCACGCACCTGACACGTAAGAGTGTCAGCAAAAGGTGACTGGCTGCGCAGCATCAGCACACAAACTCTAGAGCCACCACTTCAGAGTGGCGGCCGCTGTATGCATCAGAGGAGCACAGGGACTCGTAAGGACTCCTGCTCTACAAGCATGGGGAACTGCTTACCACAGAAGGCTACCAAGACTGGTTTAACTGCTCCACTTTCATGGAGCCCTCTTAAAGCTAAACAAGCTCAGTGCATGCCCAACAGCAGTTCAACTGGTTTGGAACGAAGCTGTTGCACTGCAGGATGGGAGAGGTGTCATCATTTAAAGTGGGAGGCACCCAAGCCAGCCTGGATCTGTTGATTGGTCCACATTTGCCTTGAGCTGACTCTGCCGAAAGCAGTTGTCACACTGGTTTGGCCAAAGCGCCCTGACCAGATACCACACCACATGGTTTCAGAGAGCAGCTAGCAGGGATGGGAACCACAATGGGTACTCCACCGTAGTGCCCGAGGCCGCTGTCACCCACTTATTCTCTACCATCTGCCACATTCCCTCTCGTCTCACCTTGCTGCAGCTCACTGAAGTTGATGGAACCTGACCGATCTCTATCAAACTGCTGGAAGAGGTTCTTCCACTGCTGGATGAAACGCCACAAGGCCGAGAACCCGAAGATATCTATCCTTCCCGACTTCGTTTTATCAAACATGTCTGCCAAGGAACAAACAGCAAGAGCATGGCCGTGAGGGGTGCGTCTGCGGTGCCTCCCATCGGAAGCTCTCAAAGGGCTTTGCAAACATTAAGCCTCAACATCCCAGGGAAGCCATTCCCTGCTGTTCAGATGGCGTTTGGCGACTTGCCTAAGATACAGAACCCAGAGGTCTAACTCCTAGTCCCCTGCTCCAGCCATGAGACCACAATGTCTCAAAGCTCTCGCCCTTAGGAGCTATGGAGCAAATCTAACTTCAGGACCAGAATACAGAACGGAAAGCACTAAAATGCCAGCATTTTAATCAGGAAGTTTACAGGGGCCTTCAGGCAATAGCATCAAAACCTTCACCCTAAGGATATTGGTGGAAGTTCGGAAGCCATCAGGAATTCAGGTTGCCATAGCAAATGGCGTGGAAGTGTGTGTCTCCCCTTTGTTCTCTGCCCTCCTTGACCGGCAAATCATCCTTTGAAAGAAGAGCTAGACACAGGACAATCGGTTCTTGGGGGCTAGGGCTATCCACGGCTGTCATGCAGCACTGAGCATGTAGGAGTGCGGAACAATCAACTAACCACCAGCAGCGCAGAAACCTGCCGTGGAAGTTCAGGCTTCCAAGACAGCAGACGTTGTTGCACGGAGAGCTGCAGCATCTTATTCCTCCTCTGGTCTTCCAGTCACTACCAACTGTAGCATGAAGGTTTGCCTAGTCCCACACAGCTGGCATCCCTACACCACCAGCCAGTGTGCCACTCATGTCCATTTTGCGAAGTAAATGCTTTGCCAATGGGGGAAGGCTACAGCTGCTGCACACCTGACCTAGGATTCACCCTATTAGATCCAAGCTCAACGAGTTGGATTTTTTCCAACATTACAGAACCACCCCCGCAGAGTTCAGCACAATACGCAGCGTCTATTCTAATAGAAATCGCAGCTCACGAGCAGTTTAAAGGGAAACAGTAGCTGGGCTCACTTAGCATCATAAGGCAGGTCTCATCGTTAAACGCAGACCAGTTGGAGTTGACCAGAGCCTGCTTGAGTTCTTTGATGGAGATGTAGCCACTGCGATCGGCATCCACTGTCTGGAACCAAGAAAAGGCCTCCGGGTCCACGCCGGGAGGAATGTTACCTGTCAGGAGGAACAGGATAAATGCTCACACAAGTCACTGGAGAAGTGACAGTTCTCTAGTCACTTGGCAAAGCAGCTGGTTTCTCAGGACCTAGCTAGACCCTCTTCTCCCGGGAGTCAGCAAAGGAGCCCTGCAAAAAGCCAGCCAGCTAGTGCTGAGGGACTGGTTACAGCTAATGGGCCATAAGGAGAGGCTGAGACAGCTTTTCCAGTCTAAATGCATTTTTATGGCCATGGGAGCTACCCTGTGAAAACAGGTTCATAACAGCCAGAACTTGGCACACAAGGTCTTGTAAAAATAGCAAGAAGTAAATTAGATCTCTTCAGGTGGTTTGTAAATGAAGTGGAAACAAATGGAAGTTGTGTTGTTTCAGCAGGATAAACACTACCAGTTCAGGGGAGACAGATGTGTGACTATAAAGTTTTATTTCTACCGTTTGGGGTTGCAGCTTCTTTAGCATTTTCCCTCCATGTTGGAACCTTAAATAATGGACAGGGACATTTTTCTGAACAGCAGTTTAATTGAAATGATTCAGTGAAATGCCACAGCTCCTATTCTGCTGGGCAAGGCATATTGTTCAAGTGGCCCCCAGATGTATTCCCAAGACCTCTTATACAGTTAGCACATGCCTAGGCCTTGTCATTTGAAGGATTCTTTATAAACAAAGAACAAGCCCTGGGAGTTAGGTTATTACCCTCATTTTACAGGTGGGTAAACTGAGGCGCACAGCAGTGAGAGGCTATGCCCTTGGAGTCAGGAGTCTCTGGATCCCTGGCCTGTGCTCAGATCACACCTCTCAGCTGGATGAAAGTGCCAGGTCAGTGTAGGAACTGACATTGATTTAGAAACAGCCTCAAGTGTTTGCTCAAACATAATAGCACTGCCACTGGTACTTGGGCAGCAGGTACAGCCCGGCAAATGGCTGCATGGCCACTGGGAAGGGAACAGCCATCTTTGAAGCCACTCGAGAGCGCCCAAGGCATGGCAGCTTACTAGTTACAACTGCACCAAGGCAGGGCTCTTGTATCCCGCATGCCCCCGGCCTCCCTCCATCCCTGAGGGCAGCCAAAGAGCAGATGTTGTGAGAAGCTCCATGAGTAAGTGTGCGCAAACGAAGGAGCTGCTCAGCCACCCCAACAGAGCACCTGCAGGGAGATAGGATCAGTCCAACGCTTTTCTACTCACCAGCTGGAGCCCCTGCTCCATAGGGTCCTGGCTGAGGGGCACCGTAGGGATTGGTAGGCTGCTGCCCGTATGGCCCTCCAGGTGCCGGGCCTCCTCCATAAGGTCCTCCAGGAGCTCCCGATGGTGCTCCCCCTGGGGTGGGATGCCCATAAGCCCCTCCGCCAGATGGCGGGCCGTAGGGGCCTCCAGGTGCAGGGCCACCATAGGAGCCACCGGGAGGCTGCCCACCTCCATACTGGCCTCCAGAATAGTAACCGCCCTGCGGGGCGCCTGGGGCAGGCCCTGCTGATCCGGGGTAACCCTGTGGGAGGAGAAGAGGGGAAATAAAGGTCAGGCTGACAGTCCATAGAGAGCAGGGCACACTAAAAAGCACCACCACTGACTACAAGGGGCCAGCACCCCAGAGACCCTGTCCCAGCTGCACACACAAGCTGCCTCGAGACTGCTCACACCACCCCATCCTCCTGGCTACACAGCGTGTCAGCACTTTTGGATTATCAGAGTTTATAACGGAAACCCTCCCAGATGGAAGTTATTGAAACAAACCCTGTTCAGCAGGGGAGGGAGGGAGAGAGGCAGGCAGGCAGTGCATGGCTAAACACCAGGCAATTCATTAAGCAGCAGGAGAAGGGCTACTGAATACTCAGGGGTACAGTAATTTGGGTTAAATCAGATGATCTGAGGCCTCCCCTCCCACTGGACGTTATTTCAGGGTATTTGGGGAACATAAGCATAGACCAAGCCAGCCCAGAAGGATGACAGCTTTTCCTGCTGTGCCTTTTCACCCAAAAATGCCAGATTTAATGTTCTGTGCTGGCATGAAGTTCTCTGTAATAAACTGTAGCTGCTGTTCCATTCAGAACAGGCCACTGCGCTCCTGGGAAACAAGCCACCCAGGAGCCCGCCATCCTACGTTCCCTGCACAGTTTGGCAAAGGGCTGCTGTCGGGACTGTAAATTGGCCTTCTCAGAGCATCATCTGCACTTCTTTCACCAAGAGAAAACCCCTCAATGACAAGTGGAGATTCTAAGAGACAAGACAGGGTTTTAGTGTGCCTCAAATCCACATCCCACCTGCAGGCTCTTGGAATTGGTCCATGGTGGCATTTCACATGCCCAACAATACCTACACATAGCTGATGGGATGCAGCCATTCACCCCTTCTGGATGATCCAAAGGGGATTCAGTCAAGAGAACAAAGAAATGGTAGCCTAAAGAGATGTCAGTGTGGAAAGCAACTCAAGCCTTCCTTAGACAGAGCTCTCAATCTCACATCAAACACGCTCCATACTACACCAATGGGTGTACATCAGTGTTAACAATACCACACAGGTCACACTAGAACACTGCCAGGTGGGATGAATGCTGTGCAGTGAGAGTTTACACTGGGATTTTCATAAGCTCCTCAGAGAGTGAGATGCCTCGCTCCCACTGAAGTTCCCAATTCCTTTCAGCACCTTTGAAAATCCGTTTTCATCTTGGTGTGGGCCTGACAGCCATGAACCACAGAACAGGGACAGCAGGTAGCAGAATGGCAAGCCTAAACAGTCACACCCTGTTCTGTGTTTCGTCTCCAGGACCTATTCAGTCCTTGGCTCCCCAGATGGCAGAGAAAGCAATCAGGGCTGTTTTTGTGATGCGGACACCTGCCCATCAGCCACTGGGCAGAGACCACAGCAGAAGCCTTTGTATCTGTAATCCTATTTCAAAAAGACAGGACAAATGGCCTAGCAAAGCAGTTATGTAAACAGCACGGACCTTCCCTTCATGGGGGAAGGCGAAGCCTTTTAAGGCAGTGGAAAGTAAGCCCCCTTCCTTTCAGCAATGAGTCTTCACTGCAGAGTTAAACCGAACTCTTACCCAGGTTGGTCCACACACTAAAACCCTTGACACGGGTTTGGGGTGCTTGGAACATGAGCTAGCTAACCCAGCTACGGGCATCGGTTAACGCAGAACCTGGGCTCTGACGCACGGCCTCCCAAAACCCCTCAGGGCCAGGTGCTCCTGCCCTTCTACCTCCTCCCGCATCAGAAGCCGCCTGCGAGTTTTTAGCTACCCCAGTTCAGCGTGTAAACCCCACACCCACAAACCCCGCTACGCAGCAGCTGGAGAGAGGAAGGGCCCCCGAGAGCCGGGTCTGAACATGCCACGCGCCGCAGCCCTGTGCCACGCTGCGCTCGCCACGCGGGCCGTGCCCCCACGTCTGAGCGTAAAGCCGCCAGCGGGGCCGGAACGAGGCGGGGCCGACCCGCGCACGGCCCAGCAGTGTGGACGCTCCCAGCCAGGCTCTGCCCCAGTGAAGACACGCCCTGAAATCACCCGGGGCTCGTGTTCCAGGAAGCCACGTTGTAGCGCGGCCGGCCTAAGAGGGGACGTGCCCCGGGGGGGGGCGCTGTCCAGGCCCAGGGCGGCTGCGTGTCCCCGGCCCTGCGGGAGGGGCCCCCGGGGGGGGTTAAACTCGGGGCGCCCCCGCGGACAGGGCCGCGCCGCGGGCACGCGCAGTCCGGGGGGGGGGAACACGGAAGCGGGCGCTCCGCCGACCCCATCTCCATGGAGACGCGGCGCCCCGCCCGGCCCATGAGGGGAGGGGCGCCCCGCGAGCCCCCCCCCCGCACTCACCTGCCCGTACGGGAAGCCCCCGGGGCCAGCCATGGCGCCCGCCTCGCCTCGCCTCTCAGCGGCCCGGACGCAGCCAGAACGGAAACTGGCCCCGCCCCCGCGGTGACCACTGCGCGCGCGTGCGCGCCCGTCCTGCGGCTTCGCTGATTGGTTAACGATCCCTCCGGCCAGCGGCCTGGACCGGCTTTTATTGGCGATCAGCCCCGCCCCGGAGGGAGGTCATGTGACGCGGGGAGCGTGACCGGGAGGCGGGGCTCTTAAAGGGCCAGCAGCCAGTAGCAGTGCCCCCGCCCTCAGTTCCGCCAGAGGGTGCCTGCCCCTTGGCCCCGCCCCCTGCCCCTTGGCCCCGCCCCTGCCCCATTTGCCACGCCCCCTGCCCCTCACCCTGGTCTCTGGCCCCATGCCCTGCCTGGCTCAGCCCGCGGCCGGGGTTACTGCAGGGACCCTCCCTCGGCGCAGCTGGTGGGGGGCTGGGTGGCGAGGGGCCCCGAGCGGGCTGGGGGGGCAAGGCTGGCTCACGCTAGATGGGCTCCTCCAGGCAGCGCGGGCCCCCCTCTCCTGCTCGCCCCGCCCAACCCCCCGCTCCCTCTGACCGCAGCCGATCCCAGCCCCTCGGCCTGCGGGGCGGCTCTCCTGAGCGGGGTGCTAAAATGAGCCCCGTCAAACCAGGGCGAGCGCGAAGGCTCCCCGATCAGCTCCCCGAGAGCCAGAAGGCGGCTGGGGACAAGCCATCCTGCACTGGCCCCAAGGAGGGAGACTGGAGGATCTGAGGGGTCATCTCCATTTTGTCTGCGGTTCTTAGGTTTGGCCTTAAAGCCATTTCCCCTTCCTGAGGCCGTGTTTAGTCCTTGGTACTGTGCTGCAATATCAGTGCTGGCTGCAGACGGCTGCCAGCCCTTGGCAGATTGCAATGGATACGCTTTTGATGGAATAAATTGCTGGCACTCACTCCTAGCTCTGTGATGAAGTATTGACCCACTGGCTGTCATTCATTGTTCTGAGCGATCTAGCGAGATGTGTAAGATGCTACGCTAACCCTCCTTGTTCCAGCCATGCATGCTGACCCATGTCAAAGGCCATTACTGCTCCCAAGCTGGTTGCTAAGAAATGACTGCCTGTTAGAACTAGATCAAATCCAGACATCTACATTAGAGGTGGGGAGCTGAGTGCAGGCTGCAGCTTCAACAAACGGAAACACAAAGAGACCATTATTTTGCAACTCTGCCCTTCCCCATTTGAAGTGGTGCAAGGAGCCAATGTACACACTGTTCATTAGGACCATTAGTGACAAAGAAACCGGCTCACAGACATGTACGAAATGAGCAGCTGACATGTGGAAGACAGCATCTGAGAGAGACATGCTGGGTTCAGAAATTGCTCCTGTTACTGCTAACGAGAGCAATGGGAATTCTGCTGGGCTCCAGGCTGATTCTTTATTCAAACACATCAATACTTAACAACCTCAGTATTTTTCACCCCACCTTATGGAACAGTAAATATGCAGACGCCGCTCTCTTTCCACGGGTGAGATCAAGCTGGCTAACAGAGGTCCTAAAACTCAATCTTCATATGTGCTTGTTAACGATTTGTGCTCTGGCTTAGCATCTCAAGGGATGCAGCGGAGAAGAAGTTTGTGACATGCTGGGAGCTGGATACAAATGAAGGGAAGGACCAGTTGGAACCATGTATCCTCTAGGAAGAGTTGGAGGAAATGCCCCTCAAGGTCTTGTCCACATTATGGTTGCAAACTTATAAACACAGTTGCTGCTCTGGCCAGTTTGGGTCTACCCGTCTTCCTGCCCAGTGGTCTTGGGAATCTTATGTTCCTGACACTCCCATCATAACTAGTTTATAGAACTATCCTCAACAATTCTGTGAGGGTTAGTTTATAGCCTGGTTCTTAGGGAAAAGGTATCCTCCACTTGAAACCAGGGTACGTTGTTGTACGAAACAGCATTCAGTTACATTAGTGAAATCAACGGAAGGTAGGCCCAGATCCTCCAAAGTGTGTAGGCTCCTAACTTCTTAATGACAGAGGGAAACCGCTGGTGGGACAAATGATTTTCTTACATCCTTAGGAGAAGATGACAAGTACAAAAGGGAAGGGACTATATCGGCATGCTGGTTCCTAATTTAAGTTCAGGTTCCGGGAGTGCAAGGATCCACCCACACGCACCCACTTCCTTGATCTAGTCCGAAGTTTCTTTTCGGGGATGGAGAGTGCCTGTGATGGAACTGCGCAGACAACACTTTACATTCCTACAGGAGATGGTATTGTTTGTGAAGGTTTCTTTGCCTAGAAAAGTCATGGCAAGTCTACACAGAGCCATAATAAATGTAGGCTGGTCTCAGTCTCTCAGGCTAAATCAATAGGTTTAATGGAGAGAGCAGGACTGGTTAGCATTCTGTAGGAGCTTGCATGGTCCAAAGACATAAAAAACCACTGAATCCAGGAAGGTAAGCAATCAGGCTGTGGGCTTGAAGCACATTTAATTCCAGTTATCTGCTGTGCCACAAGCACGTCCTGCTCTTGCAAATCACCATTTTTCTGTCTGTGAGGGGCGTGCTGCTAGTACAACACTTGTATGGGATTAGCGAGTCTCTCTGGCACGTTTTATGTAGCTAACTGGACATTGCACAAGGGACAGCTCACAGAACTCTCACTCCTCTGAGAACGCTACTTTTATGTGAAAAAACATTCACCCTCAGGCCCCCACCTATCACCTGTCATTCAGTAGCAGCTTGACTCATGCCTCCCTTTGACCCATGAGGCCAACCTCCATTGCCCACTCGTTCGTTTCAAACAAGCCCTTTTGTGCTTTCTCCTCTGCTGCCTTACTCTTGGGAGGAGCTCCCTGCGATCCTCCACAAAGCTCTCTCATGAGCCTTCTTCACCAGGCTGCCTACAAAATATGTGGCTGCTCGTGGGCTGAGCCCAGAGCCCATCATGCTGATCCATACCAACTCCTTGCCTTGTAAGGCCCCAGCAATCTGTCCATTCCCATCTATTGGGCTGTGTCTTACACTTAGGTTGTAAACTCCTTGGGGCAAGGACCATCTCTTAGGCACTGTACAAGCACAGACCAAACACAATGGGGTCTTGGTCCAGGCCTGGGGATCCCAGGTGCTATGATAATGCAAATAATAAATAATAGGCTAATGCCAGCTTTTGTTTATAACATAAGAAGTATTAGGAAGAGATGTGCTGGTCCAAGCCTCACATTCTACTTCTGCCTTAAACCAAACCTTCCCAATTCTGGCTAGAGCTGAAAAGCACTCAAATATTACGTAGGAAAGCTGTTCCCATGGGATCTCTGGTACCACAGGAATAGGAAGTATCCGAAGTCTCCCCAAAGGAGAAGGTTGATTGTGTGGTTAAGGCCATTGACTAGCACTCATGAAGTCGAAGTTCAATTCCTGACTCTACCCTAGATTCCCACTGTGACCTTGGTCAAGCCACAATCTCTCTGTGCTTGCATTTCAAGTAATAAAAGAGGGCTGAATTAATTCATTATAAACACTCAGATGGGAGTGGAGCCACATACATTCTGCGTGAAAAAGATTTTCAACAGTTTTGCAGACACCAGACATTCCCTGGAGAATACAAACTGTTGGGGTATCTTCCAACCGTTTGAGCTCCATCCATTTCTAGTACGTATTTTGCCAGGCTAGGGAAGGTCTAGTTTATTTATAATTAAAAGAGGACAAACTCGTAGGATTTCAGCTGTTTACTTTCCCAAAGATTATGGACAAAAGTGCTCAAGATTTCTTATATTTTTGCTAAAAACAAAATGCGGACAATGCTCGGGCAGGAATGTTTTATTATCGGTTTGTTTTCTCGCCAGATTCAACCTGCTTCAGGGAGTAAAGCAACTCTCCTTCTCGGATACAGAGCTGAAAAGTGGTAACTGACTGTTCAGATGCTGTATTTTAATAGTTGGAAATGGGTCTAGCACTTTGCAATCCAGTCATGAGTTTTAGGTTAGACACTTGTTCTTCAACCAAATGAATTAAAGGCCAGCAGGATTGCACAGTTATCTGCTTTATGTCTATGTAAAGATCCATGGCGGTCTGCTGAAGATGCTGAAAAATGTCTTGTTTATCCAGCTTGCTTGGCCTTATTTTTCCCCATTAGGACTCTATGCCGAGGGACAAACTTTCTCCAGGCGCGCTCTATCTAATGAAAGAGTCGCATTGGTACCAGGACAAGGAGATGGCTGAAGGCACAAAAAGCCTAGCACATGTGAGGCTGGCACTTTACAAATGAAAGGGGCAGCAGAGCATGCACTGCAGCACAAATGGAAGGCACAGGTGGGAGAGGCAGAGTTCTCTCAGGCATGCGAATGGGGCGATAGGATCTGGAATCTTGCCAGAAGTTCCAACCACCGAACAGCTGAATCTGCTCTGAGATGTGACAGTTGCAAATACGCTTCTTTCGCCCTCCCTCCCGTCTTTTCCAGCCCAAAGTGCCGGTGGGGACAAGGTCATGACGGAATAATAATTAATGAAAAAGACAGAAGAAGCGAGAGGAGAAACGTGGAGGTGCAGGCTTGGCCCTGGCAAGAAGCAGCTAAGGCACCATTATGAAATGTCGTTTGGCTGACCATGGAGGACAGTATCAAATTCCCTTTACGAACAGAATACAAGATGCTCTCTCTCTCGCTCTCTCTCTCTCTCACACACACACACACTCGGGAGACCGAACCCCCCTGGAAATCGGAAGAAAAAATATTAACAGCAATAAAAAATTATTCACGACCAGTCGCGAGGACCGAGCTGTGGCCATTGCCAATGGAGTCCTATGTGAAAACGCCCTGCAGGGCCGCTCAGCCCAAAGGTCCTTTCATGTTTTTGGGCTGGTACATAGGCTGCTCCAGAGGCATCATGCCGAAGCAATCTGAAGGGTTACAATGGCCGGTCTTTCCAGTTTGCCCTGTAGCCCCTGGTGGTCCAGGAATGCCTGGGATGCCTTGCTGTCCCATAGGCCCAGGCGGACCCAGTTTGCCATATCCTGGTGGTCCCTGGGGACCTGTAGAGGAGAAAGGGAAGGGAAGAGATGAGCTGAGGAGGCTGGTTTTGCAAAGCCAAACTCAAATGCTCGGCTGGCTGGTTCTTACTCACGCTCAGGTTCTCACTGATCGCTATGTGGGGATCAGGAAGCAGTTTTCCCCAGGTCAGGCCAGCAGTGACCTTGGGGTTTTTCTGCCTTCCTCTGCAGCATGTGGGTCACTTGCCAGAATTATCTGGGTATAGCCCACTTCCTCATTTCCTTGCCACTGTGGGGGCCTTACGCACAGGGGCACCTTGGTCACTCCTATTCTCTGCCTCTGGCACCTCCTAGCTTAGTCTCCTGGGGGCTGGAATATGTTGGTCTAATTTCAGTTGCTGGGGTCCATGTGCAAGTGCTGGGCGGTGGTGGTGGTCTGCGAGATACAGGAGGTCAGACTAGAGGATCTGGTGATCCCGTCTGGCCTTAACCTCTCTGACTCTGTTAAAGCCGACCCTCCGCAGTTTGGAGGGCTTGATTGGAAAGGCTTTGGTCTGAGACCCTCAGTCTGTCTCACATCATTTAGAGGAGCTGAACCAGGAGGAGATTTTCCCCCCGAAGCATTGTGCATTTATCGCCATCCACGCCCCTGCAGCAAGAAGGGCTAACGAGTTGACTGTAACAATTGGGTGCCCGTTTCAAATGAGCTTCCTGAGTTGTGTGCAGGGCGAAGAGGTCTTACCGGGGGCACCCGGCGGGCCGCTTTCTCCCATGAGGCCAATGCCATTGTCTCCCTTCTCTCCTTTGGTGCCTGGTTCACCTGGAACGGGAGAGAGCAGTAAGAAACACCCCCAGAGAGTGCCAGGCACATGAGCGACAGAGAGGGAGGACAGCAGAAATCCATGGGGCTGAGCATGAGAGAGCATGCATGCAAGGCCACCAGTGGAAAGAGAAGGCGTGAACCACACACACTGGCTGGCAGGGGTACCCTTAGGCCAGCGGCCCTGGAGTTCCCTTAACGTGCTTTGCAACCTCGCAGCAGTAAATCCCGGCGGCTGCCACCACACCATTAAACATCTCCTGTCCCTGGAGGCATTTTCTGAAAGTCCAAAGAAACGTCAGGGAACGGGATGGAAACAAAGGGCTTGCAGAAGAATGACCTACCTCTCATGCCTGGCACGCCTTGCCGCCCTTCTCTCCCAATCTGTCCCGGTAGCCCCGGGGATCCAGGAGGCCCTGGCCGTCCCGGTGAGCCATCTTTACCAGGGGAACCTGGTCGTCCTGGAGAGGCAGCCATCTCCACTGGGAACTGCATCCTGGAGGCGTAGTATGCCATCCTCTCTGCAAAGAGAGGAAGGGAACCAATGACTATGCCAGCCAAGGTCTTCCAGCACTGGGGTTATCAAGTCCCAAACTCCTGCTATCAGGGTGTAGGAAGCCCACAATGGTGGGGGCTTATCCGCAGACCCTTCGGGGTCTAGAAGTGCCTGGGAAACGCCAGCTCAGGAAGTGACAACTGTTTCAAAGGACACAGCACGTCGCTGGAGGGAAGTGGGGGCCTGGGCCCAACACCATGCGCTTATTCAAAGGGCTCTGGGATGTAATGCACATCCAGATCTTCAGCTCCTAACTAGGCACTATGCAGGACTGAGTTTATCTCCTTTGGAAGGATGAAGGGCAAAGCAGAACCTTCTGGGATGTGAACACGTGGGCCCAGAGGCTGTTGGAGCCCTTTCAGACCTGATGGGCCAATGACTAAGCCACCACCGGCAGCTCCGGCCGGCCCTCAAGCCTCCCGTTCCCACCGCACTGATTACCATCAAACATTTTGTTCAGCTCTTGCCGGATGAACCGCTTGATTTCGTCGTAATTCACTATGTCTCCCTAGAGAGAGGGGAACGGGAAAAACCACAAAGCAAAATTCAGGCTGGGACGAGGCCCCAGGATCACGGGCCTCCCCCACGGCCACAGAATGTGTCGGCAGCAGAGCTAGGAATAGAACCCAGGAGTCCTGACTCTTGGAGTCAGATCGTGGACCCTTGTTCTGCGAGAACCCCCACCCCCTCCTGGCAGCAGGCATCTACCCCTCCCCCTTACCATTGTGCCTGGGAGTCCTGGTGTCCCCGGGCTGCCGGCAGGTCCTGGGGAGCCCGGTTGGCCTCTCTCTCCTGCAGGGCCACGTGGTCCCACGGGGCCCATGGAGCCACTTTTCCCTGGTCCTCCAGGCATGCCAGCTCTCCCTTTCTCTCCGGGATGCCCTCTCTGCCCTGCAGTGCCAGCTTCACCCTGGAACACACAGGAGGAAACCAGATACAGTCCGACGCAGGGATCTCTCCAGTCCCTCGTCCCCTTTCCCAACCCGGCCAACAGATGGGTCTCTCTTGCCAACACAGCAGCTCTCAAGGCAACCTGAGCATGGGCTGGCGCCTCCAGGGACGCTGCTGCGGAAAGGTTCAACTTCGCAGCCCCCTCCACTCGGCAGCAGGGCCCGGGGGAGCCGGTGTCCAGAGCATTAGGCTTAGCATCACAGAGGAATGCCGACCTGCTCTTACCTTCTCGCCAGCTGGTCCTGAAGGTCCAGGCTTTCCCGAGGGGCCCTAGAAGGAGGCAGAAGGGAGCAGTGACCATGGGAAGAAGCGATATTGTGCTCTGAAATGGTTCCTAGGCCTAGGACTAGGTGGTTCCTGCCCATCTTGGTGACAGGGTTTAACCCTGTGGGGCAGGGCTACATCGGAGGGGCAGCAGCGGCTGGGGAGGGGGCTCTCTCGTGGGCTCTGATGGTCAGGAAGCTTAAAGTTAAACGAAGAGGTTTCCAAATGGCTGCAGCTGATCTGGGCCAGCCATTCGGGTCGGGAGCTTTGCCTCCTCTCAGACAGCTGGATGAGTCTGAGATGTAGGACCAGCAGTGACCATTACGATCATCTCGTCTGACCTCCTGCTTTGCACGGGCCAGAGATCCCAGCCAGTCACACCAGCATCAAGCCCATATCTTGTGGTTGAGCTTGCACTCAGCTTCCAGCTCTCTCCTCCTGGCATGACAAGGAGTCTCCTTTATGAAATGGTCTGACTGAGGCCGTCTGGATCCCTGACTCGTTAGACCAACCCTGCCGGGATGCAGGAAGCAGGAACGTGGAAGCAGGGATCTTAGCCCCTGCCATCACCTTATGGGATGTGTACAGCACACGTGCTTGTTGGTACATTGCCTTTTATCCTCCAGGCACTGGCCTCTAGCTCCCTTCTGGAGAGTCTGCCAGAGCTGGAGGAGTAAAACGGGAAAGCTAAGACCCCATCTTACCATCTACCCTATCACTGGTACACCCTTCCTAAGGAACTGCCGCATGGGGTGACACTAGGGAGCTGTCACTTCCTCCACTCTGATGGCAAAGTAGGAAGTCCCACCTTCCAGGAAGCCTGGGATAGGATGCTTCTCCTGGTGGTAGGAATGGGCAATGCAGGACTTTTTTGGGGGGGTGAGAAGCCACTTCCCACTAATGAGCCAGCACTCACTGCTGTGGGACAGAGAAAGCACGCAAGGGGGGAGCCATCAAAACTCCAGTACCTCTTTCCCAGCTTCTCCATCTGCACCCATCTCGCCCTGGGAAACCAAAGAGAGAAACATGAACCCATCTGCCCACGCTCCCACTGAAAGGGACATGGAACCCAGACCCACGTGGGATGCTGTGCCTGAGAACGCATCTGGAGCGCACACCCAGTCGTCGCTACTCTCCAAGGGTGCGCACTGCGCATCGGTAGGAAAGAATTCGCCATACATGACGGGGAGTCATCGGCGCAGCCCCTGCAGAGTCACGGCCCTGTGCCCGGCCAGTGCTCACCAAGCACAGGACACAGCAGGGACATGTGGTGGCAGAGGGATGGATGGATATTGCCCAATCCGTGCCGCACTTGGGAGAAGCCTGGCAGAACCCAGACTGGCATGCCGTAACTGGCAAACAGGGTACCACATGGAGGAACTCAACTTGGCAACCTCAGAGCACGCCAGCGGGCTGTGTTCTCTGTCCCTGCCCACAGTGCAGTTCCAACAGGGTCTCAGTGTTTAATGTCTAAGCCCCCGGGTTCCCCCCACGTGTGCCATGCTGTAGCACTGCTCTATTCCGTGTCACGTCTCCATTGACATGCAGCACTCACGGGTGGTCCAGGGTGGCCCGGGGTCCCGGGTAGCCCGGGCATCCCTGCGAGACCTCTTTCCCCTGGAGAGCCCCTCTCGCCTTTCAGTCCCTGGAGAATGGGGAAAAAAAGGAGTTTCAGAAGTTGGTCTCAGAAGTTATTTCAAGAGTGTAACCATCAATAGAGGGTTGATCGTGCCCAGCTGCAGACCCGGACACTCAGACTTGCACTCGTGATAAGAACAGGAAAGGTACGGGAGCTTGACTACTGATCTGGTACTCTGGGGGCCCTAACTGGGCCCTAAATCACCCCGCCTGGCCCCTGATCCAACCAAGGCTGGAGAATTGGGTCCTGCATCACCACCCAGATCCCAACAGGCCTTCTGAGTCCGATTGGCCACGTTCACGCCCGAGCACGGCTCACAGCCCAGCTTCGCGTGCCATCGTCCCAGCCAATGCTGCTTGGCAAAGGCAATTCAGCCGGTGCCGCAAGGCTGGACACACACAGCCGCTGCCTGGGGGACGGTGGCCCTTGGGAGTGTTTCTTTTGAAGCTGGCAGCGCACAGCTGGGAACAAGGCCAGGGTGAGACCCTAGGGGCGGGGTCCTCTCTCTCGCTCTGACCCACCCTTGGAAGAATGAGGCGGCGGGAGACTAACCATGCTCCTAAGGGACCATGCCACTGGAGGGGCCCCTGGGGCAGCAACAGCACTTACCATTCCTGTGATTCCAGCTGGGCCCGGCTGGCCTGGGCTTCCTGGGGGACCCTAAGAAGTGAGAAGAAATTAGGACATTTTAACCAGGAAGCAGGAGCCGAAGCCAGCCCTAGGGAAAGATTTATCGGCTCTACGCACGCAGAGAGCCGGGGCAGAGCTCCCATGGCAGAGCACGGTGCAGAATTTCCACTATACCCGTCAGCTCGCTCTCTTTAAACTGGGGGGAGCAATGGGAGATTGAACAGGACGTGGGGTACGAGGGATGTGGCCAGAGCAGGCGTTACACCTCCCACCCGCCATCAGACTTCCAGACACTAGCCTGGGCAAGCGAGCAAGGCTGCTGTACAGGAGAGAGTCATTTTATTTAGGGGCAAGTCAAATATCATCCCTTACAGCGCCTCCCGCTGGGCGAGGCGGGGGCTGGGGTGAGCTCTCATGCAGCCCTGTGTTCCTCCACCCCCCCATCAGTGTTGGATTAAAACAGCACAGGGTGGATATTGTCCCCTCGATCAACAAGAACAAAGTTCAACTTACTAAATGGCCCGGAGGCCCTGGCCTGCCTTGCGGTCCCATAGGACCAGGATCCCCCTGTGAAAGACAGAGCGGTTATATGCAGAGCGTGTTCACAGCCTGGACAGCAAACGCTCCTTTAAGGAAGAGCGTGAGAACGGCCAGAAACCGGGCCCCTTCCCCAGAGAATCCAGGCAGGTGTTTGCCCATGCTGTGCTGCTGTAGCGTCCAGGCCAGATCCTCAGCCGCTGTAACCCACTGACTTCAACAGAGCTACACTCATTCGCACCATTGAAAGTCTGGCTCCAGGGCTGTGAATTCTCCTGGGAGTCTCTTAGGGTCTGTCTCTAACACTGCAACGAAACCCCCGCGGCTGGCTCGGGCTATGGGGCTGGTTAATTGCAATGTAGACATTGGGGCTCAGCTCTAGGACCCAGCGAAGGCGAAGGGGCTTGGGAAGAGCAGTCGGGGGAACGGGGGGAGGGGAGGAAGGGGGGCAGAAGCACAAGCGTGGCCGGCCCTCACTTACAGCATCGCTTGTGGAGGTTTGCTGCAGAGAGCTGCAAACTGGCCTTTAAACAACCCCATCCTTCCGCGCCGCACTGACTCACCTCTGCCCCTGGCCGGCCCGTGTTTCCGGGAGGACCGGGTTTGCCACAGTCACCCTGGAAGGAAGGACACACAGCATGGGACACCAGGCATGTACCCCGTGTACACAGAGCTAGGGATCAGAGAGTCCGGGCTGCATGGGGGTTTGTCATATTAGAGCCGGTCACCGGGCCAGCCAAGCTGGCACCTCGCCTCTCACTGTGCAGAGAAACACAACAGGCTCCCGTTACCCAGGCCAGCTACAGGGCAGTGCCATGGTCGATGGCCAACACATCCTCTTAGCTTGCAGTGCGGCCAACTGGCTAGAGCCTCAGCTCAATGGATCTACACCAGTTTATTCCAGCGGGGGACATGGCCCATTGGTTTTAAGGATTATAACATTATCCAGCCCTTTAAAACTCTCCTCCCAGGAGGTACCCAGCCCCTCCCGCCGTCGGACCAAGGAATCCCACTTCAGCCCCCAGCCACGGAAAGGACCCACTGGGGGGAAATGGCCCAAGGTTGACGAGAAGAGGAAGCCGTTTGGAGCGGGCTTGCTGCAGCTGAACGCTGAGTGCTGGCGGACGCTGTGGCCTGCGTTCTGCACCAGTCGGGGGAGGAGGGGTCAGACTGCTGGGGAGCACCAGCTCTGAATGATGATATCGGGGGTGCCAACTACACCGAGGGGCGATGGGGGTGAGGCCGTGGCAGCCAAACAGACCAGGAAGCTTCAAATGACAAAAACACTCCAAGACGCTCCCACAGCTCCCCAAGTCCCCCCAGACTTATAAAGGCCAATAAAGTCCCTTGGCTCCACATGGGGGGACATTCACCCTATGCAGGGGGCCCGGCACAAGGCCACGTGCCACTCACGCCCTAAGGGTGAATGAAAGCTGACCCTGCTGAAGTCAATGAGAATTGGCAACTGCGGGGCCAGAATTTCGCCCGAAGGTTTGAAGCGGGGCCCGGCCTGCGTGAAAGTCGCTTTCAGCGAGTCCCCGGCCTCAGGGATCTCAAAAGGGAGGTTTCACAAAGCAGCAGCTGCCAGGTGCCCTCTGTGGGTCCCAAGACGTGGTAATAATCGCAGCAAACCAGCTCACCTTCTGGCCTGGGAGACCCGGGTGGCCGGGTTTCCCCTTGAAGCCCTGTGGGTGGAGAAGCAGAGAATTACTATCTAGCATCATGTGAGCAGGACCTTCCCGGCAGGCTCTGTGCACTCCCCCCTCCTTCCCGCGGGCACGGAAACACCCGCCCATGCCAGCATGTCACGGTTCAGGAGGTCTCCATGCAATAACACATCCCTCGGGAGTCCCAGGAGCCGGCGAAGGGCAGGCAGCTCTCGAGCGCCTGATGGATTAGCTCTGGCCACCCGTGGAGGCGGGGACGCTTTCACCAGCACTGGAGTGCAGAGCTTCTCCTTCCTCCTGAACGGTCAGTTTCCTCCCCTCCCTCTGAAATTCAGTGGGCCCCCCACTTACACCACCTGACTCTCCAGGCCCCACGCTGCAGGGGGGGTGCCGTCTCCCAGGGAGAGGGCCAGACCTGCATTTTGCGGGGAGCTCAAGGAAAACCCAGCTACCGGACAAGCTCTCAGCATCTGAATCTTTGCCAGGACTCTGAGAGGCCCATTGCCCAGGCACACAGCAGCGTGGGAGGCGGTGGTGGGGAAGGGGTAGGGGGTCAGGTCGGCAAAGAAAAACCTGAGCATCCCCCGACTGGAGGCATGCACCAGGGAACTGTTTAGGAATCCAGCCATGACTTACCGGAATCCCCATCATTCCGGGGGGCCCTGCAGGCCCTGGGTCGCCCTACGGAAAGAGGCAGAGGACACAGAGTTAGGGTAGAGTTCCTATGGCAAGAAGCTTCAGGTGTGTTTGACATCCGGCCTGGGGGAGCAATCCCAAGAATGGGAGGCAACCTCCTGGCTTTCGGAGGAGGTCACCTCTCCCTCTGTGCCCCCTCCAACCTGGCCTCAGCTTGGGATGAAGGCCAAGCTCACCCCAGTTGGGCTTTTGGTACGAGCCTCAGTCCAGGCTTAGCAGAAGGTCAGCTAATTATTTGCGCCAGCCAGGGCCCAGTTCTGAGCACAACTGGGAGAACATACGGACAAAACCCGCTCCTGTTTTCTTACCCGTATTCCTGGCTTCCCATCCTTCCCGTCCAATCCTTCCAAGCCAGCTGGGCCCTGGGACACCACGGGGAAAGCAAGATAGAGAATGCGAGGACTCATGAGACGCCCGGTCAGTCACACTGCCCTCTCATTGTCCTGACTGCCTGATCTCCTCCTAAGGCAACGCAGCTATATGGGAACACGTTGGCTCAACCGGAACTGAGAATTGGTGCTCAGCCTGGCAGATGGGTCCCTCCCTGGCTATCTGGATTGTAACCCTCGAACATCCAAGCAATGACCTTTCAGCTGTAACAATCCCATGACCACACAGGACGTCAGCCACTAGCTGTTCCACCCACCACGCCTACACAGACAGGGATGGAACTCACGACCTTCTGATCCCTACCCAGATTTCCAGCACGGGGGCGCTAAAGGAGAATCTCCATGAGCTGCAGTAGCATTAGTGCTTATAGCCAGATATAAAAGGGCAGAACATCCACAGCTGGACATCCCAGCCAGCCAAGAGCATTAGTACAGGGGCATGGTAATCAGTGCATGACACACAGCAAGTGTGGACCAGGGATGGCTAGTATACAACCAGGGAGACCACTGGGTGGATAGCAGTGATCCGATATCTATTTCACCCTGGTTCCAACCACGACAAATCCATGGTCAGCTTCACTGATTTGAAGGCTAGAAGAGGCTATTGTGCTTGTCGAATCTTAGGGCCTGACCAACATAGGCCAGAGAAATTCACCCAGTGGTTCTGCATCTAACCCAGTTCTCCCTGAGTAAGAATGTGTCTCTGTGTTTGAAATATAGGCTCCAAGGCGCCCGTTCCTTACTCAGAACCGTGCCAAGATTTTGGGTTCATGACTTTGGATTCAATGGGAAGGTGTGGGCGCCTCCCCCAGTCTGTGCCTAGGCAGAGCGCAGACCATGGGAGGAAATAAACGTGCTGAAGAGACATTCCTCAATGATCATCCGAAATGAGACACTGAAAGGTCGGCAAAGGATCCTTGTGAGATCTCTAGGGAGGAGCTAGGAACAGCCCTGATGCTGGTTCCCAACTCCATCCTGGGGGATAGTTAATGCAGCCCCCAGATTTGCTCTGGGCCCCTTGGCCCACGTCCCCCAAGCCGTAAGGCACTGCCTTCACATGCTGTGATGCTGCGTTGGTGAGGCTGCATTGTGGCATGCATTGTGGCAATGCATTGTGGCATTACAGCTCCAGCCACCACGATATGGGTGCTTCCCTTCCATGCATTCCCTCTCCCCAAGGGCTTGGAATCCCCTGGCTCCCCCGCCCCCACACAGAGCCCCTCCCCCCTTCCATGCAGTCAGGAATTGAGCTGGGAAAGAGAAACACTCACCTGTATTCCAGGGGGGCCTGGGGACCCTGGTGGCCCTGGCATCCCCATGGGGCCACGCATCCCTTCACTGCCCTGCAAGAGTCATAGGGAGAGCCATGAACCTGCTGCCCTGCTAACGCACCAGTCCAGACAGCCCCGGGAGAGGGCCAGGGTCATGGCCAGGAGTACTCCAAAGACTTCCCTTGGCTCTCAGCTTCTCCACTTCCTTGCCCTCTCCCTACATTCCTGCCCCGTGATCCAAGGGGTGAAGGAAACCAAGTGGCAAATCTCCTGAGAGAGGCGCTGGACGAGGCCAGGTCACACTAGGAGGAACGCCTGCCTCTGGCTAAGGAATGGGTGCCTGTGCCAGCCGCGCTGAGGGGCACACCAGGCTCGCTGCAGATGTGCTCCAGCTGGGCACCAGGCACGCTCCGTGCTCTGCAATTTTACCCGAGTGCTCACATGGGGCCGTTTCTCCTCCCTCCCGTCCCTGGGCCCTACATGGGGCTGGCTGGGACCTATCAGAACTGACAATAGATCTCTCGTTGCCCGGTTCCCAAGGGATGTTTCCAGGATGGATCCACCCCTGGAAGTCAGCGAGGAAGCGGGTCGCGTGTGTGCAGAGAGCAGCGCTAACCATGGCTTGGGGCCCCGTGAACCAGGGTGACGCGTCACAGAGCCAAGCCCTACACCCGGTCAGCACCGCTTTGGCTGCTGCAGGGCGTGGTTGTCAGGTGGCCCTTTGGCAAGCGTCTGTGGCCTGGATCACGCAGTGCAGGGCACCCGTCCCCTCCCAGCACACGCACAGCTGCAGGGCCGTGCTCGGCTCAGACTTTGTTTGCTCCAAGCACCGTTCTCCTCCAGTTCGAGTGCCCCAGGCCGAGTCCCGCTGGACCTGCAAGTCAGACACGCTTCTCGCAGAGCCATCCCTTATCTCCGTAACCGGCTGTGCCACAATCGCACGCCAATGACCTCAACCTTTGGGCCGTTTGCAACCTGGATCTACTCAGTGTCTGGAACCAGACGGTTCACTGCCGATGGAAACCTGCCTATGCCCCCCGACCCCTTGCCATCCGGGGCTCCCTTGGAACCTGCCATCTTCACAGTGGCCAGCAGGTGTCAACAGAGCCCTGGGAATGACACAGGGGCTCCCCCACCCCAGGCTAGGCTGTGCGGAGCAAGTCCGCTGAGAACATGCCCATACCCCACCCTGAGCAGAACTCGAAGCCTCGACCCTCCCCAGCAGCAGGATTTCTCTCCAGGCCTGCAATGCTCAGAGACCGCCCCAGGCCAGGACCTCCTGTAATGAACAGAGGAAGGGAAGCCCCTCTTTCTTCTGGGACTTCCTTCCAGCCCCACAGCCCACTCACCTTCTCTGCGGTGGGCCCTGGCAGCCCGGCCAGTCCGGCTTTCCCTGGAAAACCAGGAGGTCCCTAAAACAACAAGAGCTTTGCTGTCTTTTAAGGGCTAACCAAGTCGCTCAGCATCGGGGTGTGGCATGAAACGAGCCGGGCTGGAGGTCAGAAAGAGCCTCCTGCTCCAACGGTCTATTGCAGACCTTCCTGCTGGGATGAAGGCCCTGACGTGGGCGAGCAACGCCGCGTGTGTCTGAGTGCGCTGACTAGGTGCGTGCCTCGCTCCCAATACCACAGCGTGAGGGCAGCAGGGGGCTATCTTAGGAAAACCAGCCCAGCCCAGACAAGGCATACAACACCTTTTCTGCCAGGGCAGCCTACTTATGGCAGCCGCAGCCATGCTCCCCGGGCACAGTCTCTGCTAACTGGGCTGGGCAGCCGTTCCTCACCAGGCTTGTAGCTAGCGTAGTTCTTTTCCTCCTGGGGTGATTGGAGTTTAAGCCAGAAGAAACACCTTTGGCCCAAGAGCCTCCTGCCCTGGGCTCCTGCCCTGCCTCCCTCTGGCTCGTCCTCAGCTCCGAGAAGGAGCTCTGTCCCGTAATGAATTTACGAACAAAGCGACCCCCTGCCCGGTTCGATTCCTGGCTGCAAATCCCTGCACTCAGTAAATCCCCCAGATAATCAGACAAAGACAGGCTTTATTGTCTCATAAAATAGGCCCAGGAAATAATCCCCATTTATCCCCCTTCTCACTCACTCTGCCTCTGCAAAGCTGGCGCCACTCAGCACAAATTGCTTTCCAACCCATTAGGATTTGCATAGCGTCCCCCAGAATGCTCCAGTCCAGTTCCCTGAGCCCATCACGACCTACACGAGCGCCTCTGCCCATGTGGGTGGTGAGCGCACCCGTCTCTCAAGAGAACATGTCTCCACCTCATCCTCTCCTTTGCTGCAACAGCAGCCCCCTCTTTCTCCTCTTCCAGCTCATCTGCATGGCTAACCACGTACAAACAGAGCCCCCCAGAGCCTGAAATGCCCCTTGAGATGTACTTACAGGTGGTCCTGGGAAGCCCGGTTGCCCCTGAAATCCCTGTGAACGCAGAAAAAGATGAGTCATTGGTGTACAGCGCAGCTCTGTAACGCAGCCAGCCAAAGTCAGCCCCCCCGCAGACCATATGAGATCCTCCAGAGTGGGGGGGTTCCTTGGGGGAGCAGATGTCCGCAGGGCAGTGCTCGCGGCATCTGTCTGACTCCCTCTTGGAACGGATCCCGAATCTGCAGCGCTGTGTCCGCTGCTGGACAGGCGGGCAGGCAGCCACGCTTCCGTGCTGCAGCCTCCCCCCGAAAGCAGAGTCCCGCCAGCGCAAGCAGCCCTGGGACATGGCTCCATGCAGCGGTGTGGCCGCAAAGTCCCTGCTGGCTTAGCAAGACTGCAGGCCTGGGAACCCAGCCGCCATTAGGGCACTTCAGGGTCATCTCACAGGGTTCCCCTGCCCTCTTTGGTGCCACAGCCTGGTCCCAGGGCAAGGAAACCAGCTGGGGTGAGGAGGGTGGAGCCGGGAAGCCCCTAGTTCATTGCAAGGGGCACTGTTCACACAGCAGGGGCAGCTGTGCCCGTCTCCCTCCCAGAAGCTCTGGAGCTGCTCAGCCTACAACCCCCCTTGAAGAGGAAGCCAGAAGGGCTCACCTGATCTCCTTTCTCCCCGGAGTTGCCCTGGGCTCCGCGCTCTCCTCTCAGACCCTGGTGCAGAGACAGAACAAAGCAGAAGGGCTGTCGTTTCCGTGCGGCCGGCACTCCAGCAGCTCCTGGGACAGACCGGAGAGCCGGGGCCGGCCAGACGGACATCCAGCACCTCTCCCTCTGCAGCACAACCGAGTCTCTTCTTCCCTCCCCGCCTTTTGGCCAACCTGCCGACCCAGCCGGGCCCCATCCAGCTCCTGGCACCAATGGGAGCAGGCCGGGGCCCTTCGAAGCAGTTCGAACAGACAGATCTTAGCTGCGAACTTACCGCAGGCCCTGAGGGACCTGGGACGCCGTCAGAACCAGGGGGGCCCTGGGGAGACACCAAGGGAACAGGAATCAGCTAGAGAGTGGCTTTTCACCGAACCAGGAGCGAGCCTGCTGGCCCTGGCTTTAGCTAAGGGACTGGAAGGAGGCTGCGCTCAGCTCTGGCCCCTTTGGCGGGTCCCAGCGACCCTGCCTCCCGTGTGGCATTCCTGCATGTCGGGGCTCCATGGTGCTGGCACCATTAACGAGGATGATTTCTACTGCCACTTGCTTCCTCCCAGGGAAAGCGGAGGCCCTGGAGGAATTTGCAGGCGGAGGGCGATGACCACGTGGCTCACAGTGTCGTGGGCGGCGGGCCACTCACCTGCACCCAACCCCAGAGGCTGCGTCTGCCCAGTCTCCCTTCTGCGAGTTTACAGCCATAGCCCGGGCTGACCTCAGACACCCAGCGACGCCACACAGCAGCAACCATGAGCCCAGCCCCCCAGGCTCCTCTCCTGGTTTGGGGGACTAGATTCCCATCACCCACAGCGAGTGATGAGAGGCAAGTGGCCCCTGATGCTGGGGCTGGTCGTCCATGGCACTCACCGATTCCCCTTTCTCTCCGGGAGGTCCCACGTAGCCTCGTTCTCCTTTACTGCCCTGAGGAAGAAGGTGGAGGAATGAGATGTGAGACTTTGGGCGTGTCTACATGAGAAACCTGCATCGCGGCCGCAGCATGGGCCATTGGGGAAGATGCTCTAAGGCTAGCTAACTGGAGAGCTCTTCCGTTGGCTTCAGAACTCCATCGGCAGGAGAAGCTCTCTACTGCCATAGCGTGTCTACACAGAGGGTTAGGGTCAGCGTAGCGACGTCGCTCAGGGCTGCGGTTTATTCACACCCCTGAGCAATTTAGTTACAGCGAAGTAATTCTGTCGCATGGACCAGGGCCGTCACCCACCACCCATGTGTCCTTTCCTTCCCCACCTTATTCCTTCCTTCGCTTTCCTGTCCCTCTCCTTTTGCCTTCTGTCTAATCCAAGGCTGGTTTAGCTGGCCAAGACTGTATATTCGGCAACACGGCTGTCAGCCTGCGACCAGGAAGAGGCTGCTAAAAGCGACGCCCTACACAGCTGGAGCCACACGGGATCTTCTATCGTGTCTGTTCTTGCCCCGCTTGTGTGTCTTTTGTTTTGTTGTCTAGGAAGCGGGCTCAGACTTTAACAGCCGCAGGAACAACAGCTCCAGCCCATCACAACTAACTTCTTCTCTTTGCCCCCAGAAGGAGAGCTGTTGCCAATCTTTGATGCCATCTGGGAGTCTGGCAAACGGGATTTTCCGTCTAACCACTCCACAGCTAAAGGGAACAAGCAACTCTTCTTCCTCCTTTGCTGGCTCTTTAATGATGGATGTTTAGTGGGGTGTTTGCCAGGGGACGACACTGGCTGAGGTCTATGTACGCCAAGCCCAGAGCCTTGTTTAATAGCGATTGGGCTTCGTTAACCCGTGTCCCTTATATTTCATCTCACACAACAGTACTCACGGGCAGGCCGGGCGGGCCGTCCGCACCAGGGTATCCAGGCTGCCCGGGGGGGCCCTGAAGAGAAGAACACGGTGATCAGGCTCAAGAGGTAAGCACCTCTCCACGTCGCTGGGATCATGCACCGTGTTACACGCTGGCGCCCCTTTCTGCTGGGCCAGCCTGATGCATGTGGCTGCAAATCGCCCGCTAAGGTGCTGGTCTGGCAAGTAAACGAGCCTGCCCCCTGGCCCTGAGGGGCGCCCAGCTCACAGAGCAGAGGCCAGCCAGTCAAGGAACATCCCTCTAGGGCAGAGCTGGGTTCGCTGGCCAGGCAGCCTGGAGCAGTTTGCACACAACCTGGGGCCGCAAGGACCTGAGCGTCCATCTCTACAAATCCTGCGGCCCCTCCAAACCGAGGGGCTGCCTCCCTCTCATACGGCGATCAGGGACTGCGACAGCAGGAAAGCAGCACCCTACTAGCCCCTCACCCCCACGGGGCAGCAAAGCTCACTGACGTTCAGGGCATGAGCAGCCGGGTGCATCACTCACCAGTTCCCCTTTGGCGCCGGTGAGCCCCGGTAGTCCACGCTCGCCTTGGAGACCCTTTGGAGAGAAAACACGAGGTTCTGCCCAGGCATTTCTACCCTGGGCCCTGTTCCCACCCTGCCGGTGGCATGGCCAGCCGCACACAGCACAACACGGCCGAAGACAGCGTGGTCAGACACGAGCACAGTTCACGCTCCCAGCGCTGGTGGCTTCCGTGTCTCCCCTTGCCGTTAGACACCGAGCCACAGCTTTCCACACAGCTGGCCCCTCTGTGAGTGCCCCTCCAAATATGGCCACGTGGGCACCCCACGGGCTGTGTCCAAAGGCACAAACAACAGAAGAGCCTCGAGAAAGCCGGGTTGAAGATGAGCCCCATATTGCACCTCCGCAGGCATCTTTTCCGTGGGGCTCAACGGGGCAGATCCCCAGCTGGGGTGAATCTGTTGGCTTCCCCAGATGCCTTCCATTTGTAGCAGCTGATGAGCTGGCCGTAGAGACATCCACGTGCGTAGCTGTATGGACACATGCGTGACCTGGCTCGGAGAGAGGTGCTTACCTGGCCCATCTCCAAAGGGACAGAGGCAACCCATCTTGGATGCTGTGATTCCTGGAAATACCCTCCCCGCCCCGCCCGCCATCCCAAATGCTCCTCCCAGACATGACCTCCCAGCACAGGTCGCGGCTGCCTGGCCGACAGGCCAGAAGGCCGATTCTCAGCATCCCTGCTTTCTGGAACGGGTGCTTTGGAGAATGGTGGACGGATACGGCCCATCCCTTCAGCAGGCGGGGACTTGGGGCTATCAGCGGGCACAGATGGCTCGTCCTGTGTGTAGCCGATGTCCACACACACACAGTCACCCTCCCTCCGCTGACGCACGTTATGGCTCAGTAACTTGTGCCTGCCCCTCCTCTCTGCAAATGGAAGCTAAGCTGCCCGCTCATCCATATCCAAGGGCTCCCAGTTGCCTTTCTCCTCCCGCCGCGTGCCCACATGAAACACACGAGACGTGCGACGCGTCACCCCCGGCGCACGGGAAACGCACAGGAGCGTCTCGCTGGGCGTTCTGAGGTGTGACTGATGGGTGAAGCTGCACCGTGTGGGTAGGGCTACGGAGGTAACACCCAGGGCCCGCCCCTGGTCCCTACAGGTTCCAGGTGAACCAGACGGGGATCAGCATAGCAACAATGAGCTACTAGGATGGGGGTTAGTTTAGGTTACATGGCACGTAGGTGGTGGGAAAGGATGCTGATTCATAGGACACACCAGTGAGGACGCAATGAACGCTGCATAGCAATCACACACACAGACCGTGGGGTTACTGTGACATTAGTGGAAGATGCCAGATGTGAGATTAGGAAATTAATGATGGGATGATTCCTGCGAACAAGGCCACAATTCAGGTGCCATCTCCCGTGCCTAGCAACTGAGACACAGCAGCGCCTTCTGGGAGTGGGGCGGAGAGGAATTGTTCGTTTGGGGTGCGTGGTCAGGGCTTTGCCGACAGAGATCCCAAGCACTCAGCCTTCCCGGAGCTCGGCCGGGAGCTGAGGACGGAGGAAGAGGAGACGAGAGAGAGAGGGAATAATGAGAAAGGGGGAAAAAGTGGAATTGATTCAATTTTTTTTCACGACCGAGTCTGATTTTAGCACAACGGGGCCCTGGATGAGAAGGTCTAGTCTGTGGCAGCAGGTCCACACAGCAACTTAGGGCCCAGCGGGCTGCACGGTCACACCCTGGCTTGCTGTCCATCCTCTTTGTGTGGACAAGCCCTGACTCAGTGCAGCTCCATCAGAGTGGCAGCAGGTTTCATTTGGATTGCAGTAGCATCTCCAAGCCCTAATGGAGATCAAAGGCCCCGTCGTGCTAGATGCTGCAGACACGTGGTGAGAGACAGTCCCTGCCCCAGAGAGCTCCCAATCTAAGCAGCCAAAGGATGGAGGGGGTGGAAGAATCACCCCCATTTTACAGATGGGGCACTGAGGCCCGGAGAGATTCCAAGGTGACCCAGGGGGTCTGGGACAGAGCCAGGAATGGAAGGCAGATCTCCCAAATCCCAAGCCACTAGGCCAGCTTACACCAGTGAGTTCAATGGAGTTACTCCTGATTTATTCCCAAGTAAATGAGAGGAGAATCAGGCCCATTGAAAAGGAGACAACGGGCAGGAAAGGAGAGATGGGGACAGGAGAGATGGTGAGAGGATAAGAGGCCACCGGGGCGGGGCAGGCAGGAGACGAAGCACCATAAACCTCTTGCTCCTGGGGCCTGGAGAGGTGGAGCCCAGGGAACCAGCGTGCGTGGGACCCGGCTGGGTGATCAGGCACAGAGCCTGGAGGAGAGGAATGGAGGGGGGCAAAGCCAAACAAGCGTCAGCGAAAAAGACCGCACAGAGCACGTGCCGTGCTGGATTCTTACAGGCAATCCGGGTGCACCAGGCGTCCCAGGAAAACCTGGAGGGCCCTAAGGGAAGAAACAGTGAGATCACACCTTGGAAATCACAGTCATGAGGGCTGACCAGGGTGGGCCGGGGACTGTGGGGGCAGCTGGGGATGGGGCTGAGATTTCCAGGACTCCAGCTTGTTTCAAACGCTTGTTCTGAGCAGGGTTTCTCCTCTTCTCGTCTCCGGAACGGCTCTGCCGACACACCCCTCCTTCGCCGTCAACAGCACCTTCGCCGCCATCTAGAAGCAGGCGGCTCTCTCCAGAAGCATTTACCCCCCTTCACCCCTGACCGTGGCCTGAGGGCTGGCGTGGGATTCTCTGCTGGGCTGGTGGAGCACATGGTCTTAGCCCTGCTTCCAAACTGCACTCTGCCACGCGCCGCCCTTCCCAGCCAAGGGCTCTCGGTGGGAAATCCAGGCGCAGGGAAGTCAGCGAGAATTTTGCTATTGGCTGCAGGGGGGAGCAGTGGTGCGTTCCCATCGCACAGCGATTTCTCATCCCAAGCTTGCCATCCCAGCCCGGAGGGAGCAACTGGTAACGTCTATGGACGGTGCCCGCAGTACATTCAGAACACAGCAGGACAGGGCACACCCCGCCCTACATACAATGAGCAGGGGAACCCCCCGTTTACAGCATACACTCTTTGCAAGGGTTACTTACAGCTGGTCCAGGAGATCCCCTCGTTCCTGGAGGGCCCTGTCAAGAGACCGGCTCAGAGTTAGATGTTTGAGACGGGAGCCATACGGCAGAGCATCACGCCTGGCCTTTGCAATGGGGGCGTGAGGTCAACATGCAGTCCACAGAGGAGCATGTTACCGCGCGTCTCTGCCCAATCCACAGAGGTCGAGAGCCTGCTCCAGCTGCCAGCTAGGGGGCCCTGGCTTTTTAGCTCCAGCTGGCGCGGAGCGACAAATTCACATGCCGAGCAGCTGGAGACCCCCGCGACTGCAGTCAAGAGAGAGGGAAAACAGAACAGAGCAAAGTGGGAGACTGAACAGAGCCTGTGCCCACAGATCCGGAGCAGCACAGATCAGTCCAGGATTATATTTCAGTGGGCTGGCGCTGGCTGTGAGAACGACTGCCACAGCCTGGGTTCAGGGGGTTTCCAGGCCATGCTGCAAGACTTGCCCTGTGCCCCAGGCTCTCCCTGGGGGCGTGCAGAAATGACAGGAGGGGGGAGGGTGTTTAAGGGCCCTGCCGCAGAGACAGGCTGGACGGAAAGCTCACTCAATCCCTAGAAAAGTCACCCGTGAACCGCAGTTCTTAGGGGCCCATAGCTAAAGAGTTGGAAAGCCGCCATCCAGCGGGCCTGGCCCAAATGCTGGACGTACCTGATCCCCTCTCTCTCCGGGTAAGCCCGGGACCCCTGGCAGTCCAGGCCCCCCCGCACAGTCACCATCGCTCTCTGCTTGGTCGCCCTGGTGGGGGGAGAAGACAAGACATTTCAGGAGACGCTTCTGATCAACCTCCCCTTCCCAGGCAATGAAACTCAGCAAGCCTCCCAGCTGAATCAAGTGTTCGTGGCTGTCACTTGCAGCCCCTAGAAAACCCTGTCTGCCCCAGCTGTAAAACCACCCTGGAGACCTGCAGTGCTGGGGGAACGCTGTCCGTGTGGCACAGAGCGAACGAGGAACCTGGCTGCCCTTTACACGCACAATGGGCAGGACATCCCCCCATGCTGAGCCCCACTGATCCCAACACCCTGTTGTTAGACAGCCGTGGAGACAGGGATTCATCTGGAGGGGTTCTCAGGTCCCCAGGGAGCAGAACAGAATCCCTCTCCCAGGCCCCCTCGCCCCTCCCACGGCCAGCTCCAAGTTCGTGGATGTCTACTCACCCGGGCCTCCTCCGCCCTCGGGAACTGAGCAAAGCACTGAAAGAGGAAGAGACGCAGCGGGTTTATTCCTGATGGGTTTTTCTCCCCTGTTCCTACCTTCACCGAGGAAGAGGTGCTGGGGGTTGGCAGTGTCCCCAGTGGAGCTCAGCAGGGAAGAAGCATGGAGGAAAGGGACCAGCATCTTCTAATCGCCTATGGGGGAGTCGGCAAGGTGTTGGGGACAACCCCCACCCAACCGTCTAGCACAGACCGTTTCCGCAGGGCAGGGTAACACACACACACATTCCCTCAGAGAACAGGATCGCAGACACTTGACCCTCCATCGGCCTTGCCACTCTGTGCCCCCATGGACCTAGTGCCAAGCGAGCGAAGGGTTGGCATCAGACTGGGTGCCCACAGTGCGCTGGGGTGGAGGATGGCGCAACGGGCAGCGTGGCGGAGAACTGGGCCCCAGGCGAGCAAGCAGGCCCAAGCCAGGAGCTGCACAGAACCAGGGTGGTGTGAGGGGGAGCTGGGCGCAAGCTGGGGCTAGGCCCCAGGCATTTCCCCGCAGAGGCAGGTGTGTGTCAGTGCAAGGGGGAGGTTCCGAACACATGTGCCCGCCTAGACTGGAGACATCCGCGTGTGCGGCCGTGCCATTTGTGTGCAGCTGTGCGTCCACGGGATGGGGTCATTGAGCTAGTGGATGTGGGGCTGTTGGGGGGGGATGTATTACCCTCAGGGACAGGCTGGCCAAGCTGCCACCGAGACACAGGACTTCGCTTGTGTTTGAGTCTCCCCTGGGCAGTGGCTAATTGCCAAGGGCTGGGCACAGCCCGTGCGGGTTGGGTACTCACCCGTGCGCAGTTGTCTACGCCGGGGGCACCAGGCATGCCCTGGTCGCCCTTCTCCCCTTTGACCCCGCCAGGCGTATGGGAGCCAGTCTGCACCTGAGCGCAGTCCCCGCAGATGTTCTGGCAAGAAAAGGGGAGGAGAGGAAGGATTGCACGAGGTGGGATTCGCCCGGCGTCCAGCTGGAGCACGCTGGCTCAGTGCATTGGGTATTGTTTGTCATGGTGGGGCCCGGTCCGAGATCGGGGCCCCACGGCGCTAGGCGCTGCACAGGCAGAGCAAAACAACAGCCCCGCCCCAGGGAGCTTATGGGGATGTGAGCGTGTCACCCCCTAGTGGTCAGCCCGAGAGACTGCAATAGCCTTCTACTTTGACCATGTCCAGCACCAGATGTGTCCGAGGGAGGGGCCATGGCCCATCTAGGGGACAAAAGTGAGGTAACCTGCTGCCTAGCCCCTGTCCGTCAGAGGCTGGCTCAGGCCCTGCTGCGGACAGACCCCCCCGGCGGCTATGGCTGCGTTTTACCTTGAGCGCCTCGATGTTCCTCTCGGCTACGACAGCGAGTGGCCCCTGCAACAGACACACACAAAAAGAGAGGGCACCCCCTGGAAAACGGTCCTCGTGCCTCTCGCCCAGGGCGGCTGCCAAAGCAGTGAGAAGCATGATGGGTAAAAGGCTGTAACTTTAACAAGTGCTTTGCCTGGGAGGACCGAGGTGCTTGGGAAATAGCTGGGCAAGAGCTAACGGCGGCAGAGCGCTAAGCACACACCTGGGGCAGACGGAGACACAGACGCATCAGCTCCCATACCTACCAAATCTCCTGCTGGCCCAGGCAGTCCTGGCAAACCATTGTGTCCTGGGATGCCCTAAAGCCAAGGAGAGAGCTTGAATATTTAAATCCTTCCACACAGCCTTCTCCTGACGCCCTGCTGCCTTCTCCCACTCTCACATTCTCTCTCTTCTTTCCCCTTCACCTAGCGCGGCTACTTAAAAGTCCTGGGCCACTCTGACCTGACAACACTCGTCAGCTCTTCTATAGGGGCTGTGCAGCTGTAGCTCTCAAAGAGCTTTCCCAAGGAAGGGCAGGATCGTTCTCCCTGTTTTACAGATGGGGAAACTGAGGCACAGAACGAGGAAGGTGATATGGGCCATGGTCGTCCAGCTGGTCAGTGACAGGGCTGGGAATAGTATCCAGATCCTAACGCCCCTTCCTCCCAGGACTCTAGCCTCTAGACCTCACTGCGGAGCGAGGAGCTTTTCAGAAACTAACCATTACCAGATAAATACCACAGGGCTTTCTTATTATTACACCTAGTTCTAAAGTGTCCATCACGGTAGCCTCTGGGCTCTGCTAAGGCAAAAACCCATGCAGACTTTAACGGGCTCGGTGCCGGAGTCAGGACTGAAAGCTGCAGGATGTGGAAGGGGGCTGTTTTTAAAACGCACCATTTCCCGGACAAGAAATAATACGCTTTTTTTGGTGGGACCTACAAAATTGCTTTGTGCTTCCCCCTGCTGGCTGGGTAGCGGCACTGCACTAGGATGCCATTCTCTGAGCAAGACCTGCTGGTCGCGCCAGCACCGACGTTTAGGCGAGACAATGGTGCTACATCGCCGGAGGGGGATTCCTCGGTTAGCACAGAACTCCGGCCTGGTCCGTCGCAGCTCCGAGAGGCAGCGATAAGCTCTTTCATGCTGAAGACGTTTACACAGAAGAGGGCAAGGCCGGCCTGCGTCGCTGGAGTGTTACAGGGACCCAGCTCCCCTCTGAGTTCGTTGGAGGTTACCTTGGGGCTGGCTCGGCCAAGCAGCCCGGAGATCAGCCGCGTGGCCAAGCTGTCAGGCCCAGCACGAGGGCGGGCCTCTCGGGAATCACCCTCTACTTTTAACCACTTACGATGAAGCGGCTTGCAAAAGACCTGGAGTAAAGGCGCGAGGAGCAGCTCCAGCCAGAGAACACATGGCCAGATCGGCTAACCACGTGGGAGTCGTCAGTGTCCCCTGGCGCCTGCCGGGGCAGAGATCCCCGGAGAGACCCAGGGGTTAGAAAGAACCCAAAGGGGCTGGCGGGTGGGCTACAGGATGCCCCCAGAGAAGCTGCCAGTGGGCTGATGAGTGAAAGCCTGGTAGCTCGGACCCAGAGCTGGGCTCCCCCAGAGCCTGGGGGAGAATGGAGATCATGCACACAGCGCACACACGCGTGCCCACGCACACGGCCAGGCCTGCTCCCGCTGCAGGCAACTGAAGCTTCACCATCGCCCCCAGGGGAGCAGGATCGGGGCCTTGACTCGCTCCCAGGTGCGTCCTGCAACAGAGAGCCCCCCCCTCCTTCCTCCCTCACTCACCTGTCTCCCCGGAGCTCCTGGGGGGCCTGGCGGTCCTGGGGCGCCTGGCGGACCCTGCAATACCCCAAAACAAAGAGAAAGGGGCCGTTAGGGCGGCGCTGACAAGCGGGCGGGGGAAGTTGCAGAGGGACCCCAGGCTGCCACAGACACAGAGGGAAGCGCACACACCTGCGGGCCAGGCGGAGGCTGCCAGGAGGTCCCGATCCACAGTCCTGGGGCTCCCTGCGAGTCCAAGAGAAGGGGAGAGCGTTTAGCGGAGGCAAAGCGGAAGGCGGGCGGCTCAGCTCCACCCGTCCAGCCACCAGAGCAGGAAAGCGGCTGGGCGGCCGGGGAGGGTAGCGCAGGATGGGGCGGTGGGTGACCTGCCCTAGACCATCACCCAGCTGGAGAAGCAGCCCCTGCCGCCAGGAATAGGCAGACTCAGGGCTTACCGGCATCCCCGAGTAGTTGGGGTCCACACGGGGGCCAGGCTGGCAGGTGCATTCGCCGGGGTCCCCCTGAAAACACAAGAACAATCAGTACTGGGAGCCCCCTGGCTAGGGGACAGCAGAGGGAAGGGGACTGGTAGTGGGGGCCAGCAGGGGGCCAGGCGGTCAGTGCTGGGCACCCCGTGGCTAGAGCCAGTGGGGGGGCTGAGTCACAAACGACTGGGGTGCGGGCACCGATGTGCAATGCCAGCTTATTGCATGTCCTGTCCACGGCCAGCATGGCAGGGAGGAGACTTCCCGACCCTGAGGAACACGGGGCGGTAGGAGCCTATCATCTGTGGCTTAGCTGTGAGATCAAGTGCCCAGCAGCGACTCGATGCTGCATGTGGGGACGCGGGTGCCACCCCGCCGCAGCCTCTGCCACGGGCGGGGGGACAGGCACAGCCCCAAGGAGCTGACGGGGCCCGGACGCAAACGGCAATCAGGGATGGAGAGCAAAGCCACTCACCTTCTCGCCTCGGGCCCCCTTCTCTCCCTGCAGGGAAGAAGGCGAGAGAAATGCGTTAGACCTGGGTCAAGAGGGAGGGATTGCCCTGCAGGTCCCGTCTGGGTCTGGGAACCAGAGCCGAAGACGTGTTGGGCAGGGTGTGCACGTGCCCATTCAGCCTGGGAACAGCTCGTCACTTCTGCCACGCTTGTGCCCCTACGTCCACTGTTCACCAGCCACCGCGCAAACGCGTCCAGGTGGGCGTGACTGGGCAGCGGGGGAACGGCTGTTCTTCGCACCAACACCCAAATTCACAAGAGTATCTGCTGCCAGCCAGTCTCCAGGTTCTAAACTTCCAGTCCTCCAATCGGAAACAGCACCCCGCGGCTTAGGCGACCGCCCGCACCCTGGCAATAACCCACCGTGAAGAGGTGGCATGAGCCAGTGACAAAGAAGCCAACAGTCATAGCTCCACTACCTGGGGATGGCCTTTGTCGCAGTTTAGCTCTGCCTGTGGGCAACTAAAGAGCAGGAGAAAGGGCTCCACTCATCACCTTCTTAGGTTATTCACAATGGATTAGCTCGCCCGGCTCTGAGATGATCCCCGGAGGGAAAGAGCTGCTGGACGTCCATGGTGAACAGGACAACCGTCACGGTAGGAATCACGGACTGAAAATTCCCCCTCTGTTACTAGCCACGCCAGAGAGGACTCCAAGGGAAAACCTCTAACCCTCAAATCCATGGACGACTACTTCCGGCTTGTTTCCTTTTGGGCTTCAACCTTTCTAGGGCACCTGCCCGCCAATAACCTCCAACCGCTTTACAAAGGCCAGCGACGTACGGCCATCCCCGTTTTAAAGACGGGGGTAACGGGCAGGGAGGCAAAGATCACACACTAGGGACCTGATCCAAAGCGCACGGACATAAACGGAGAGAGTCCATGGATGAGTGAAGGACAAAAGCCAGGTCCCAACTCCCGCCAGACCCGTGTCCCCTGCCCCTTCCATGGGTCCCATCAGTAATTCCCAAGCAGCAAAGCAGAGCAGTCAGTTTCCCTTTCTCCTTCTGGTCAGTTTCCCTTCCCGGGACCATTTTGCTCTCTGGGATTCCAGCACCGCAGGGAAGGGTAAAAGAAGAGGGAAAATACCCAGTTTCACCGAATGAATAAACATTTCTATTCAGAACCAAGGGTTATTTTTCTCCCCCTTCTTCTGAAATCTAAATTTTGGTGGCCTAACACGGATAAATTGACCGTGTCTCTTTGACAGCCCCCGAGGCAATGATGGATCAGTTACCAGTGAAATCCAGAGACACACGGCACCAGGGCAGGTGCGCTGTCCTGGGGACCCCTCCTTTGTCACTTCCCCTAGGGGGAATTTGCTAAAGGGCAGTTCTCCGGACCAATCTTTTTTCCGTCTAGTTTAGGCCTTTATCTGCCCTCTCCCTGCCTGCCACCACAGTATCTGAGCGTCTTTACCATATTTACCCTCACAACAGCCCTGTGAGGTAGGGAAGAGTGCCATTATCCCCACTGTGCAGATAGGAAACTGAGGCACAGAGCCTGTAGCAGTGCAGGGCTGCAAAGGGCATCAGTTCCCTGGGAGGAGAGCTGGTGCAGCAGGAAAACGCAGGGATGGACCCATCCTTCCCCCATCAAAAAATCCTCTTTGAGAAAAATCAAGCCCTGACTGGTGAAGTGATGGGAGAGGGTAATGGACACCAAGGTGATGGAGGCAGGGAGGTGACATGGAGAGAGAATGGGCTAATGCCATTACCTCGTTTAACAAGGTATCCGTCCACTTCTCTGTCCCCAGGGTCGAATCAGAGACAGGGAGCCCTCAGGGCGAGGGGAGGAGCTTGCCCCCGCCTCTCCCGACATGGAGGCTGCCTGCATCAAAGCGCAAAAGACTGTCAAAGACGCGGCCCTTCCCGGCGTGCCGGATCCTTGGCCGGCGCGAACTGGCGTGTCTCTGCCAGGGCCGGCGGAGCCAGGCCCGCTCGCGCTGGCCCAGGATCTGGCCCAGTGTCTCTAGCGGCGTCACCGGGCCCGACGTTCCGGGGCGGCACGGTCATGCCACGACATCCAGGGTACGCCAGGGATGCCGTGCCGCCACGTAAGGTCACGGGGGGTGAGGTCCGTCGGTGGGGGGGCGGGGGGAGCACAGTCAGTCTGCTGTTGCACTGCCTCGTCTCAAGGGAACGGACGCCCGGTGCAGCCCGATTCTACCCAGTTGGTTTTGGGGAGCCTCCCAGACTGAGAACCCCCTCCCGCGGGCACAGCATCTTACGTACCGTCAGCCCATTGGATCCAGGCACCCCCGGCATCCCCCGTTGCCCTTCGCGGCCCTAGGGGGAGAGCAAAACAGCAGAGATGTGAGGCAGGCAACGCGTCACCCCTGCTTTACAGACGGGGAAACCAAGGCATGGAGCAACTTGGCCCCCAGCAGATTGGGGAACAGAACCCAGGAGTACTGCCTCCCCCGCCCCTGCTCGGACTAGCAGATGACACATGCATCCGGGTTAAGGAGGCTTTTTAATGCCAGGCCCTGGGGGCTCATAACCAGGTGCTGAACTACGAGCTGTGTTGAGCCTCCTGGCGTGCCGGCACTGAACTGACTCCGCACGCGCCTGGGCACCCCGGCAGGGCCCGCAGCCGGCCTGGCTGGGACTGTGTCAGCCAGGCGAGGGCTTAGGAAGACCCTGAGCGATGACACCAGCCAACTGAGGCTGGGGACTGGAGATCCAGGGAGATCCACAACATCGGTCTCTGTCCAGGTGCCCCAAGAGCGGATCCCCTTTCTGACCATCACAAGCCAGCCTGGTCTCTTCTCTCCCTGCACAGGGAGGCCACGGGAGGGCCCTCTCTTCTCCCATTCTTCACCCAAGCAGCCAGACGCTGCGGCCAGCAGGCACCACCACCCAAGGCTCGCTGATGAGGGCGAGGCCCTGGGCCCCCCCAAGAGGTGACCGTAAAGTCCCCGAAGCCGCAGCTCAGTCACAAAGCTAACGGGTGCCGTGCTGCAGCGAGAATGTGGCGCTTACCGGTGGCCCAGTGACGCTCCTCCCCGAAGGTCCAGGGGGGCCCTCAGCCCCTTTGAGCCCGGGGGATCCCTGCAGAAGAAGGGAAAAAAAAGTCACAGCTTGGCCAGCACCAGGGTTGGGGTGAATTTGCTCCCGCTGCAGGGCCAGGGGTGGAGTCCTCAAGGGATGGCGGCACCAGCTGACGTGGCTCAATATGACAGTGCGAACAGCTGGCTCCGCTCTGGGAAGGCGCAGCGAGAGGAGGGGCCGTCCCTGGAACAGGGCGCGGGACTGCAAAGGCGCAAGCCGGCCTGGGGAGCCTCCAGCCGTGATCCTCCCTTGCCAGAGAGGCCCGAGAGTGCCCGGGGCACTGCAGGACGCCAGGGCCGGATGCCAACAGCCTGGCCGCGTGAGCCCAATGCCTGGCATAGCCGGCAGCACCTCCGGCTGGCAGCCGCCTGCCCACCCCCTGTCGGTGTAAGGCGGGGTGCAGCCGTCACGGGACGGGGCGTTACATTCCCTGAGACGTACACAACGAGTCCCTGTTCCCAGCAGGGTCAAGAGCAGGACTCCAACAGCCACTGCAGCCCAACCCTGCTGGCAGGGTCCCAGGCCTCGTCCTGGCCGCTAAGCCCTGACTACGCCCTTGTGCCTGGCCGCTGGCACTGCCTGCCCTTGGGCTTTGCCCGGCGCCATTCAGCAGCCACCTGCCTGTGCGCCTGTGCAGGGCATCGGTGCGGACGGTTACCGGCCCGAGCAGAGCTGGCTGGGGCCAAATCACCGTCAGGCAGCGCCAGACGCAGGATTAGCGCTACAGGCAGGGAGCGCCTGGCCGACAGACAGCAACCCCAGGCCGGGGATCCGGCACGGCTGGATTGCAGCACAAATCCAAGGCAGCACCGCTGCCCCTCAGTCACCCACAGGCATGAGGGGAGGGCTCAGTGCCGGGATGGGGGGGGAGCTCACCTTGGCACCTTTCTCTCCCATGGCTCCTACTGGCCCGCGAGGTCCAGGCTGTCCCTGTGGTGAGGAAGACGGCAATCAGCGGCTCCCTCCGCTGTTCCTGCTTGAGCCGCTCATGCAAATTGCCACCCACTTTAGGAGGAGGAGAGTCTTTGGCTCCCTCTAGTGGCTGGTCCTTCTCATAGGTTAATGAGTCTACTACTGCCGCCGGCTCACAGGCATTTGCACACCCGACTGAGGAAGTTCAGTTCCCAACCCCCATTGGGTTTCAACGGGACATGGGCACCCAAGGGCGTCAGTCACCTTTGCGCCTCTCGGCACAACCCATTAGCTGGCAGCTGTAGTAGACTCATTAACCTAATACATGGCCCAGCCTCAGTTCTTGTGAAGAGGCTCGTGCGGGTCCATCTGAAGGAGCCTGGTTCAAACTTTGCTGCTGGCCCAAGCAGGGTGCGTGACACCTCCTCAGTCAGGGCCGAGGCTGAGTAAAGATCCCAGGATTCAGTCCAGCACATGGGTCCCTCAATCCCCCTCCTGCTCTAGAGGGGCAGCATGTGTCGGGAACGGCCGGGCCACAGCTCAGGGTTCTTCCAGCGACCAAACATTTCTGCCAGGGAGAACGCCGCTGAGAACGTGGCGTTGTGTAGCCATCTGTGTGGCCCCCCGTGCAGCAGCACAGCAGAACGCTGTCTGGCGCCGCGCCGGGAGGCACCGTTGTGTGTCATGGAGTCATCTAGGATAGCGTTGTGTGGCGCAGTGTCCTGCAGAACAGCGCGGCACGGCGTGATGTTTCCAGGCCTCTGCCCGTGTCGCACAGTGTAACCTTACAGTAGCGTTGCGATGTTACACAGCGGAGCTCTGTGGTCAGCGCGGCGTAGCATTGTGCGGCGCCGTGTCATGTAGAGTGCCACGGCGCTGCGTGATGCTTTGTGCATTGTGCTGTTACACAGTTGTGTAACCTTGGCTACCCTGACGTCCTCTCTGACAGCCTGGCGGGTGACACAGCCCGGTGTGACACTGCAACGCAGGGCTGCATCCAGGATGGCGGACCCTTGCATGGCGTCACACTGCGTGCCAACACTGTGCGATGCCGCACCGCCGCTTGTTGGCACCATGCCAGCCTGACAGGGCGCGGGTTCAATAATAAATGGGTCACACTGTGGGCCCCTTTTCAGGAGGTATAAACACTCGGCAGTGACACAGCATCTCTCAATTATATGGCATGACAGGCAGGATAGACGGGGCCACTCCAGAGAGCTGAAACGGCAGCAAACCTCTCGCCTGCGTTGTATCTTTCGGTGTCTGCGCGATACCGTTTATGCTGCATGTAACAAACCTTCCCAGCTTCCCCGGACACCCCACCAGCCCCAGATCCCTCTCCCTTCACAATGGGGGCTGGCCCTCTGAAAGGGATACTTGATTCTACCACCCACGGAGGGGCAGGTAGGGCCCTAGTCGCCCTATAGCCGGGCATTGGATGGGGAGGAGGGAAGCCATACTCACAAGAGTCCCAGGCGAGCCTCTCTCCCCGGGCTCCCCCTAAAAGACAGAGAGAATTGCTTGAGTCTCACTCTCCCAGCAGGCTCCAGTACGTAGCCAGATGAGCAAGTGAGAAACAGGGCTTGGCAGGGGACCCCCCGCCCTGCTCCGTTGTGTGGGCCTACAATATTCAGCACGCCAGGGACCAAGCCGAGCACATTTGACTCAGCTCTTTTTCCTCCGCTCGGGGTTATCCCCGAATCAGGCCAGTGGTCTCAGCTGCGTTCAGCGTCTCTGCTGCCCCCACGTTTCCTAGGGTTCAATGATACCGAGCAGCAGAGGCAGAGGGAAACAGAGCGCTCCAGGCGACCTGCCCAAGCCAGGCCTGGGATGGGCGGAGGCTCTCCTGCGGAGAAGGGTCGCGGGCCTGCAGGGATCCGGCGCTGCGTGCGTGGAGAGCGCCAGGAGGAGACGGACACAAAGGAGCACAGCCAGCGTGAACCGCCAAGGGGCCGGGGGGTGTTTTCAAAGCAAGCAGCAGAATAGAAGAGGATCCTGCGATGCCTGGGGAGAGCCTGGCACTGTGTGAGGAGGCTGACGAGCCCCGTTGGGCTTCTCAGAGCTGCGGGAGGCGGGCAGCAAGGCTCGCCCAGGGTGCGCTGTGGCCTGGGGAGGCTTCGGGACCAGTCGGGGGACGGAGGGGCAGAGGGGAAAGTGTGGCAGACGCGGCACAGGCAGGCAAGGCCGGAGACGAGGCGAAAAGCCGGTCTGGAGTGAGCAGGGGCTGGGGGTGAAGTAAGAGGAGGCAGCGACCCGCTGTTCCTCGGGAGATGGCATTGATGGAGCAGCCACTGGGCTACCGGCTCAATGCCGGGACTCACCTGCGGACCCTCCGTGCCGATCCCGGGGGGGCCTGGCTCGCCCTAGAGAGACCACAGATGCCGGTGAATGGAAAAGCCCCAGGCCTTCGGCAACCCCCAGCAGGGCAAAGTCTGCTTCAGCCCTCACTCACCTGCAGCCCCTTTAATCCGGGAGGCCCTTGAATCCCAGGGAGTCCAGGTTTACCCTAAAAGAAACCCCCGCCCCCACACAAAGAGGTTAGCCCAGGCCGTTCGGCAGGCAGCAGACGTCTATGCGACCGGGGATGTTACCGGGGCAGAGCGGGAGGGGCACTCACGGGTTTCCCGGGCTGTCCGACACCCGGCGGGCCACGGTCCCCTTTGGCTCCGGATTTTCCTGGGATCCCGACCACGTCCAAAAGCTCCCCCTGGAGGGTGGGGCAGGACTCACAGGCATCTCCCTGCGCCGGGGGGATGGAGAAAAGGGGCCCAGGTCAGCACCCAGGCAACGGGGACCGCCAAAGGCCACAACCTCACCACTTCTCCTCACCCCCATGCCATCACGCCCCAGAGTCACATCAAGGTTAGGGCCGTGGGGGATTTGAACTTGTCACCCTCCGCTTCAGTGCACACCTCGCTACCCGGGATAGAGGCAATGACTCTACAGGGGCAGGCCTGCCAGAGGCCACGAGCAGGTGGCGCGCTGCACCCTGGCAACGGACAAGAAAAGCCGCCATGCTGGGGACGCGCGTGGCTGGGGGAGATGGCGATCAGATGTTTGCGCTGCACCATGGCCGACTTGTGGACGGTGACGATGGCCCCTAACAGAAAGGGTTCTGTTGGACGAGAGGAGCAGGGCTGGGAAGACCAGGAACAGGAGAGCTACTCCCAGTGCAGGAGGGTCTTCCCACTCGAGGGGTGTCCCAGAAGAGTGGGCCACATGACAAGCTCACAACAGGCTCTGCTGGGAGGAAGATGCTGGATCCACGTGGCAGCGCCAGCCCTCGAGAAGGCAGAAGTTGGGCGGACGGTGCAGAGGCAGGGGGTCACCCTGGTAGTGGGGACCCATATTGATCTGTGGCGTCCTCCTTTAGAGACGTGGCCCTGGGGGCACTCACCGGCAGAGCTAGCTCTGGGCGGGGGCCACTCACCTTTTCACCTTTGGGCCCTATTGGACCTCTGGTGCCGGGGTCACCTGAAAGCCCTGGCAGCCCCACGGGGCCCGGTGTGCCAGGGTCGCCTGTGTTTCCTGCATCGCCCTGAGCAAGACAGCAGACAAAGAGGACGTGACACAGGGAATCACATGAATCCCAGCCCCCTACTGCCCCCGGGGCTCTGCCCCACTCTCCTTGGAGAGCTGGATGCCAGCAGCATCAGAACTGGTGCTAACAGCATCTTCAGTGCCCCCTCCCTGCCACACAGTGCATGGCAAGCAGTGCCACTCGTGTGACAAGTTGGGGGCACAGCGACCGTGCTCAGCTGCGTGTTCCCAATACACAGGGCTGAGTCAGACCCAGACACCCCATTGAGCCTAATTCCCAAAGAAGTTGAGTGCTCAGCCCAGCTGGTGCCAAGGGATGACCCACAGAAGCCGTTCTGGGGGATTTCCACAGCCAGAGACCATACAAAGCAGGAGGGGCAGGGAGCATTGTTCAGTGACCCCCGCTCCCTCCCTAGCCTCTGCTGGCAGAGCCGGACTTGTTCCCCACAAGTCGGTTCCCTGGAAGCCAGGCCCAACTAGGCCCCTAGGAGCTAAGCTAGGTACACCTGACTGTGGATTGTGCACGTGGGGTGGGTGGGGGGAACTGTGTAGGGTGCAGCTGGGGTGGGAGCTTCAGCGAACATGGTCTGCCAGGGGTGTCCCCTCCAAGACAGGGCTGAGGCAGCTAATCCAGCCCCACATCTGGTCCATACCACCCCAAGCCCATTCCCAGCCACCCGCCCAGCCTGGGCCCAACTCTCACCTTCTGTCCTTTCAGTCCAGGCTCCCCAGGTTTGCCCTGGAGGAATAAAATACACAAGGGAGGAAGAAACAAGCCAATCAGCCCTGGACAAACGAACGGCGCCAGCTCCTGCCGGACTTCTCACCCACCCGCTTTCCCCCCCCGAGGATGCATACTGGGAGGGAGCTGGGGGTGGGAACACACCCCTCCCACAGGGCCCAGCCCCACCACAGCCCATGCCCCTTGTGCACCAGCTGAAGGAACAAAAGACCAGCTGAACAGATGCCGGTGCTCAAGAGGGAGCTGCCGGTTTGGCCCATGGTATGTGGATTAACCACTTCCCTGCTGGTTCATCCAACAGCCCTCTGGCCCACCATGTGGTGCTGCAACCCCTGGGACTCCCCTCCCTCCACCCCACGCCCTCCTCTGCCTCATCTCTCCCACCTTCCCCCCTTCCCCAGCCCTCCCACCGGGCATGCCCCAAAGCCTTCCGGCTGACTCACCGCTCTGCCGGGCGCCCCAATGCCAGGCAGGCCTGGCTCACCCTTCTCCCCCGGGGCACCGGGCATGGACACCACAACCGCTTCCCCTTCGAGCGCCTCTGGTGGAGCAGGACACTGGCCACACGGCTCTCCCTGCATGGGATGGGCAACGGGGTCAGAGCGGGGAGGGGGCCGTACCCCACGGGACCTCCTGAGTCATGGGCACTTTAGCCAAGCTCCATATGGGGCATTTCAGCCCTGTTGGGTCCTTGCAGGGGAGGGGGACGGAGTGCGGTGCCTGGCCACCCAGGCAGAGCTGTCCCCTCATTCTGGTGATGGTGGGTCACACGCACTGTGCACAGGTGGAGATGGGGGGTGGCAGGCCCGGGCAGCACCTGGTTTGGAGCCACCGTTGCTTTGGTGGTGGGAAGGGGGAGCCAGGTCAGCCAGGGTTCGTAGTCTGGCCAAGGTACCCATCTCAGCCCTCGCTCACACCAGCTGGGAGGTTTTTGAGTCTGCGCTGGGGGAGGCACCACCAGGGAGGAGCTGGGGGGCACTCGGATGAGGGAGGGGAATCTAGGGAGACTCCCCTCTCCCCCATCCCAAAACAGCAGCTGGCAGGGAGTTTCCACAAAATGTTTAACAAGGACACAGCACTAGGGGCAAGCGCTGGAAGGGAGAGCCTCCCCGGCCACCCCCCTTCTCCCTTTGGAACAAGGGTTTCCAGGCCCTCACCTTCTCTCCTTTCAGTCCGGCGGGCCCCGTGTCCCCTCTGTCACCTGGAATTCCCTGCACAGAGAAGCAGCAGCTGAGGCCAGACGGTTGCCAGTAAAACTCCTCACACACGTCCACACGCACACGACAGGTCCCTGATGTCCCACATGCACCATGTGTGCACACAGGACCTCCCTGCGACGGCTATCCACGGCTCTGTTAACCCTCACCCTGAACCGATTCGCTGCATTCCCACCACGTTAGCGACACTGCGCGCAGTTGCCCAGGGAGCCTCTGTTCTTGTAGCCAGCCGGGCAACGACTAATTCCCCATAAGAGGGCGCTCAACCCAGCCCAAGGGCATCCAGCTACCTCCCGTACTCACAGGTTTGCCGGCCGGTCCCGTCTTCCCGACGTCTCCCTAGGAAGCAAAGCAGAGAGGGAGGAGGGAGGGAGGCAGTGACTGTACGGACCCTGCTCTGCAAACGAGCGCCAGGCCAAGACGTTCACAAGTGCCATGAATTTCAGTTCAGTGCACCCTCAGCCCGGCTCAGAGCATCATCAGGAAGCCGCAGCTTTCCAAAGCCAGGCATGCCTGGCAAGTTCCTGCCCCCTTGGTGCTCCCAGGACGGGGCAAAGGGAGAGAGGCAGGGGGCCAGGGTCAGGGCTTGAGAATTTTAGGGGCAGCCATGAGGGGAACATGGTTACCCCAAGCGCAGAGAGGCTCTGGGGAAGAGTCAGCCAGGCAGGGTTTGCTGTAACCGGTTTGTGATCCAACCACCCACTTCCAGCCCAAGGTTTAACCCTTCACATTCAGAAACCCTCCACTCCAAGGGGGAGCCGTGGGCAGAAGGGTCAGGGGACTCACCTGTTCCCCCTTGGCTCCGGCCAGCCCAGGGGTCCCAGCTTTACCCTGCAAGACAAGCAAAGGGTCCAAGTTATATCCCAAAAGTCCTGCCAGAGGGGACCCAGTCCCTCCACACAGCCCTCTGCAAAGCTGGAGAGTGGCGCGGCGCAGCCAGAGAGCCCCTCGTAAGGAGGGTTCATCCCACCACCAGCTGGACCCAGGCAGCGGGGAGGGGAGGGAGGAGAAAAGGGGCATCAGGTACTAGGAAAGGGCAAAAGAGGCTAAAATACCCATGGGGAGGGGCTCCCAGGCCCTGGGTGGCTGGAGCAGAGATGGGGAAGCAGCCGGATATGAGGCTCTGGGTCTGAATCTGGGGTTGGATTTAGTTTCATCTTTGCAAGGGAGGAAGCTAAAGATCAGCCCCCAGTGGGCATGACCCACACTAGGCCTTGGTCTCGCTCTGCTGGCTGGTGACACAGACCCCCAGGGGCTCAGATGGGGTGGGTTAGTGTGGGTCGGGCGAGCTGGGGAGGAAGGTAGATCGGGACTGTTTGAATGCCTGGCCGCTGGGCGAGTTCCTTCCCTCCCTCCCTCCCTCCCCACTCAAGCTGCCCCCAGCGCACCGCCTCTGCCCCGCTTTGGCTGCAATCAGGCCAGCGCAGGGAGACTCACGTGCCCCAGGGACTCTGCCTGCGCATCCTCGCACTCAAGGTCCAAAGGAGCAGGAGGTGTACTCACCGGCAGTCCGGGCAGCCCAATCCCCGGGGACCCCGGCTCCCCTTTGGGCCCTTCCTTCCCCGGGAGCTGGTCGGAGCTCTGCAGCATGGAGGCCAGAGCGACGGGATTGCACGACACGCAGGGGGCACCCTAGGGAAGGAACCAAGCAGCATAGCGTCAGACGGGAACAGCTGCAGGCCCCTGCACTCCGGGGGGGGCGACCGTCCAGAGGGCCTGCGATCGGAGAGATGGGGGCAGGGGTCAAGAAGGATGAGCAGAAGATTTGAGGGACCCAGGCACTCACCTTCTCTCCTTTTATTCCATTGATGCCAGGGTCTCCCTGAAAGAAACAGACACACATAGGGGAGTCAGAGCCAGGATGCAAAGCCTGGCGTGTGCTGCCTTCAAAGCTTTCCCAGGGGGACACCGGGGGAGAGGAAGCTGCTGCTGGAGGGCATGACAATGAACGGGAGGGTCGGTGTGCGTATGCACTGCTGCCTTCTACTGGACAGAATACAAAGTGTTTGGCTGTGTGTGTGTCATAGGCCCTATAGTGCTAAGAGAGGAGAGTGATTCTCCTGTAACTCACATGGTAGGGAAGCAGGAAGATCTTTCTCGTGACCAGAGTGCAGCACAATGACAATGGATTTGTTACAGATCTTCCTTTGAAGCATCAGCAATTCCCCACCTTTCCAGACTGCCTTAACGAAGGGCAGCAGCCGCTAACTCGGTTGCTGTTCTGCAGCTGGTGGTAGAGCCTAGGTCAGTCCCAGTCTAGCAGCTCTGCCCATCTCCCAGGCGGTGGTTTGAGGTTAGGGCTAACAGTGCCTCCCCCTGGACTATTACAGACAAATCGAAGGCTTCCCTGGACTAAGGACATTTGCCCCAGGGTCACGATCGTGGGGTGGCTGCTTTGGTGCAGATATGCTGCCCTGGTGCAAGAAGCGGGTAGCGTCAGAGTTTTTCCCCAGTAAGTGACCCTGGTGCTGCTACACTGGGGTGGGGTGGGGGGGTGCATGGGTGTGGCCTCTGGAGGGAAACCCTGCAGTGCCCATTGCCTCCTATTCCCACCCGTCTGAGAACAGAGCCAGAGGGTGAAATGCTCAGGGTCTAACCGATCACTATCTGGGGTCAGACTGGCAGAGACCCTGGGGGTTTCCCTGCAGCGTGGAGCACGGTCACTGACTGATCTGAACTAGTCAGTGGCGGATTCTCTGTAACTCAAAGTCTTTCAATCCCGATCTGAGGCTCTCAGTAACTCAGCCGGAGGTGCTGGGTCTGTTACAGGCATGGACGGGTGAGGGCCTGTGGCCTGCAATGGGCAGGGGGTCGGACTGGATCCTCCCGGGGTCATAGCTCTGCTGGCAGGAGGGGTCCCCACCGCGCCCCCCGCTGCTCTCCACGTGCAGGCGGGGAATAACGCAACAGCGCAGCTAGAACCGAGGCGTCAACGCTCTGATGCACCCACCCTGTCGCCTTTGGTTCCGGGGGGCCCTGCCTTGTCCTGGAGGGGGAAAAACAAACAGGTGAGAGGAACAGAAAGGCCCCGTGGCTGCACCTCCAGCAGCCTGCGTTCAATGCTCCGCCGGGCGCGGTGCTTCCCGTTCCGGGCTGCACTCAATACCCCCGACAGCCCCTGCCCCTCTGAATGTCCCACTGGCCGCTCGGTCACATTGCACTGCTGGCCGAGGGGACCGCCCCAGGGGCTGATTCCCTGGTTCCTGCTGACCTGGGGGCCGAAGAGCTGAGAACCGGAAGGAAGGTCTGAGCCCAATCCTGCCTCTAACCGAGACCCAAGCTCAGCCCATTGCCGGCGCAAGCCAGGGTGGGGGAAGGCGAGGTGCAAGGACGCCCGTGGTGCTGGGTGGCAGCGCTGGGCTGCACACAGAGCAGGGAGATGGGCGTGTCCGGGATGATTTGGGGGGTGGCGGGACTGGTGCAGGGGTCCCTGTTTTGCATTAGGCCGTGCTGTGGGTTCTGCTCTCCGGGGGGGCGGCACTCACCGACAGCTTCACTTTCCCTGGCGCGCCAGGCTCTCCTTTGGGTCCCGGCTTTCCTGGGAGTCCCACAGCATTGACCATTCCCTCGGGGATCGTGGGGCAAACTTCGCAAGGATCCCCCTGTGGAGAGAGGCGACGGTGAGACGTGGCCCCAGGGGCCCTCGACGTTCGTCATGGGGAGCCAATGTTGGGTCTGGGTGAGGATGTGATCCCCTCCACCCCTCCCACCACAACCGATGGAACAATGAGCCTGGCCCAAACCACCCCGAGCTGGGATGGAGAACACAGCTCTTAGGTTTCTGGTCCTTGCTGCTGTCTGGGGCCACTTCACCTCCCCAGGGAGGGGCCAGGAGAGGGGAGGTAGCTTTGAGGAAAGTCTCTGGCTTCTCAGCTTCCCTGAGCAGGCAGCAGTGAGGCAGCCCCCGCCCTTCTCACCCCTCCCTCCCAACCCCACAGGCCTGCCTCTTCCGTGGAGCCCCATGGTGCACAGAACGGAAGCCAGCTCCCCCGCCTGGGACACAGCACACCATCGCCAGCCCCCAGCGTGGTACCCACCTTGTCTCCCTTCAGGCCTGGGACCCCCGGCTTGCCCTGCGGGGATGGAGGGAAGATGCTGGTTACGTTAGGCCGTTGACCCCCGGCCCCGACCTGTAGCCCCCCTGCTCTGCCAGCCTGGGGCTCTCCTCCCGCCAGCACCCCTCAGTCCTGAGCCGCCCTCCTTCCCTGTCCCCACGCCCCCAGGGCCACAGTGGTGCAGGGACCACCCCAAACAGAGACGCCCTCGGCCCCCACCTGCCATTTGGACGCCACGGGCAGGACTGAGTTTCTGTGCAGAACAGGCGGCCCCCGGCGGGAAGCGGGCTGCAGCTCTCGGCCTCAAAGCTGAACAAGGCCGGGGGGGCACAACAAGGCTGCAGCATCACCAGGCACATGCCTCCTGGCCGGGGAAAGTCACTGCCGGGGAGGCCTCTGCCCTGGGAGACGGGCTCTCCCGCACCCACCCGTTCTCCCACCCAGCCCAGCCGCGGAGAGGAGTCGGTTACTCACGGGCTTCCCGGATGAGCCTCCTGGTCCAGGAGATCCTGAGTTTCCCTGAGAACGGAAGCCAGAGAAAAGAAACAAGCTGAGCTCGAGGGAAGCAGGGGGCCATCGATGGGGTGGATGGCAGGAGGGGGGCCCTCTTCCCACAGCCCTGCCGATGCCCCTCAGTCCCGCCCCGCGCACCCTAGACCTGCCCCAGCGTCAGTCAAAGCCAAGGACAAGCGCATCACGTTACAGAAACTGCCTGGAGTCACCATGGCGACGTGCCCATCACAGCCTTGCCACGGCCAGCGTGGGTACACGCCTGGCGCCGGAGCGGGGGGGCCCTGGTTCATTTGGGGACAGGGAGAGCGACAGGCAGCAAGGCTCCCCGGAGAGGAGCCAGAACCCGGGATAAAGGACCACGACGAGACGAGAGGGGGACACGCATCCCACCAGCCTCTGCTGGGCCACGGGGCTCGGGGGGAAACAGGCAGCAAGGACGAGGGTTTAAACCAGAGACTGGCTCCTGAAGTTGACTCTCCGCAGCTCTGGAGAAGGCAGAGGCAGCCCCGACTTAGCCGCTCTGGCTGTCTGCAGTTCAAGACCTGACCCCCCCGAGCCAAGGACAGGCGGGGTCATTAGATGCGGCTACACTTACCTTTTCTCCTTTAGGACCTGGAGGGCCACCAGGGTCACCCTGCAATCAACGGGAGAGAGATGTTAGGGCGTTCCCTCCCTGATGGGGCTGGCACGCCCCGCAGGAGCGGCTGGGCCTCCATGCGCCCAGCGGAGCAATGTGCCTGCGAGACACCTTCAGCTATGAAACCCCAGCAGCTCGTCTGCGGGGCGACAGAGGAGCCTGAAATTCCACGCAGCCCGCTGACTGACGCACATCTGACTCCTCCAAGGGGCCAGCGGACCTAAACCGCAGACACGCCTGCCCCAGGAGGGAAGCTACTGCAGACGGGGCGATGTGGAGTTCAGGGTGGCGAGGCAGGGAGGAGAAGCAATGTAACCAAATCCTTACCGTTTTCCCTGGAAGTCCTATCCCTGGAAGACCTGGTGACCCCGGGGGGCCTGGCTCCCCAGCCAGCCCTTCAGGTCCAACGAGCCCTGGATCGCCCTAAGATACAAACACAGCTGTGAGCCTGGCCTCTCTACCTGCACGGCCCGATGTTCTCTGCACTGGCTTCAAGCCACCAGTCGCAATGTCTCCCACCCACAGCGCGGTACCTTCTGTCCCTTAGGTCCCATCACACAGATCTCTCCAGGCCGGCCCTGTTAGGAGAAGGAAAGCAGGGTTAGAACACTGAAAGCTCTTTGGGGAACCCTCTTTTTGTGCTGGTTTTGTACAGCACCTAGCACAGTGGGGCCGTGCTCCATGACGGGGACTCCGAGGTGCTACCATGATGCACCCATAAATAATCACAATAACAGGCTCCCGAAAGGTTTCCTATAGGCACTGAGCAATGCATGGCCCATGGCACAGATCATTCAGCATGTCGCTTTTTTTGTCCTTTCCAACCGAAGACCACAGGCTGATCCATTTTCTGAGGCATCCGCACCCTGCGGGCCCCAGAGAAATGCACCAAACTGACCCTCAAAGGAAGCAGCAGCAACTCTATCCTCTCACATTTACGCAGCCCCCCTCTATCCTGCGGGATCTCAGACCCCTCCGCCATCTATCGTAAGGATCACGCGGCCACTTGTGAAACACGGCCACCTCTGGGGTGGACGGGGGCAGCTGTTTGGCAGCACACAGCAATGCCGCTCAGCAGTGTGGCCCAGGAAGGGAAGAATACCTCCCCTAGCTGAGATAACGGGGAATTTAGGGAGGTAGAATATGGCCACGTCGCTTGAATTTGTCCACAATGCCCCAAGACTTGCAAAAAAACCACCGTGGGATCTTGACTGAACACAGGCAGCTCAGGGCTCTCTTGAGCCTGAGCTCGGCAATGACGTAGCGACCCATTAGAGCTGCTGGGAGCGCAGAGCCATGGGGCATTGCTGGGTTGGGAGATTGTCACCAGCTAGCCCTCAACCAGGACAGCTAGATTCTTCCACGCCGCTCCGCTGAAGAGGGGACGCCGCAGACACGATAGGAATCCGAACATCTATCCAAGGCTAACGAGGAAGTGGGAAACCACAAACCAGTCCCTGGGAAAGGGCCAATGTTGGCTGGATCTGGGAGCCCCAGAGCAGATTTAATGAAAGGGGAGAGGAGACGTGTTGCAATGAACTTACATCGCGCCCTGGGATCCCGGGATTCCCTTGGATTCCTCCATCTCCCTTCTCGCCTTTCTGCCCCTTTGGAAGCAATCCAGAAAGCCCCCATCAGAGGAGAATACAGTGCCCTCTGCCTCAGCCTGCGGGTCCCCACTCCTAGCCCCTGGAACTGTCTGATGTCTTGAGCCCCGTCTCGCCCACACGGGGAGACGCAGCATCCATGCCACTCAGCCCACTGGGCAAAGCTCATGGAAAGCCCCTCTAATGCGTCAAGCATCCAACTTGCCATCCCTGCTCCCTTCCCCACGGCAGCCCCCAGTGCCCTCCCCGCCTCTCTCCCCTCGTTTCAGACCCTCGCTTTTCCCAGCCCTGATCTCACGCAGCCGCTGGGGGACTTTTCACTTCCGGGACTCCTCTCCCAAGCAGGAAGCAACGCCTTCCTGAGAAGCAGGGAGAACCCTCCCCTGGGGCCTTATATGTACAGGGGGCCCTCGCCCTGCAGACTGGGAGAGTTACCTTCTGTCCTTCAGCACCGGTCGCTCCTGCTAGTCCCTGTTTGCAATAAAACCAGTGGTTAAAAGGGCCAGTACCACCCAGCTTCGTGCAGCATTCACTTTGCCGCAATTCACTCAACGATGCGCCACCTGGACGCACAGAGACTTTTCACTGGGACCCTGACATGGGATCTGGCTAAGAAATATTTATTTCCCTCCCACAAGATCTGACTGGCCTTCATGAGGATACTGTAGGACGTTAAGCCTTGGAAGAGCTAGGAGCCAGAGGGACAAATCGCTCCTGCTGCAAAGAGACGGAAGTCAGAAGGAATGGGGGGGCCGAGCGGAGCCCCTGGAGGAGGTGAAGGGGGTGCCAACAGACACGGCTGGGTGTGACGTTCGGGGCAGGTCTGGTGTCAATGGCCCAGCTCTGCAGAAGTCAACAGGAACCGTGCTGGCTGGAACACGCTGGCTGGACTTGGCCTATTGACGCCAATGACGTGCAGAGCCATATTTGGCCCACTACGCTCCAGTTTCATTTCTAGGAATGGGGCCAGATCCTCGACTGGTGTAAATTGGTGTCACCCCATGGACGTTTCACCCCTTTACACCAGCTGCGCCTACCACTGGCTTCCGAAGCCTCTAATCTAGGCCCACGTGGCTCCAGCCGGGACCCTTAGCTATAGGTGGCCCAGCCGGAAGTGCCGTGCCTTGGAAAGGCCAAGCACTGGGTAATGAGCTGCTGAAGCAAGGCACCAGGGAGCCCACGGGCAGCATGGAAGAGAGGGGATGGCACTGAAGCAGACGGGGCGGAGGAGAATTGAAGGGGCCTGACCGCCTGGACGATCTCTACTCACCAGGTCCCCTCGCTCCCCCTTCTCTCCCTTCGGCCCCTCAGTGCACTGCGGAGAGAAAAGGAACCAGGGGCGGGTTAGGGGAGGGTGGCGCGAGGCGCCACGGGGCACGTCTCCCCTAGGGGACTGTCCGGAAAGGAGAGAGGTGCCTCACCTGTAAGGGGCCATCAGGGCTGCTCCGGACGCAGTCCGCGCCCTGCGGGAGGAAGAGAGATGCCTCAGAAGGAAGAAGACGACGGCTGTCTGGGGCTCAGGAGTGGGGCAGAAGGCAGAAATGGGTCCTGCATGGCCAGGAAGCCCCTTCCCACCAGCATGAGAACAGGGCCACATTCCCAGGCCGAAACACCCACGGGCCTAGGCCCAGCCCCACTGGCCGATCAAATGAGTGGCCCGGAGCTTTGCTTTCCCTCCCCTGCACCGGGAGAGGCCTCCAGTCTCCGGAGCAGGGCCCAAACTTCACGCTGCTCACGTCACCAGGCTCCGGGGCCACTACAGGGGATTAACAGGCAGTGAGACAGGCACCGGTGGCCACAGGAGTCAGGACTAGGCAAGGCACAAGGGTAGGGGCCCAGAGCCATCCGATCCAGCTGTCCTGCACCGGAGGGAGTCACCGAGGCCCCTGGCCCAGCCATCCAGCATGGGAGGTGCCCATGGCTGCCTGGGGAAGCACCCGGCATGAACAAGACACAGGAGCTCCTGGAAGGGATCCCCAGCATGCCAGCGGCCATCTCCCCAAACAGGCAGATCCCCCCCGCGACTGGGCGGCTGCATCTTCTCGCACAGGGCACGTCCAAACCACTCACGCGGTCGCCTTTCTCCCCCTTTGAGCCATAGGTCCCAGGGAATCCTCGTTCTCCTTTGCCCCCCTGCAAGAGAGAGGGGGAAATCCCATGAGAGGCGCCTGCTTTGCACAGGGGAATACGTGCCCCTCCAATGCAAGCATGCGCGGATGACCCCTCCCCGCAGCGCGTACGGGCACACACATCAACGGACACACATGCACACCTCTGCACGCTGATGCACTCTATCAACTGCAAGCAGGTCGTGCTGTGCTCATGCAGGAAGGGGACGCAGTAGCGGGACGGAGCAGCTCCAGCACGGAGCTAGGCTCTGTCCATCAGTCAGGGTGAGGACAAACTTACCTTGGGGCCGGGGGGACCGAGCGTGACCTGCGCAAACAGAAATGAAACGCGTCAGTGCCACCGAGTCGTCTGTGCAGCCGGAGAGGGGGAGGAGAGGAAGAAGGGTCAGAGCAAGGGAGGGGCTGCGGGGGAGTACAGGTCACGCATCCCTTTTAAATCATTCAGGGCGATAGTTTGGCCTGAGTTCTGGCTCCAATATCCCTGACCCCAAGCTGTCCTGCCATCCCCATGTCACGGCCCACCCTGCCTGCAGGCAGAAAGGCTTGCGGTGTCTGTCTGAAGCCCCCTTTAGCCCCAGTTCAGATCCCACATCCGCTGGACTCCTGCCACCGTGCTGGGAAGGGGGGGCCGCAGAGAAAAGGGGATCAAGGAAAGCCACAGAACTGCTCTTGGTTGTGGTGACCATCCTCGTGTCCTCCACAAATTCCTCCCACCGCTTCCCAGCACCCACGCTGGCCTGGCAGGCGCCCCCTGAACACAGGCGTGGGGGGCAAATATCAAACAGCAACGAGCTCTGCTGTGTCATTCTTTCCCGCCCTCCATTGGTGCTCAGCGTCCCAGGGGCTGCCACGGGAACCCTGCAGACATCTGGAAGCCATCCGAGCTCTCCTCCAACCACCCAGGCCAAAAAGGTGGGTGGATTCTTTGAAGAAGACAAAGGGGCCCGGGGCGAGTTGAAACTCCAGCTGCCTGAGGAAGTGAAGGGGCCAGGGCAGCGCTGGAGGGGTGGGGGAGACCTGGCAGGCTGGGTTCCAATGGAGCCAGGCACTGCTGGAGAAAAATGAAATTCAATCCAGTTCTGGGACTGCATCTTCCAAAGTGAAGTTGTGACTCTGCAGGGGCTGGGAGCCAAGGGGGAGGATGGGATATTAGGGAACGTCACTGCTCCACTGCGGGGAGACGCCAGGATCAGCAACCCTCCGCGGCTGGGGCCTCCAGCCCTACCCATGCTCCTGCGGGCCGGCCTGCAGCATGACGTAACGGGACGGGCCTTTTCCAAGCCCTGGCTCTGTGCAAAGCTCACAGCACTTCTCGGAGGGTCCTTCCAGGGGCCCTGTTCTCCTGCCACAGCCCCGGAGAGAAACCCCATGAGAAGCAACGCTAGCCCTGCAGCTAGCGGCCTGGGGATGACTGTCCTCTTCCACTGAACCCCCGCACCGCACGCTGAGGGGGTCTGGGTGGAGGACGAGCTCTGTGTTACTAGGCACACAGAATCCACTGGCCAGAACATTGCTGTCCCACTGGTCCCTAGAGTGGCAAAGCACCACCAGAATGGCAGGGTGTCAACTTTCTGCTCTCCACAACCAGGCGCACGTGAGATCCCACTGCTGGCACTAGGACAGACCCAGCCCTCCAGGCCCATTCTCCCTTCACTCATCACAGGCTAGCTCTAGTGGCTTCCACTGGGCAGGGCTATTATCCGCCTTGAGCAGACGGGACCTGAGGCTCAGAGAAGCTAAGCAATGTGCCCAAGGTCATACAAGGAGTCAGTGGCAGAGCAGGGAACTGAAGCTGGCTCTCTTAAATCCCAGGCGATTGCCCGGCACACTGGGCCATGCTTCCTCTCTTCAAAACGTCCTCTCGCCACCAGATACTGCCACAACACAGCTGCCATTGACTTGCCCCCGCCGCCCAAGCCCAAAGCCCACCGGAAAGCTCTGAGACTTACGTTTGCGGGCGGGGCTCTCTGGGGGCAGGGTGGGCACTGAAAGAGAAGGAGATGGCACGGGCCGTCAGGAAGCAGGAGAAACCATTCTGAGCTGACGGGAATTTTAACAAGAGGCGGGGCTGAGATGGGCCAACCCTGCTAGCAACCTGGGAAGGTGTCCTGAAAATACTGCCTCCCCCCAAGGGGTCACGTGCCACCCCCTTTCACCTCCTCCTGCTGCACTTAACTGTGCCCTCCATGGCCCCAGCGGTTCTAAAACCTTCCTGCCTGGAGATGTTTGCAGGCTGACACCCTGACCACCCCCCCACTGGGCTGTTGTGGGCGACCAGGTGAAAACGAGCCCCCAGACCTGGGCCCCGATCCCACAAGAGGCTGAGCAAGTGCCATCAGTGGGGCACGGCAACTCCTTGCCATGGCTAGTCCCTACGCTGGTAAGACAGGCCAACGCATGTGCAAAACTGAGGCCCTGCAAATCCCACTGGCTCAGCTGGGATCCCAGGTCATCTGCCTCGAAGGCAGGAGTTTGCTCTCGTATGGCATGGCTTCCACGCTGTGGATCCCCAGGAAGCTGCTGCGTGGCCCACCCACCCCCACAGCCACCTCCTGCCTGCCTCATGGGACACCACCACTGCCTGCGCCATGCTAATGGCGGTGGAATTACCCAGTCTGTGGTTCCCAGGTAGGACTGACCCAAGAACGGTGGCCCGGTGCTCGAGGCGTTATCCGTAGCAATCAGCTCCGGGCAGGCCTTGAACTGGGGACAGCCCACAGAGCGGCAGCAGGCGGCATTCAGCATGCAGCCGGGCGTGCCAAGCCAGCCGGACAGGAGGACACCTGGACGCCACAGCAACTGCTCGCCCCAAGCATTACGGGGCCCAGTTTATCTGTCCCGTGCAGGGCTGCTCTGAGAAGGCGCTGGTAGGCGCGTTCCCTTTGTCTCTGCAGCTGTTGCCTCAGATGGGAGCCGCTTGCAAGAGGAAAGGCCGTGTTCCCAGCCCCGCCAACCCAGCCAGGGATCTGAGAGTCAAGCTGGGTTATTCCTGCCTCCTGCACTGGACCTGGTAGGAGAGATGCTGGAGGCTGAATTCTTCCCTGCACTAACCTGGGCCGCCCCGTGTGAACGTACCCACCACCACGGCTGCCAGGTGGGACGGTGCCACACCTGCCCATTTACCTGCCCCTGCCAGCGGGGCAGCATCGGGCATGTCTTCCTGCCTGTGTGCGCTGGCGTGACAGCGCCACGGATGTTAACACACCTGCCCAGGCACACGCAGCAGAGGCTTACAAACACCTGATTTCCCGAGCCTTCGCCCTCGCCCTGCTGGTGGGGAACTTTTTAAGGGGTTGAGATAAAGATGAAGTGCTGGGGTGGGGGGGGGGCGAAAAGCACTCTCCACTTCCCTGGGAAAAGCACAGTTGGCCGTTCTCCCGCCCCCTTCCCCTGCTTCTCCCTCTAAGGTGGCTCTGGGATCCTGCCATGTGCTGCTGGCTGGGAGCAGGGGCAGAATTTGGCCGTTTCTACAGCCATGGCTTCCCCCTCCTATCCCCTCTCCTGGTGAAGTTCCAGGAGATGCCAGCCCAAGCCTGACGGGGGAGAAGGAGGAGGTTGGACGTGTGGGTTTGTGGCTCCCCACACATTCCTTCAGCCAAACCAGTGGCTGCGAGAGGCTCCCACTGGGCTGGCCAGCTCTGCTGGGAAGCAGCTGGGTCTAAGCCAGGCAGACACCAGTCACAAGCCACTCAGAACCCCCTCCCCGATAGGGCCCAGCACTGTTCCGGTGGGCAGGCAGAGAGAACGGGTCAGAGCTCACCACAGACGTACCCTGCCTCTGTGTCCTACAACCAGCTGAAAAGCCTCCACCTACCTCCTCGGCTGGCCTGCCCGGCTGGCTGCGTAGGTCTCTGTAGCTCTGCGGGGGAGAAAGCCAGAGAGGAAAGGGGTGTGAAAATAAAGCAGGCTTCCTGTTCCCCATCTTTCCACCTGGGGGCGCTATCACCTGGAGGGAACATGCACCGGTTCTCGAGGTGTCGAATGTAGGCGTGCTGGCGCTGTTTCTCCACCTGCGTTTCCGAAGCCTAAGGGTTTGAAGCAATGCAACCTGGGGCCTGCCTCTTGGACCCCATCCTTCTCCTGCTCGTGCTGGTGTGACTCCAGGTGCAGTTACTCCTGATTTACACTGGTGCAAGCGAGAGAATTGGCCCCCTGTGATCAGCCCCCAGGAAACCAGGCTGAGCTTTACTGTGGCTAACACCCAGCTGAGAATGCAGGGGCCCCCAGCCCCTGGCTCCTGCAGCAGGAACGGCGAGAGAAGGAATGGTGCTGGCACCTGGGACAGGGCACATCACGCACTGGAGGTGCCAGGATCCCGCTCTTGCCCGACATTTCGGAGGGGCTTGCGAGTTCCGGGGGATGCCAGCAGCTCTGGAGGCAGCAGGGAACAAGGAGGCACAGAGAAGCTGTTGGGATCTTTCTAAGAAGAGCTTAGACTAAACAAGACCCCGAGCGCTGCGGGGTGAATGCGGACAGGCTAGGTTTTGAGTCGGCCTGTAGCCGTGGCAGTGAGGCGAGATGCCTCCACTCTCTCCTCCCATCCAGAGCACACAGGGCACCCCCCAGGCCTGGCTGAGGAGTCCAGCAAGAGCAAAGGAGCCCTTAGGATCCATGCCCTGTGTCTAGGAGGAGCTCTGCTCGGCGGTGACGCAGAGCAGAGACTCACTATGTGGCTGGCAACCTCCCGGCAAGCCTTGGAGAGCGAGGTGCTGGGTGTGCATGAGAAGGGACCGTCTAGTGGCCACCGGGAGGTGACTAGCAGGGAGCCGGAGGGTGGCCAGTCTAGAAGCAGCTGCCTGAGGGCTGCAAAACCGGGTGGATCCCAACAGGATTTCATCTCAGCCCCCCCTGGCCAGGCAGCAAGAACTGCCCACCCCCTGACCACCCCCAGCACCTCACCTTTTCTCCTCCATCGCCCTTCACGCTGACCTTCCCCGACACTCTCGCCTCCTCCTGGGGAGAGAGCAAAGCAATAGCCCCATTATAGCGCCTCCTTCCTCCCATGCTTGTTGCCCCCCGCCAGCAGGGAGGCCGGGATCAAGCCCATCCCCGGGGCCCCCCTAAAGGGCAACTGTGATAATTCCTCAGCACCTCGCCTGGCACAGGCGCAAAGTTGGCTATGCCGGCAACCCAGCCTCGTGCGCTTTGCTCCGGGGGACGCGAGAGGCTAACGGGGCGGCTGGCTCCTCGCTCAGCTCTCAGCAGGGGATAGTAGCACGCCCAGGCCCAGCCTGTGCTCTGCAGGACAAGTCCCATGGTCTGCTTCGGTCCAGGAGCGCGTGGACGCTTAGAGCGTCACAGCAGGAGAGAGGTTCTGGCAACCTCTCTCTTTTTTTGCCCTCCAAAGCGCTGTCTTTGCAACGCTAACACCCTGACCCGCCGTCCCTGCATCCCGGGCGCTCGCTGGCCCTTCCCCACAATGAGGCATGGACAAGGAACTGCTCACTTGCATGCCCGACATCAGCGCTTGCTGGGCAGAGGAGAATCCCAGACCCCCATGCCATGCCCTGTAACACCATCCCTCCAGGAGGCATCATCTCCAGGCAATGGCACAGCAGACATAGGAAGCCAGGGTGCAGTGGGGGCAGTGCCAGGAGGGGCAGGGCGGGCCTGGGCATTATTTCACTTGCACCGTTGTCCTGAGAATGCAGGCTACTAGCAGATCCATCAAGCGCCTCCTCCCCTCCCCTTGTGCTGGGCTTTGCCCCCAGAATTCAGCCCTCCCCACATCGGGATGGAGAAGGCAGGGCCAGACACTTGGACAGGCCCTCGCCTGGACAGACCCCCCCCTTTTCCGTTTCCCTGCCAGTCCGTCTCTTTCCACCAGCTCCGCAGGAAACGACCGAGGCCCAGAACATGCCGTTCAGCAGGAACAAACTCTCCACTTGTCTTCAGAGGGAATTTCTTCTCCCTCTTCCTTTCCATCGCTCCCTTCCTGGCTTCCACCACCACGCCCTCTGCCAGCAGTTACGCTGCTCCGCCTGGGGGCGCTCCACCAGCCCCCCTCGTCTTCCCTCTCTCTGACCCCGCCGGCCCCCTCACTGGTGATGCTTCTGGAGGGTGGAAAATGTGACGTGGGGTTTTCAGGGGCTGAATCAATGCGGTTGTGTTCTGCCTAACGGGAGTGTGGGCTCTGCAGCAGGAGACGGCGATGTCTGGGAAGCATCAAAGAGGCCCTTGCGTGGGGAGAGGACTGGGGGGGGGGCTGAAATTTACTGCTCCTGCTTCGGCAGTTTGTGTTTTGGCTCACGCAACAGCAGGATGCGACGGGCTCACACGTCTGAGCCTTCCCTGGGGATCAAGGGCTTCCTGGATGGCAGGTCGCCTCCCCTTCCCTCTGGCGGGGGGAAGGAGGAATGATTTCTCAGGGTTTTAATGGCTGAAGGGTGCAATATGCCCCACACTGGACCGGGCCAGACACTCAGCCAGCCCTTTCCCCACGCCCCGTTCCTGCTTCACACCCAAATGTCCCTGGCTCAGAGATTCAGGCCCTAGACCCAGATCTCTGGCCCCACTACATGCCAGAACACTGCACCCAACTCCCGGGCCTGGGCACCTGGCCTCTGGGGTGTGGGAGGCCCCCCGGCCAGTGGAGCAGGGCCACATCCAGATGTCAGTCCTGCCTCAGCGCAGGGGGCTGCACTTGTAGACTTCTCGAGGTCCCGTCCGGCCTGTATTTCAGGGAACCTGTTCCAGCTGTGGCTAGCAACACGCCTGGCGGCCGTTAGCCTCACACCGAGGCTGGTGCTTTCAGGCCCACAGTTCCCAGGTTCAACCTGCCTTGCCACCGACCCCCCCAGAGTGTGGGGCTCCGTGTCGGACCGAAGTGCCTCTAGCTGACTGACAATCACGGCCCCGGCCATCCGACTTCCCAGTCCCAGCCTCGCCCATCTGCATATCCTCCTCCCTGCGGCGTGCCCAGCCGCTCAGCCTCTTGCTGTGCCTTCCTGATGTGCCTCCCCGAGATGGATGCTGGGGGTAAATCCCAGGCCCCGGCTGTCTCAGGAGCTCAGGCCGGGATGCCGGCGTCACAAAAAGCAGCCGGTCAGAGACCTCGGTCCTTCTCGCGCCTGGGAGCCCTGTGCAATGCCGGGCGCCGTCCCAGACGCAGGGAGCAGCTGAGGCGGCTGGGAGCTGGGACCCCGGCTGCCAGCGCAGCGCTGCCCAGGCTGAGCGCTCAGGGGCGGTTCAGGGGGCTGGGGAAGCTTTGGAGTCAGAGACGGGTTTGACCGACTCGTTCCTGACAGACATACAGCACGCATGGTCTGGAGCCCCGGGCCAGCTCCTCCCCTGGCGTAAAGCAGCACCGCTCCAGGGACCCCACGGAAGCTACGCTGCTTTGCACCAGCTGGGGATTTGGCCCTTTAAACTTTCAGCCTTGCAGGAGGCAGGTGCTGGATGACGCTGTTGGCCCACCCAGGCCAGCGTCCTGCCTCCTGCACGGCTTAGTGGCCTGGGGTTCAAAGCCAAGTGGCCCTGCCCAGGAGAGAGAGCTGGCCCTGGAGCAGATGGACACCCTATGGCTTCACACCCTCCACCTCCCGACCCCCCCAAAAGTCGTCTGCAGCAGCTGGCCCCAATTCCCACATCTGACATTTATACCCCTTCACCTCCCCCAAGCTCCTGGGATCTCGGCGCGTCAGGGAACTGGCTGCCCGCCCCTGGTTCCTCTAGCACAGAGTGCAGAGGAAGGAGATGGTGCTGGGGTCACAGGTTCGAGCACTAGCCCCTGGCTCCCTGAGCCATCCCGACTCCACGCAGGACCCAGTCCTAGCTCCCTTCGACACTGCTGCGATCCCATGCCGATCCGGATTCCGGGGGGAACGAGGAGGAACGGGGCCTGCTGCTAGGCCAGGCGGGGACAGGGCATGTGGGTTGCACTCGCATCCAGGCAGAGCAGCAGTGGAGCTGGGCTGGAAAGCGGCTGAGCCATGACGCGGCTTGCCATGAAAAGCCCAAAGCTGGGAAAATCACCCGGTTACAGCGCAGCACGGCTACATCAGCAAATGCCTCGAGCACCCCCCCAGCTCTCGCCATCCCACTGGGCTGCCCCAGGAGCAAGCTGGGACCCACACTAATGGCTCCCAGATTGACCCACTCCTCGAGGGTCAGTAGCACTTCGAGGCCCATGAACGCCTGCTCCCCAGACCCACCCCCGCACAGCACCAATGCCAGGAACGAGACGGACACTGCGGCGGGCCCTGGCAAGGGACTTCACACCCCAGCTGTGAGCTGGGCTCTGCACCCATCTTATGAGGGGGCTGCAGCACACAGTTGCCACGGGGAATGCTTTTTGTTCTGTGTTTGTGCAGCGCCTGGCGCCGTGAGGTCCTGGGCCATGACGAGGGCTCCTAGGTGCTACTGCAACACAAAGCAATAAGTGACTACAGCAAGCTCCAAATACACTCCCCCACCCCCAGCTACCCCACGGCCAGCAATCCTGCCCCGGTCCTGGCAGCACTCCCTGCTGGGGGAGACAGATTATTACAGCTCCACTGACACGGTCAGGGCTTTATTTGCACCGTGGCTGCAGCTCCATGAGCGGCTTACAGCCCAGGACAAGCCCCCACCCACCTGCCAGTTTTCCCAACACATTTGCTACCAACATAGGGACGGCTTTTGCTGACGGCACCCGCTGAGGAGGACGGTACATCAAAACACCCCCCATCCAAGCCAGGCCCCTTTTTCAGCCGTGAGATTACTGGAGGGACGCAGATCTCCCCCGCAGATGATGGATGCAATGACGACGCCTTCCACTGCTGGGCCACGATTTAGCACGTGCTCGGGTTTAGATCAGCCCCAGCCTGGTGACGCGTCCCTTGATTTCAACCCTGAAACCATCCCTCGGTTCTGTCGGCGACACTCCTGGCCAGGGTCGGATCAGCAGGAGCCTGGGAGCTTTTAGCAAACTAAGATCCCGGGCCTGATTCTTCGAGGCCTTTCTATGCTGCTCTGGCATTTGGCTCTGAACGAGACCCTCAGAACTCTCCCTGCCCCCACGGGAGGGGCCCTTGACCTGCCTAGTGGATGGAAGGGTGGGTGTTGGGGGGGATGCGGATATAAGGTGGCGGCAGAGTCTGGACATGCCCCCCTATGGCTAGTTTCTGCTTCCCAAGGCCCAGAGAATGAGTTAGAGCAGCCCGGAGGCAGTTCTAATTGACACTGGGGCTGCACTGGCCCTCAAATGGCCTCATGTCACCTAACGACACAGGGAACACGAGGGGGCAGGAGGAACGGGATTCCGCCTTCAAGGGCAGAGCAGAGCTACTTGGCCCGCTCCCAGCCGGTCTTGCTTAAAGGCACAGAAAGCCAGGCAGGACTGCCAGCAAACACAGCCTCCACCCAGGCCTCCGCTGGCCAAGGAAGATGAAAGATAAGTGGCCAGGCACAATCACGCAGATGCAGAGCACCCAGTTTTCCAGCAGCAGAGCGGAGAGAGAGAACCCAGCAGCGTCCCACTTCTCAGGGCAGAGGGGGTGGTTGTTTTCAGAGCCAAGGGGGTGAGAGAAGGGAGCTCAGGAAAGAGACTGGAAAAAGGAAACTGGCCCTGTCGAGGATCCTGTCCCATTGCCACTGATGTGTTTCGAGCACAGATCTCATGCTCCACCAGGGATGTCATGGGGCTGGCGAGCTCGTGCCCCCGCACGCCACACTGTCTATCAGAGCAGCCTTAGTGATGGCAGCCGGGAGGCCTGCATTGTTTCACCAAGGCTTTTTACTTGCACCCTGCTGGGTTTCTCCATCTGCACCCGCTGTGTGAGCGCTGGCAGCTCTGCTGCGGAGGACGAGGGGGAGGCGGGAAAGTGCCGGGCTAATGGATCCGACAGCGTTATGTGCCAGAATTGAGCTGTTCAAAGCATTACTGCGCTTGGTGGGAGGGGATGAAAGGAGGGAGAGAAAATCAAAGATATCCACAGAAAGAAAGAAATCGAAGCTCCATTTCAGGGAGTAACTGACCATGTCCCTCCAGACCCAGTGCACCCCCACTCGGCCAACCCTGCTTGCTCCCCTAAAGCTTCTGCATCTGCGCCCCACCCCCAGCACACCCCTACTTGGGACGCTCGGCCCAGTGCCCCACGTCTCCTGCAGCTAGAAGCAGGTTTGACCTGTCCACAAGAGTCTTGTTCGTTCCTCTCTTCCACACTGGCTCCTTAGTCTCTCTCCCCCACCCTTAGTCACGTCACACGTCTCATGCAGCTATTTCAGCCCACCCCCGCCAGCACCGATCATTTTCCCAGCTCTTCTCTGGACGCCAAGATCCAGTGTCCCGAAATTAACGCAATATTCCAGGTAGGGGCATACCAGAGAGAGACACCATCAGCTCCCAGCTCCCTGGCCTCTGCTCTGCCCCAGAAGCCCCAAGCGGCGCTGCCCGTCCCTGCTGCCAGGGGGCATCGCACACTCTTGTGGGCTGCCAGCGCCCCTGCTTCCTAGCTTCCTGCCCGCAGAGAGGATCAGGCATTGCGCGCACTGACCGGCCCTGACCGGGTGACGCGGCTGGTCTCTGACCTGAGTCTCTTCCAGGCAGAAGCAGCGTGTGTACACCTTGCCGTCCGTCCGCGGGCTGATCTCAATCAGATCATTGCTCTGGGTGCCCTCTGCTTGCCGCCGGGTTTTGGAGGCTTCAGGGAGGCACTGCTTGAAGGAAAGTAGGCGCTGGTTACACCCGGGGAGCTGAAGGCTGTCCCAGCTGCCAAGCCTCCAGCATGGGGCAGTTGGGGCTCCCCCACCCGCTGAGCACAGCCCCATGCAACAGGAACAGCCCCGGCTAGCGCTAGACAGACAGCTCTGTGCATTGCCGGCAGTGGAGCTGATTCACACCCCCTGCCAGCTGGGTCCCCCTCAAGATCTTGGGGCCACTGGCAGACCATGGTCTGTCTAGACTGCCAGCTGATGCCTGGCCAAAAGCTGCTTCAAAGGAGAGAGTAACCATTCTCCTGTGCCGCAGCTTTTGTGGCAATCCCCCCCGGAGCGCCTGGGGACTTTTCCTGGGCCCCAGTGGTTTGCAGCCCTCGTGAGGTTTTGCCCTTGCTGAATCACCAAGGGGTTGATGTCTGATCCTTGACATTTACTGAGCTATTTGCTGCCTCTGTAAATGTCAGCAGCCCACGGCCGGCCGAGCTTGCTGAGGACGATATTAGCAAGGGGTCTGCCCTGCTGTGTGTGGCCAGGGTCAGGCTGCGGAGGAGCAGGGCAAACTCCCAAGATCCAGTCTATGCGTTCTGGAGAATGTCCCCGGCCAGTCCAGATCCTCCTGCATCCAGGAGCAAGAATGGGGCTGGGAGGCGAGCGTGTGGTCTCCTCGCAGGTGGCGCTGGCGCTGCGCCGGCGCTGCGCCATGGATCAGCTGGGCGGAAGTGGACACCCGTGAGGCTGGCCTCCCTGAGCAGCTTCATCATTTCTAGGGTCGAAGGATGGGCTAGGGCTAGGATAGTGGGAGACTGGATTCAGCTCCCGGCTCAGCCCTGGGGGACCTTGGGCAAGTCACTGAGTTTCTCTGGGCCTCAGTTCCCGCCTGGACAATGGGGAGAATCCTCTGACCCACAAGGGTGACATGAGGATGGAATCCAGCAAGGACTGTGTGATGCTCAGATAGACGGCGACGGGGGCCAGCGAAGGACCACGGAGGGATAGTGCATGGGCTCCACAAACCCCCAGGGAGTGAAGAGAGAGAGACACTGTTTTCAGGAGCTGCTGGACAGGAGGGCAGTTAAACTCCCCTGGCCCCCATCACCACCGTGGGGCAATGGAGAGCGCACACAACTCACCCCGCTGGCCGAGATCTCACAGCAGCCTTCCTGCATCGCCATCTCCGGGTCGCAGTAGATGTGGGCCTGCTGGATGTCAAACTGCAGTGGGGGAGACAGACGGGCGGATACAATCAGATCCACAAAGGGGCATCTCGACCCTCCTGGTGGGCGGGGGGGCAGACAGTCAGCATAGCACAAGGCTCCCAGGGGCTTTGGAAAGAATCACCGTGAAGGTGCAGTGAAACTAGCCCCTGGGCCTGTGCGGAGATGGGAGGTGGGGGTTAGGACAGGCTCCCGAGTCCCTCTCCTTGGCCAGGACAGCACAGCCCCCAGTCCAGGCAGGGGCTCCTGTCGCCCGGGACGGAGGAGGCCGAGTTCTCGCTGAGCACTGGCTCAGGGAGGACAGTGCTAGGAGTCAGCAGGGCAAGTAAGGAGCAGAGGCGGCCCCACGCCTCCTGTGCATTCACACTCCTCCCCCCCCCCCCCGGACAACCATCCATCCCCAAGGGTCTCCTCCAGGGCTCGACGCTGCTCCTGAATGGACCAGGACGCGCCCACCACGCAGGTGTCCCTGACCCAGGATCCCTCCCCAGGCCACGCAGAGCATGGTTCCCGGGCCGGCTCTCAGCACCTCGCCCCCCCTTGCTACCGGCGCTGCTGCTGCAAACATGCCAGGATCAGGGAGCCAGAAACCGGCTGCCGCAGCCAGTACGTGTGCTGCGAGGCCTGGTGGGGGCCTCACCGGGACCGGCGTGCCACGCACGGAGTCCAGGCCAAGGAAGGTGTTGCCCTCGCTCGCCACGCCCCGCCGGGGCTCCAGGGGCTTGGAGGAGATGTAGCTGCAGTCGACGTGGATGGAGACCACCTGGCTCCGCACGCTCAGGGCCATCTTGTGCCACTTGTGGTCAAAGAGGGAGGCAACCCCCTTGCCGGTGAAGACGCTGCTGACGAACTCCTTCTCCTGGGCCTTGGCCTGGAACTCCAGGCTCCTCTCTTTGCCGTTGATCCCCAGGGAGAGCTAGGCACAAAGGAGACACTCTCGCTTAGGCCACTTTCTCCAGAGAGCGAGGGAGGAGACAGAGACAGGCAGGCACGGGGACTGGGCCAAGCGAACGCCAGCGGCTGTGGCCCCCCAGGCAGATATGGATCCTTCACAGAGCATGGGAGGGGGATCACTAGCCATTGGGGCTGGAGAGACCCATCCTGGAAGAACAAAACTCAGTGCAACTATTGCAGCCTTACACCCACTGCTGTCCCCTCGGCTAACCCCAGCGGCCTGGGGCCATGGGGGCAGGCCCATCCCTCCTCCTTGGGGGCACGCCCCCCCCTCCCCATCTTCTGGCACCAGCAGGGTGTTGGAAGCCCTCAAGGATCCATTGGAGGCCGACAGCAGCAGCAAGAGGCCGCCATGGGTGTCCCGCCCCAAATGCGGCACCTGGGCGTGGGCACCGTGGCTTCGTATGGCGGCAGCAAAGCAGTAAAGGCAGCAGGATGGACCAGGCGACCCGAGTCTCTTTGATCTGTACCCCCATGACTGTGTTGGGCTGCTCCGGGGATCCCCTCCTGCCTGGGGGCGTAGCAGCCTTGGCGGGGGAAAAACACGGCAGCAGGAAAGAAAAAGGAGGGAGAAGGGAGCCCCAGAGAAGGCAGGAAGGGAGCAGTGGAGGCCGAGGTACCTGGGGGTAGCCCTGCTGGTCGGTGACCTGGAAAAGGTACCAGCTCTCCTTGCTGCTTTGTTTCTTCAGGAGCAAAGTGATCACCAGCGTGAACTCATCGGGCAGGCCGTGGGGGAACACCTGTCTGGGAGGGCAGAGGGAGACAGGAGGGGAAGGGACATCAGAGGAGATAGACGCAGCTCTGGGGGGCCCAGGGAAGTGCCTGGAACCATACGCGAGGCGTTCGTGGGCGGATCGGAGTGCGGGAGAGGCCGACACCAATTGCATGGATCTGGGTGTGAGACCCCAACACAGGCAGCCGTGTGCGTGTCAACGCTCGCGGTGCTGCACAAGTGGGACAGACGCAGACAGGCCGTTTCCCCTCTGTGATGCTCCTGGGGGTCCCCAGGGTCAGGGGGGGCACCTCGCTACTCACGCTCTTGGCACAGGAGAGCCGTGTTTATACCTGCCAGGGGGCAGCCCCCCAACAATCCCAGCCACAGGTGCTCCCCTCTCAGCCCCCATGGGCTCTGCTGTCCCTCTGCAGGCAGCGGCCAGGCGCACACCAGCCCTCCAGCCCCAATCCACTAGACACCCCCAGATTCTTGGCTGCCAAGGGACCGGCGCACCCCAACTTACTGGTTGTGCCTATCCCCTTTCGGTGACCGGCCTTAATTCACCGACCCGAGAACCTGATTGTCACACACAACGCCGGGCGCCTCTCAAAATGGGCACGATGGCCCGTGCGATGCAGGCTTTCAGCAGAGATGAAAGGAATACATAGACCCCAGCCCCAGGGGACGCATGCAACCTTTAGTCTGCTACGCCCCCCATGACAGGAACAGGCTTGGGTGGATCCGTAGCGAGGCAGGGCCAATTCTAGCCCCATCTCTCCTCATTCAAGTCTCAGAGCTGGTCCAAGACGGGGACAAAGGTCCCTGGGCCTCCTTTGCTCGAGCCCAGTACAGCCCCCTGCACGCCTGGGGCCAGGGAAGCAACTCGTAACCCCATCCACCCCAGACCCAGCTCTGCGCCGTGCACGCAGCAATGCCGCCCTGCCAGCACTTGTGCGGGGGGTGGATCTCAGCTCTCCCTGCGAAGGCAGCCTTGTGGCTGCTGTTTACATCTGTGCTGGCAGGTCCGGACGAAGCGCAAACAGAAGAGCTGATCAAAACAGGAACTGCCGGTGTGCTGAGGGGAGCGGGAGCTGTGTGTGTCTCCAGCAGAGAAACCTCAGGGCTCTGGGCTGCACAGGAGGTGCCAGCGCTCATGAAACAGGAGATCAATGAGAGCCAGACAGACAGAAGGAGAAGTGGTGGATGGCCAGCCAGCCAGCCACACACGGTGTGGAAAGGTCTGTCTATCCTCCAAGCCTGGGGCCAAAGCTGGCTAATGAACATCAAAACCACACGAGTCCCAGTGCACCGAAACATACCTCAGACAGACCCCCCACCACACACAACCATGACCCAGCAAAAGACAGAGACACACACACACCCTGCCAAACATCTCCCAAAACACTCCCATCACAACCAACCCCCCAACACTGAAGCACAAAACACCACACCAGGGTCTCAAGCTATTTCTAATGAGACAAGCGAAGCCGAGGAAGGAAGCCGTTCGTACTCACGCCAGCCCTGGCCCAGGCTGGCTAATAAATGAGTTCTCCCTCCTTCCCATGGATTCCTTCCCCGACCAAGAAGCCGGTCACTTCTCGTTTTCCACTCCCCCTCCTGACCCAACTCCAAGAAAAACAGAAAAATGGCTCAGAAATTCCCTCTCTTCTAAGTAAAGAAAAGCTAAAAAGAGCAGGAGGTTCAACATCCAAAACCTCTTCCTCTTTCGCTGCAGCAGCTGCCACCATCTGGTGCTCTGAGCACCTCAGCGAGAGATCAGACGGAGCCTCCGCGGGTGTTTGTTTGGAAGGTCCACAGGACGGATCGGATTAACTCGAGTGCTGCTCGGTTCCGGCTGCCAAACTGCACAACATTGCCCAGGAGCGAGTCACTGGTTTCCAAAGGGGTCATCCAGCCAGGTTACTCTCTTTATAAGAGCACGGCATTGCCGTGCTGGGTACCAGGAGGTCTCTAACGGGGCTGGATGGAAGGCTCCCGGGGAGAAGGCCTAGAGATCAAGGTCCCATTGCACTGGGCACTGCACAGACAGTCCTTGCCTAAATAGGCAAGGCAAACAGCGGAAGTATCCTCCCCCCATTTTACAGGCACAGAAAGATGGAGGGACTTGCCCAGGGTCACGGATGGAGTCTGTGGCAGTGCTGGGACTGGACCCCGGATCTCCAAAATCCCAGCCCAGCCCCTTCCGCTTTCAGACCCGCCCCCAGGACCATCCTTTTCTGCAGCCCAGGGCCAGAATTCACCCGACATTTTCCCCTTTACTCCTCCCCCGACACCAACACCAAGATGCAGCCAGCGCTGAGGGGCAGCTGGGAAAGGCAGACAGCCGTCCCCCAAGCACCCTTGTGCATCGCGTCACTCGAGGTGACGCCATCCAGAGCAGAGCAAGTCCCCGGGAGCGCAGAGCACTCCTCCGTGGTGCCACTTTGGGGTGGGGACCAGGGAGGCCAGGGGGTGAAAAGCGGCACTCCCATGCAGCCCAAGAGGGCTGAGGCCAGAGGAGGAGCCTGTACCATTCGGCCACCTTAAGGGCACCTTATTGGTGCTTTGGGAGCCTAACCCCCCCGTCCGCAGCAGGAGCTGGGCGCAGGGCTGCAAGACGGGCCACGGGGGAGGGGAGAGAGCAGCAGGCGCCAGCGGCTCCATAGCCAGGGTGTGAAACCAGCCTGCTGAGAGCCGAGGCCACTTATCGCGCTGGCACGGACTGAACCCGTGCCCTGTGCCCAGGCCCGGGAGGCAGCGAGAGGAGACTCAGTGTGCTTGTCCCGGCAGAGTCATCTGTAACCAACAGCAGACCCCAAGCCATCGCAGCCCTGGAGGGCCGGGGTGGGGAGCGATGGCCTCAACAGCTAACCCACGTGGCACTAGGGGAGCCGTGCTCCTGGAGGTGCCACCTTTGGAGAAGAAAAGCCAAAGCCCCGGTCCTTTCTGCCTTCTGAAGATCCCCTGCAGTTTTCAGTCTAGGTGACAGGAGTCTTCACCGCCTGTCCTAAGCAGCTGCCACGTTCCACCCCAGAGGGGGCTGCATTTTGGGTGGGTGATACGATTCCTGCGGGCACATTACAGAGGGCGCAGCAAGGGGTTGTGGAGGAGTCCTGGATGGCGTTAACCCTGTTCAGATGGTTTCCTTGCCAGTCCCCGTTCGGCCGGGGACAAAAGCCTGAGGTGAAGGGAGATGCTTCCCGCCCAAGGAATGAGACACGTTAACATTTCTGGCACAGTGTAATCAGTCCTTAGGCATCAACTAACTGCTCTGCTCCCATCCTCGCATGGAGACAAGCTCCAGGTTGCCTGCCCCGGCTCCTCATTTGCTTTCCTGCAGCATACCTAGTCCATGACTCAGCCCGGCAAGCGAGCAGCAACAGGAAGGGCCGGCGATGGTGCAGCCTGAGATAAAGATGAGCCTAAGACCCCCCCCCCATCACAAACAGCCCTGGCAGACTGCCCCCCCATCCCCCTCCCAGCTGCAATCACTTTAGCAGCCAGCTAAAGACATCAGTGGAAAAAGAGGCAGGCAGGGAAAACCCAGGGGACTGAAAGCAGCCACTGAAAGAGGAGACAGCTGTAGCGCTTTATGAGCCAGTCGCCCTCCAGCAGCTCAGGCAGGGGGTGAGGGCTCCGCACCTCTGCCTGCCACACGGCACCGACCTCCCGGCTAAGTCTGTGTAGCACCGTTCAGCCACACCAAAACCAGGACAGCCTCTCCAGCCTACACCCCCCTTCCCAGGGCTCAGCTTCATTAACAGCGATAAACATCCACTCCAGCTTCTCCCCAGGCTGGCTGCCTCTAGTGTTCCTCTCTCGGGATAGCTCAGCCCACACCCTAGGTCAGCAGGGACAGCACGGCAATCCCCATGTTCCAGCACATGAAGGGTCTGAATCTGGCCCTCGAATGGGGCAGAGGCTGGAAAATGCAAGGGCAGGAGACTCCTGTTTTACCTGACCAGGTTTGCTCATCCCCAGCAGAAAGTCCCCTCCCAAATCCAGAGCTCCAGGGCACCCGACAGCGAGCGAGCAGGGCTTCATTAAACATTCTGAAATATTTGTTTTGGATGCTGCTTTTGCCAACAGGATCTAGGCAGCTCTTGGTCACCTCTCAGCCAAGCCAGCTATTTTCCCAGCTTCTGCTTGGGAGTGGGATTAACCCTTTTGGACAGGCAGAGTCTATGCCCGGGCTGGGAGGAAGCTTGGCTGGGTGTGGACAGGACGCCAGAGCTCTCCCCTGGGAAGGAGCAGATGGTGACAGGAATCAAAAGGAAAGAGGCTCCCCGAGACCTCAGCAATTCCCCATCGGTTTTCCTTTTGGGGTTCTTCATTGCACCAGGATGGAGGGGCGCAAGAGAAATCAGCAGCAAATGCTAGATGTGACTGATTCACCCAAGGTCACACAGGGAGTCAGTGGCGGAGCCAGGAATTCAGCCCAAGTCTCCAGCTGGGGCCCTACCAACTGGGCCATCTTTCCTTCGGTCCAGGCACCCTCCACCCGGGTCTGCCTGGCACCGGGAGCTGGAGTTTGCGAGAGGTGGGTCAGGATGAGCCAGCTGGATTTGGGAGGTGTGGCAAACTACCAGCCTCCCCCTGGGGGGTCTCACGCTTTACCTCTGTTTGTGAGCTAGGGCGTCCCCAGCTACCTTGTCTGCCCTGGCTTTGGAGGAGCTCTGTCTCCTGGCCAGGGAGGGGATCTGCTGCTCCACACCTTCCCCTGCATTTGTTCCCTCCTCCTCCTTTAGGGGTGGGGGTGGCAGGGTTTAAATACCCCAGCCCCACCCTTCATTGGGTCCAGGTGCCTTTAATTGCCTGCTGTGCTTTCTCTTCTGCCTGCAAAGCAGAGAGTTTTTAACCCTTTCAGGCCCCAGCACACACTTTTAAAGCCGTCGGGCCTGACTTTATCACAGCCGTTGATATCATATGCTGCCCTTGGGGGCACCGGGCCTGGCAACCAGCTTCCCCCTCTGCTCTTCAAGCTGGTGGCTGCAAGGAGACAGGTTCGCTCCTGACTCGCCCCATGCACACCAGCGCCTGGACTCGCCAAGCCAGCGGGAGCTGCCAGGGCATTGCACACGTGCCATGCAGCGGGGGCCTGGGCAGGGCGGGAGGAAGCAGCCATTGGGTTGCTAAGCCAGGACATCAAGGCCTTGCCTGGGCAGTCGCTGAGGAGACAGCTCTGCGCGTCCCGCGTGGAGCTATCCACTGGACAGCTGACGCTGCAGCCCTGACCCTTACGGTCCGTCCCCGGTGCCACACGTTCACGCGGGCCAGGGAGGAGCTGTCACCCAGAGGAGAGTGCACAGGAACGCAGCCCGAGTTGCACAGGAGGACGGGAGAGGGCCCAGGGGGGCTGTCTCCAAGCGGCCAGCCCCTGATGAAAGCGATGGCCTGGCTAGTCACTGTTAAGCATTTCAATCCACCAGTCTAGACCCATCCAGCAGCTTGCCAAGTTTGGGACAGAAAACAAACGCACGGAGCGGCTATTGCGTCAGGCCCTGGCCAGCCTCCCGGCTTAGTTGCTTCATTGCATGATTTACTTTCGAGGATTAATGTCCTCGCCGCACTCAGGCTGGAGCTGGGACGCCCACGCATCCCCTGCCTGCGAGCCTCCAGCCCACCTACCTCCGTGGAGCCGCTGCCTGGTGAGCAGCCAAACCCTGGGGTGTAGAACGGGCAAGGCTGCCAGCTGATCTGTCGCTCCCAGGCTGGAGAGGGAAGGAGGAGGGCAAAGGGGGTGCTGCGTTTAGCTCCATGATCTTTACCTCCCCCACCCACCTTGTTCTTGCTCTCTGCAGACACTCGTTTCCATAGCAGTCAGGCTTTAAAATAGCATCAAGCACCAAATGCCACAGGAGGGCACCTGCTGCCTGGGGGGCAGCTGGGGGTCCTGAAAGGAGACCTGGGGGAGGTCAAAGGCAGGATCCTCATGGATAGGTGACGCAGTTTCCCCGCTCTGGAATGGGATCAGGGCACCTGCCCTGGGTTGTGAGCAGCAGGCAGCAGAAGGAGCTGCGGGAGCCACGGTGCAGGAGGGCTCCATGTATGACCCTGGGGGAGGTCAGCCAGAGATGGCAAAAAGCCCATGAGATGGGAAGATAAAGGGGGTCGATCTGGGTTCTGCACTGCATGCACCACAGTCTCTCTAACAGGAACACAGCTCACAGCAGGTTATCCTCAAGGCGGGCTGCTCAGAGCTCGCCATGCAGCCGCCAGAGGCCCCGAGGACGAGATTTCCCCTCCCCTCACGCACACACCCTTCCCCTCTCACCCAGGCGCTGCCGCAGCCACATATTTCAGGTCTGAAATCACCGGAGAAGCAGCAGCTCGACGCCGGGCAGGGTCCCTTCCCTGCTCCGTGTGAACGTAAAAGACACCAGGACAGGTTCCTAAGAGCAGGGGTTTTTCCTGGTGCTCTTGCTGAGAATTTCCCTTGGCCACTGTGCTATGCACCTCTCAGCTGTTACCCTCCAACCCAGAAGCAGCTGCAAGATCTGTAACCCACCAGGTGCCATGTGACACCTCTGGGAAGCTGGCATGAGCTACAGACCTGAGTGTTGTTATTACTGCAGAAAAAGCAGCTCCCCTCTCAACAGGGGGATGGCTAATTTGCGAGGGGGGCCACGGAAGGGCCCAGCCCAGCTTCATTTGCCAAACATCTGCTGAAAGCAGAGCGTGAGGCCCATGACCCTTTGTACCTGCACGGAGGAGCGGCTGCTGAGAGAAGTGATTTGTGAGGTCTAATGGGCCTGACCTTGTCCCTTTAAACAAAGCGAGTGTGGAAGCAATTCCAGCCGCTGTGTCTTGCCGGCCGCGTGAACCCTGCCATCACTTTCTCCTCTCTAATGCTTCAATCTTGGAGTGAGAGGGGCTGCAAGCTGGGAAAAACCTGATTAAAAATGATAGCAGTATTCTAGAGCACTGGGTCTTCGCCCACCCTGGGGCAACCCCTGGCCCAAAGAGCAGTGATGCTCGTGAGCCCATAGGTAAGGTGGTGTCAGAGTTCTCACAAAATTACAGTGTTGTACAGCAACAGAGCCGTCACACTGGATAACTCTCTGACACCGGGCTAGGAAAAGCCAAGCAACTTTACACGTTGCCTGGCCCAAATCTGACCTTTAGAGACATATTATAGGAAAATACAATGGCCGTGAGGGTCATTCCTTACAAGTAGACTAGAGCTTGGATATGCAAATGTATTGTGGGTAGTTATTTGATGTTGTTTAAATATATCCTGTTGAGAGGTTAGCAATGTAGAGAAACTGCTTCCCTGTCTGTCACTGTTCTAGGAATTAAGAACATTTAGGAACATATGAACATTGAGATGGAAGTCTGAATGTAACAATACCATTGGTTGTATTTCTCTTTGAAGTTTAAATAGTAAACCTGTGAACGGTTGTAAATGGCCAATTACCTTGTGCTAATTTAATGTGTGCTCAGGGTATGGGAGATGATATTTCAGAGCCACATGCAACCATCTGTCAATTTACCTGCTGTCAAGAAGATATGAGTCAGCCTGCATGGATCTATAACAGACTCTAGGGGACTGATCCTTTTTATCTCCATCCAGCAGGGCCCTCAAGTGTGACACCCCACTGGATCAGCCCAGCAGAGAGCCTTTCCGCTACTGAGGGGGACAGTCAGCAACGCAACCCTGGGATTTCCAGGCGCTGAGGCCTGCTGACAAATTGCTTGTTTGTGGGATGAGGCAAGCCCCAAGCCCATCAGCATGCAGGAGGAGGAGCAGAGCTCCAGGCCCAAGGTGCTAACCAAACAGGTGGAATCAGCAATGCAGCCATCTCCAGTCCAAACGAGACAGATAATCCGGCCCATGTGACAGCACGTGGCCCAGAGAAGCCCACGCTTTGTCCACCCTGCAACCCCAGCTGCTCGTGCACGAGAGCAGGCTGAGAAGCACAGGGTGGGAGTCCTCTCCCAGGACCAAGATCTAGGTTTGATTCCCAGCTCTCTGCACCTCCACTTCCTCATCTGTAAAATGGGGGGTAAGTAACAACACATCCCACTTGTGCGCGGGCTCTTCATGGCAGGGCTGTTTTTGCACTGTCTGTCTGTACAGCGCCTAGCACGAAGGGGCCACGATCTCAGCTGGGGCTTCCAGCCATTTCCTGTCAATCAGCTGCTTCAAGCCTGGGGCTCTGGCAGGCCAGAGCAGCCCTCTGTTGGAAAGGAACCGATCTCCCCTGCCCCTATATCAGTCAACCCTTCACCACCCAACTGTCAGAGCAAGCCAGGTGGTGGACCAACGGGGTACTTACTGCGTAGGCCGGACCAGGGGCGTGCCGCCCAGCCGCAGGATCAGGGGCCCTTTGGGATTGCGGATTTTCTTTACGGACGAGGTCTTCAGAAGAGCAAACCGTTTAATGAGATTAAAGCCTGTAGGAGAATAAGGGAGGGGAGGGAGTACAGGTGAGAGCCAGGCCGTGAAGCTCTGGGCTTGCTGCAGGAAGGATGGTTCTGCACAGCCAAGAGAACGGCAAGCCGACGCAGGCCGCCCGGCAGGGGCCGCTTGGCACGCTCACTCACCCGTTACGTTCACATGGCTGTCATCGGTCGCGTCTAACTTCAGCCCCTCCTGCTGTAAAGGTGGACAGCGTTCCCCTGGAAGAGAGACCGCCGTCAGCTCACAACGCCAGCAAGTCATGGAGGGGGCACGGGGGCCAAGCGGGCGAGTGGGAATCCAGGGGCCGCTGAACTCCAGCACCCCAAGGAGCCGGTACCCGGGATGACCAACAAAACCAAGGTCCGGCTGCTCACGGAGAGGCGACGGTGAAGGTGGCTTGGTATGGCTGTCGGGGTGGCTTGGGGGGGAGGGAAGGGGGAGGCTGGTGACAGACTATGAAGGCCCACCTGCTTCTAGGGTATCCGGTCAGATTTGCACCGAGACAAACAATATTGCCACCGCCTGGCAGCTGTGTAAAACCAGTTTGGAGGGGCTCGGTGCAGCTCAGGGCAGACGGGCAGCCACAGCCCTTGGAGACACCAGCAGAGACATTCAGGACGGAGCGACCCACAGACTGCCCCTACCCCAGCAAAGGCCCCTTCCGCTCATGGGGGAGATGCACTGGCAGAGCAGTGTCAGGGGGAGACGCTGCACCCCTACTGTTGGTCCTGACCCTGTTCTGTTGGTAACCAGAAGCCTCAAATCTCCAGGGCTCCTCATCTGGCACTTTTTGCTGGCATGTTCTGAATGGGTTCATTGCACTGGCGTGTTGTCTCAGATTTTCCTCCTGCTCTGCCATGCTGGGAAGATAATTAAGTTGCTCCAGCCTCAGCAGATTCCCCCCCTTCCCCCCACTCTCCCGAATTATGCAATAGCATCGTGCACCCTCCCCACACCGTCCCGCAGCAGAAGCAGCCTCTCTGCTTCGGATCCAGCAGGGCCGTTGCTGTCTGGGGACTGCTCCTATTTATCCCCAGCAATCCCGCTGGCAGCTGACAGGGAGGGCCGGGAACAATCCTTTGCCTAAGAGATTTATTTGCTTTCGCATGCTCAGCCTGGCGGGCCAGCGTGGATTGACCACAGCGAAAGGCAGATTCTGGGTACCCTGGAAATCCTGGGGTTGCACCCACCTCCTCCCTGACTCCTGCTTTCGGAGTTGACGTTCTACCCATTCTTCCCCCCCAGCACACGGACCATGCGCTCGGGTGGCTGAAGAAAGCCACGTGCTGTGGGCCTGCGCTGGGGAGAACGCACCCTTCTGGGGCCACTGGTCCCTCATGTGGAGACAGCTGCTAACCAGGTGAGCGTGTGGTGTCCCCGGCCGGGAGAACCACAGGGCCGCTGGCTAAGGGCAGCCAGCCTCAGAGGCCACTGCAAAGTCATTTTAAACTGGTTCTCCCGCCCCTGGAAATCTCTCCCGACTCACCCCTTTCTGTCCCTTCGAGCCTCTTGGCATCAGGAACCTAGAGATGGCTCTGAGCTGCAATACGGGGTTTTGAACATCCCCCAAAAGTCAGCTTCCTTTGGGGCTGGTGGGTTAATTACACCCCCCAACCCACCGTCCTCTGTTCCTGGATGTTACCGTCTGCCTGGGATCTCCCCCCAAATGCCCTCCTTTCTGCTACTGGGCCACGGCTGCTGCCAGGAAGCTGCGAGGCACGTGGGAGGACAGAGAGGAATGAAGGCAGCCGTGAAATGAGTGGAGTCTGCTGTTCCCAGCCAAGTCCTGGGAAAAACAAGCTCCAAGTCAGGGTCCAAGTCCATAGGGGACCCGTGGGAATCAGAGTGTACATCAGAGTCACCCGGGGCTGCTCCAATTCTCGCTGAGGTCCAGGCCGACCCAGGAATACCAGGAGCAGAAAGGCGGCTTAGCGGCACTCTTCTGTCCCACTCCATTCCTGGTCATAAGAACATAAAAACGGCCACACTGGGTGAGACTAGTCCAGCGTCCTGTCTTCCGAGAGTGGCCAATGCCAGGTGCTTCACAGGGAATGAACAGAACAGGTGATCAGCAAGTGATCTAGCCCATTGGCCACTCCCAGCCTCTGGCAAACAGCAATCCCTGCCCATCCTCGCTAATAGCCATTGAGGGACCTGTCCTCCATGACCATATCTAGTTCTTTTTTGAACCCTGTTACAGTCTTGGCCTTCACAACATCCTCTGGCGAGGAGTTCCACAGGTTGATTGTGCATTGTGTGAAGAAATACTTCCTTCTGTTTGTTTTAAATCTGCTGCCTATTCATGTCATTTGGTGACCCCTAATTTTTGTATTATAAGACGGAGTAAATAACACTTTCTCATTTACTTTCTCCACACCAGTCATGATTTCCTAGAACTTTGTCACATCCCCCTTAGCTGTCATTTTTCCAAGCTGAAAAGTCCCAATCTTATTAATCTCTCCTCATATGGAAGCTTTTCCATACCCCTAATAATTTTTGTTGCCCTTTTCTGTACCTTTCCCAATTCCAATACATCATTTTTTAGACAGGGCGACCAGATCTGCATGTGGTATTCAAGATGTGAGCGTGCCATGGCTTTATATAGAGGCAATACGATATTTTCTGTCTTATCATCTATCCCTGTCCTGATGATTCCCAGCATTCGGTTAGCTTTTTCGACTGCCGCTATACATTGAGCGGATGTGTTCAGAGAACTGTCCACAATGACTCCAAATCTCTTTCTTGAGTTTCTTGTCAAGTGCAGGGGCAGAGCAACTGCAAAATAGGGCCAGAGAGAGATGAGAAAAAGGAACTAGAGAATGGGAGGCAAGAGGAGGCTGAGGGGAAGAGACGCCTGGCGCAGGGAGGCCTCTAACCAGATAGGTCTGTAAGGACCCAGAGATCCAGAGCTCACAAGGTCCCCCAAGGGGGATCGGACAAGCATCTTGACTCCCCCCCGCACCCCGGGCCCAGCCTAGCAGCCATGAGGCTCTGCTGTTTTCCAAGGCCTGATTCTGCTGGAAGCATTTTCCAAAGATCCGTTCAAACCCAGGCACATTCAGCTCACCAACCCTGGGTGACGCCATACCACGGCCCCCATCTGAACGCCCCTGCACAGAGCGCACTGCCGGTGTCCCACGACAGGGACCGGAGTTGCTGAGCAGAAGCCAGGAGGGACAGAAGAAGAAAAGAGGAAAACTGCTGACCGGGATGAAAGACTGTGCTAGCTGGAGCCAAACTGCGCTTTGCCCAAAGCCACAGTCTAGAGCACAGGCTTCTCCGCTGCTGCCTGCAGATCCCCCAGCGCTGCGGGAAGAAACTCACACAAACCGTAGGGAAAAAGGCAAAGGTACCAAGAGACTATTCCCCAGAAGTTGATTTTGAATTTGTAACCAGATGCCTGCTTGAGAGGCAGCATGGCGCATGGCTACCCAGGTCCAATCAAGCCACACCAACACATCCCAGTTTCCAGTGAACAATTTCTCACCAATGACCCACAGACCAGGCATCATTTGCAGAAGTCATTCAACAAATGAACTGGCAACATTCACAGCAGCTCACGGGCAGCTGGCAAACAGAGAACGAGAAAATACATGGGCAAAACCTTTGGCCTGTTCAATGTGATTCCCATGGACCGGGTAGATCACTCACTAACACCCGAGAACCAAGTCATGAGGGGCTGAAATCCCATCACGAGACTCAACACACAGCACACGCCGCAGGAGCAGAGGCGAAGTTTGCCCTCCCCGACCAAGAAGGAAGATCTCTGCAGTACGTCCCTGCAACGTTGTTTTGTAGAACAAAAGCTTAGGGTGGGACGATCTGAAACAGCGCCTCGTGTTTCCACACTCATGTGGGGCGCTGGCGCCGACGGGCGGAATAAAGGAGAGAACCCGGGGTGGGAAAAGAGGCACAGAAGACAGGCTGTAAATTCACCGAACCTCTCAGCAGTGGCAGATGGGACGCGACGGTTGCGTGTGACAGTCGCAGGTTCCCGTTGGGCGTGCTCTGCCCGTTACTTGTGTTTCAAAGCCAGCGCTCTTTGCTCTGTGATAGGTGCATTTATTATTTCTGGAGCGCCTCTTCTGAGCGGTAACAGGTGTCGGGGATCCGCTGGTCGGCTCCCCAGGGAGGCGACGTGGAGTCAGGTATATTCTGAGTAAAATGCCACGACAAGGGCCTCCTCCCAGCCTCCTCTTGCTGGGCCAGCTCCTCTACAAAGCAACCAGTTTAACAGCATGCAAGCCTACTTGGCCACTGAACCCAGGGGCTGCCGTATTCCACTCACAGCTCGCCGGTCACTTGGCCTTCCCAGCTACCATCCGAGTTTACTCCTGCAGACCCCGTCTGGCTGGCCAGGTGCAGAGCCCGCTGCTGCTGCGAGCGTTTGAATCGCTTCTGCGCGCCTGGGCTCGCTTGCACGTGCAAAGCACACGCCCGGCTAGACAAATGCCCACTGGAGGCCAGGGGCTGAAAGTGAAGCGTGGCCTGGCAGAAGGAGTCCAGCAAGTCCAGAGCTCGGATCCCCACTGAGGACAACGGCTCCCTTCGAAGCCGGGGCTGTTACCCCTCCGCATTAGCTCCCTATCTGCATGCCCCCCCTCCCCAGGGCGTGCCAAGACTGGCTCGGTTCATATCCACAGAGCACTTCGCAGGAGATAAATTCTGGCCTAGTCCCCGGGGGCTCCCCCACGTTTCCCGGTGTCTCCCTTTGATCCCGGGCCCGAGACCTGTAGTAACAGAGAACCCAGCCGGCGCCAAGTCCTCAAGCACACCCCATGGGGAGCAGCCAGCCTTGGCCGGGGCTGGGGGACGCACACGATGACCTAATGAGCCGAGGATCCGAGCTCCGACACGTGCTCATGGGCGAAGGGGCTGTCGGGGTCCAGCTGGCAGGGACTGCACCACGAACAGCAAGAGGGATCTGCTCCAAGCGGAGGCCCCGTGGGTGACCTCATTGCAGGCTCCGGCCCTGCCCAGCGTGGCTGCCAGCTCCCAGCCCTTCCTGCCTGTGATGATTCACGGAGTCCCCCCGGGGCGCTCAGTCGGCTCCCGAGCATCACGCGTGGCGAGATTGCAGAGCTCCGGTGCTCGGCTCGGCGGCCTGCCCGGCTCCGACTCTTTGGGGCAGCTCCAAAGCGAGCAGGGCTCCGGGCTAGGTGGGGAAGGCACAATGAGGGCAGTGGGAGGCCCTGCTGAGGTCGGGAGCTGCATCCTCGGCCTTTCCATGCTAGCAAGGGCTTGGGACCAGCCCAGCAGTTTCTGGGATGCTCGACTGCATGCAACAACCTCCGGGTGCCGGGGGTTGGGTGGGGGAGGATTCACTTTAACCCGCAGGCCTCCTCGGCTAGCGAGGCTTCTCTGCCGCTAATCTCGGTCCCCAGAGCCACCTCGTCTCTCTCCAAAGGACGGATTCCAAGGCTCCCACAGAGCTGGCTTGGCCCCCTCCCCTCTATCACAAATGCAAATCTCCTGGCAAGCAGCCGGGTGCGGGCAGGAACCTGGCCACTCCTCCGGCCCGCCATCTGCCATGGACAGACCTAGGGCTTGAGACTCCGTTGCTCTGCCTCTCTACACCACCCATCCGATCGGGCAGTGCGCTGCACGGGGGCAAAGGGCAGCAGTGGGGCCCGCCGTGGAGAATCAGGCCTAGAGAGGGCATGAAAACGGTGGGGAAGCCAGGAAACTAGGAGCCAGGACTCCCGGATTCCATCTGCAGCTTGGCCATTGACACTCAGTGTGAACCTGCACATGCCGCCTCCCTGCTCCGTGCCTCAGTTTCCCCAGCTATCGCTCAGGGATAATGCCGCTCCAGCCAGCTCAGGTGGGAGGTTATATTCATGAGCGCTTGCAAAGTGCGTTAGAGCCCGTGGAGGTGAGGGGCGGCACAGGATCAAACCGTATTGATGCCGAAGTGCTGAGCAGTAGAGGGCCAGGAAAGGGGAGAGCTAGACGGGCACTCGGCCGGGGCTCCCAGGAGGGAGAAGGATTTTCCAACTGGCCGGGCCCTAAGGCGCCTTTGAACATCTATGGAGGAGACCAGCCCCCAGTGGGACCACGTGTCCCTGGAGCTCACACAAGGGGTCAGCTGGACTGCCAGACCGTAAAGACAAACTCCGCCGCTGAGGAGGGGCAGCATGGAGCCAGCTCTAGGTTGCTCTGCAGATATGACCCCAGCAGCCCTTCCTCGGCACCCCACTACGGCTGGCAGCCATGCCCTCCCAGGGCACCTGCAACTCACAGGGGCCACCGCCCCTGTGGGCATTCACCGGCGGCGTAGCACGCGGCCTCCCGCCTGTCGGGATGCCCCAGCCAACCCGCGGCGCTGGAAAGCGCCACAGCTCTGCACGGAGACTGCCTGTGCGCGGGAAGGAGGAAGGGTGGCGGGTGTGGGCAGCAGAGCGCAGACGGCAAAGCCCGGCGCCGACGGATTTAACGGGCGAGCAGCGTTTTGTTACCGACCAACAACGAGCTTGTCCAAGCTACGGCTAAGCAGCCCTCCGCGCACACACTGCCGCCCACTGCAGCCCACCGGTGCTAGGATCGGAACCCTCACCCCGCGGCACACGCTGACCCTCCGCTCCCTACACATGGCTCTGCCAATGCACCCCATTCCTGCCCTGCGCCCCCTGCTAGCCCAGCCCCAGGCTCCCCAGACACGGCTCTGCCAGGGCCCCGCAGCGCCAGCCCCCAGCTGTTCTATTCCAAGCACGGCTCTCTTACCTGCTTGTGATGCAAGGCGTTCCCCTCCCATACAGGTGCCAAGGAGGCCAGCTAGGCAGAGAGCAGAGGCCCAGGCTCCCCACATGGTGCCCCCAGGTGGGCAGGGACCAACACCGCTGCCTCTGGAAGTGAAAGAAGCCAGCTGTAAGCAACACGTCCAATGCACACAGACGCAATCCCCATTCGCACCCATGAACCTTGCCCTGCTGCCCCATCTAGGATCTGTTCTGCTCCGCCGCAGTGGACATGCGGGGCCAGGGGACTAACAGAGCACGCTGCTTGGCCCACACATGGGCTACAGAGCTAGAGGGGTACGTTCAGGCCCAGTGCGTAACGCACAGGAGTGCTCGTTTGCTAGCAGGACCAGTAAAGCAAGACTTATGCTTAGTAGGGCTGGGTCCAAACGAAATCCCAGATGTCTGTGCTTCCAGATCTAGCTCCAGGATTTGCTGCTGTGACCCATCCAGCCCGGCAGTGATGGGGATGGGCAGAAACATCTGCGCCTGGTCACCAAGATCAGTATCAGAGCCTGCTTTCAGCCAGCCCATCTCACGCTGTAAACATCTGGGTGTTTATCACGCCCCAGGTGCCCGGGGTGTCTGTTTCCATTGGCACATGGGTCTACGAGTGGCTGCCCCAAAGAGCAACACAAGATGGCTAGAGAGAGACGAGGGGACAGTACAAGGAACCAAGGAGACAATAAATACCCTCTAGAGACACAAAGCAGACACAGGTAGAACACACCAGCAGAGCAATCAATGTGAGGGCAGCAAACATCACATGAATCCCACACTTTGGGGGGGTAGTTTAGTCGGGGGTGGGGATCAGCTAAATGGAAAGGAAAGGGGAGCAGGGCTGACAGGGTAGGGAAGACGTGGCAGGCGTGTCCGTGAAGAGACAACGAGGGTGGCACGAATGAATGTGTCTGGTTGCAGTACCACGGGCAAAGGCAACGTGCAGTCCAGGAGAATTCAGTCCCCTTTGGCTGCAGCTAGTGCACCAAAGCAAAGCCTGGAGCAACATTACGAGTCCAAGTGTGTTGTGAACGCACATTAAAGCAGTCGCTCCACTGGCCCCGCGGCTGTCCCGACACCCGCAAAACCACTCCAAGAGCAAGACAAGAAATGGAGACATCTCAGAGGTCCCAAGCTTGGAGAAACCACTTGGAGAAACCTCTTCAGAGATGAGACGTTCCTCAGAGCGTCTCCATCTGGAAGCCTCGTCAGACTTTGCTAAATCCACCAGGAACAGATTTTGATCAGCTAATCCCGGCAGGACATTTTTTAAGTTAATTTTTTTAGCAGGCACTAAATAAATCCATCTAGACTTTTTACATTCCCCCAGTGAAACTGAGCAATAACAACACAAACAACCGTCTGAAACGACTGGCCGTCTGGGTGGATTTTTGTTTTTTGCCGGGATTTTCTGGGGCTGTTTTTAACTCCACAAACAGTTGCGTTGAATTCAGCCTCTCTCTTGCTTTGGCCACGAGGCCCTAGCAAGGCTAAAATCTTGCTCGTAATAAGAAACTGATGTGTGGGAAGGGATTTTTTTTGTTGCTCAACCTCTCCAAGAAGAAAAGGAAATGCTATTTTGCTGGATATTTTCCTGCCATAAACACTGTAAAAGAATGAGTGAACACTTACCAACATTTTTTCAAAATAAAAAAAGAAAGGGGAGGAAAGGGAGGGAGAAACGTTACTCCCAAGTTTTGTGGTGGCCTCCTAGATTTCTCCCAGGCACCTCCAGTCTGATTCTTGCCTCTGAAATCATGCGAGAGCCCCGACTGCTGCTGCAATTCAGAGATTAAAATCTGGTGGCCCGTGTATTAAACTTTATCCTGGCAGGAATTTCCCCTCCCCACCTTGACCTATGGTGTGTGAAACCTGCCTGTCTTATCGCTCGAAGGCCGGCTTTGAACCCCACACCATTGAAGAGGGTTCCACCAGGGGGCAGAGCGCTGAGAAAAAGGAGACTGGAGTCAATAACATAATGTCATTAGACCTTGATTGACGCGGGAGGTAAAGAGGAGACATTGCAGCTTTTCCGTTCCAGCCTACACTGCCTGCATACATAAGAGCTTGCCCCATAAAACACATGTCATAACATCCTTTACTCGCTCCATGCGAGGGGGGAGGGGGCAGAAACGAGCGGGAGGTCATCTCATCTGACCTCCTGTCTAGCACAGGTCACCCAGCTCGCCCAGCACACTCCACGCACTTTAAAAGATCGCCCTGTTTCCAGAGCAATTCTGTTTGCCCGTCGGGTAAAAACAAACATGTACTGAGCAACTGATTCTTCATGGCCCCCGGGGCAGCCCTTCGCCAGGTGTCCCGGTGTGTAAACCTTACACCTGCACGTGCATGGAGAGTCCCTGGCTCCACAGAGAGAGGGACGCCCACCCAGAGCTGCTCACGCGCGAGGCCCCAGTGGCCAGCTTACCTGCCGCCGAGGCGGGGCTGGGGCTACGGGCAGGTCGGACGGGGCGCCAGCCCCGAGGCCACGTCTGCTGTTTGGGGAGCGAGGAATTAGGAAGGTCCCGGTGGGAAATGCAGCGAGCGGGGGAGAGCGCGTCAGCCGGACACGCCGGCGGGCCCACGGAGTTGCTCCTGGCAGCCGTTCGCTCCCCGTCTCCACTGTGGGGGGAGAAGTGGGGGGGGATTTTTTTCCAGGAGGAACTTTCGAATCCTTGCAGTGGGGGGGAGCTAAGCAGGCCACCTCAGAGCGCCACTGACATCTTCTGGCCGTGGGGGACTGCTCCTCGGCCTCCTCTCAGCCCTCTCTCCTGCTCTCCCTTTCCCTCCCGAGGTGGAAAAGACGACAAGCGAGAACTTGCTGCGCTGCCAGGCCCCCGAGCTGGAAACGACAAGCCATTCAACGTGCTGGAATGCCAGAGCAGCTTAATCAAGCCCAGCTGGGACAGGCGCAGTGCTGCGAGGCGGGGAAAGCCTCTTCCAGCTCAGCGGACGACCAGCTCTCACAGGGATTCTCACTGGCTCTCATTTGACACATTTCCCCCAGGCTGGCGTGGCCCCTGTGGCGCCTGACGGGATTTGAACACGCTACTCGTTCCCCTTTATCCCCTAGAACAGCCACACACTTCCCCCAACACCCTCGTCACCCACCTCCCGGGACCAATCCTGCCCTGGCATGTTTCACAGGATACCTGGAGGCTCCCGGCCGAGGGGGGTGGGGACGAATTGCCAGGAGCTTTTAAGAGTCTTAGGAGGGGACAGTTATGCTCTAATCTTCTCCCCACCCAGCCCCCTTGCTCCACTGCCCCACTTGGACACAGGCGTCAGCCCAGGGCGCTGAAACGCTGGGCACTGTAATAATATTTGGCACATCTCTCCCAGAAGTCTAGCCGTGGTCTGCCCGTGTGAGTCCCTGTTTTACAGAGGGGGAAACTGAGGCAGAACGAGGGACACAGCTCAGATGAAGGCTGGCCCAAGGGGTCGGGCACTAGCCTGGGACTCAGACCTGAGGTAAGTCCCTGCTCTCTGTGTGACCTTGAGCAAGTCACTTACCCCCTCTGTGCCTCACTCCCCCGTCTGTACAATGGGGATAATGGCTCTGCCATTCCTCCCAGGAGCGTGGTGAGGACAGAAACATTAAAGGCTGTGAGGCCTTCAGATATTATAGCTGGGAGGGGTGGAGGGGGGGACATGGACACAGATAAGTATTAACAGAATAAGCTTTAGCCACAGAACGACGCTACCTCTTCTACAACATGAGAGGAGCTGTTTCCTTCGGCTCTTTCCCTCCCGGCACGGCAATCTCCCGGCCAGTCTGCAGCTGGGGATCTGAAAGGCAGAAGAGCGCTGCCTTCCTTTCGGCCCCTAAATAATGCTGCAGCTGCTCTTTTCTAGCCAGTCCAAGTGGGGCGGGGCAGCGGGGGACTCCTTGCTTAGCTGTGGGGGGGGAGCCATGGGGGGCGTCCGTAAGGTCAGAGTTCAGCACTGTTTGGATTCTTGCAGCCGAGCGTTGTGTGGTTATATGACTGGGAGCTTTTCTCCCATCCTCCCCAGTCCACGCCTAGCGTTCGCTCCCCATGTGCCGAGAGGCAGAGCTGCTGGCTCTCCGGACTAAAATAGCTTTTCTAAATCTCCTTGGGGTGGTCAGTGCTGCCGAGCCTGGCCAGCTGCAGGACGGGGAGCTTGATTAGATTCTGGCTCATGCATCAGCAACCTGGCTTCCAGCTGAGCACCAAATGCAGCCTCTGTTCCTAGAGGGCGGGACGCATGAGCCAGGACGCTCACGGCCCGGTTCCCAGTGCCCAGACGGAGTTTGCGGTGCCGACACTCACAGGATCTCGCAGCTCTGACGTCTGCGCTGGGAGTGGAATGAATCCAGAGCCTCACGCTCCCACTGCCAGAGGAAAACAATGCTTGGAAACGCAGTTACAGGCAGGGCAGTGGCAGCCGGTGGGCCTGGCTCTCAGTTACACTGAGTCCCCTTTAGGAAACAGGCCCTTGAGCATTGCCCCAGCTCAAATATATTGCTGCTGGAAGGGATCCACACCTGCCCGGCACCCGGTGCAGGGCATGGATTGGGGGCTTGGCTGTCACGCCCCGCCTCACAGCCGTTCGCTGTCCCCCAGGGCCCAGACAGGTCCACGGAGATCAATGTGTGAGTTAGACCAGCTGAGGGCTGCTATCCCTGACACCACGTTCCAAGCAGGCCCCGCGAAGCCCCCTCATACAAAGCTGAAATTACCCCTGCAGGGTCTGGGACGGTGTCGGGCGGCTGCCCGGCCCGAGAAGATGCCGACAGGCCGAAAGTGGTTGAGGGTAAAGGCAGCGAAGTGCAAATAGCCTGCACGCTGCAGTGGGCTGGTGCTCGGGTCAGCCTCCATCTGTCCTTCCCCAGCCACGGACCAGCTAGCTGCTGCCCACGGCCACGGCCTGTCTTTACCAGCTGGGACCAGCCCACCTGGGGTTCCTGCTGGACACCCATCCCTGGAAGAGCCAGCTCTCCTTGCCACTCGCCCCCTCCTCCGCCTCAAGGGATGGAAAAGAAGTGGGGGGCTGCGATAGAGGCCTCCAGCCCCACGTTAAGGACCAAACCACAGAGAGGCAGCGCTTAGCAAGCCCCCGCCCCCGCCCCCGCCCCCGCCCGCCGAGCTCTGCGAGACCCGCTGAGTCAGGCAAAAATCGCAGCCTCTGTCAAACCACAAAGATTCCTACTGCCAACAAAGGCCGCCACTTAAACCTTAACAGAAATTGATTTTCCAGCAGCAGCGAACAAGCTGCTCTCTTCTCCCCAGCTGGGCTTAATGGGAAATCACTTCACCAAGGCTGGGAGGAGAAGGGTCCCAGCTGTAGCCCACACAATCCCTTTGCCACGCACCAAACTGGCAACCACAGGATTCCGCCCCCCACGTCAGTTCATCGGGGCTTGGAGCTCGGGCCTGCTGCATGCAGCGTCCAAGGAGGTCACGGAGCCGGCACCCCTGGGAAATGGTTGAAAGGAATACCTGGTTGAGGACTAAAACCGACAGGGGAATTTCCCAGGGCAGGGAGATGGGAAACTGACTGGCCCAAGAAACCAGGCTGCTCCTTTGAGATGTGGGGCTGGGGAATCCACAGAGCTCTCCTCACCGCCGTGGGCTTCCCTGCAGCACGGCTCAGCCTTACGATGCTCAGCTGCCATCAATTGGCCTCGCTCCCTTGGGAATCTAGCCCCTCAGGTGGCCCGCTCCAAATCAGATCAGACCACTGAGTGAGTCCTGCCTCGAGGTACAGCCAATACCTGGCCACTCAGGAGGTGACAGAAAACCCTACAATTGCCCCAACTGTCCAAAGCTGCATTGGGGGGGGGATAACCTTTCCTGACCCCTGCAGTGATCATCTCTAAAGCATGAAGTTTCGTTACCTCTGCATGATAAGCAGGCCTACAGTTGTTCAAACCTCTCACAATCCAGCTATGGTACTTAACCCTTTGATCTCCTGGGGCAATGAGTTCCACCAGGCAAAGCTTGCTCTGTTAGGAAGGATGGTCTTGGGGTTAGGGAACTGATGTAGGATTCACCAGATCTGGGTTCAATTCTTTCTGTGATGTTGGCTTTATTAGTTTGGGTTTTTTTTTAAAAAAAAATCTCAGCCTCGGTTTCCCCATCCTTAAATTGGGTGTAGTAATTCTTCCTTTTCTCCCAACTCTGCTCTATTTCGACGGTGAGCTCTTTGAGCAGAGACTGTCTCGCACCATGTCTGTACAGTACCTGGCGCAGTGCGGCCCTGCTCTCTGTTGGAGTCTCCAAGCACTACCAAAATGCAAATAATATTTTCCTTTTATTTGTTCTACCTTTACCATTTAGTACAGATGTGCCAGACCCTGATGCCCACAAACTTGGGGGGCTGAGAAATTCAGCTCCTAAATAAGCCTGTCCCTCACCTTTCCATCCTGTTTCCTGGCTGATTCTTGGCTCCCCTAGGATAGCGTGGCAAGGACTAACTGCATTCAACTGGTTTCTTCCCTATGGATGACAAATCTATTTACACCGAGACTTTACAAATGTGTATTAGAGACGCATGCATCTCAATAAACGCGCTTCTCATTAACAACGGGTATTTATTCAGCCCACAGTAAATAAGCTGTCGTGAGTGAGCCAAATGTTGCATTCAGAGCTCAGTTCAAATCCTCGCCATTTATTCTGGTGACAGTCCCCAAGACAGGGTATTTATTCCTTTGCTAGTTACATACAGTGTAATTAAGGGACAATTAAAGCAACTGGGTATGAAACATAACGAAACTTCTATAATTCCTTTTTATTGGACAATTATTTTCCCAGAGCTGCTCTTTGTTTAAACCAACCAAAGGCTATTAAATAACTGAGTTTAGGAATAAACGTGAAAAAAATTATGTTGATTTGTGCATCTAGCATAATGGCTTATATCACAGCATTGGGGAATAACAGCGACAGAAACAAATTATCTCATGCCAAAGTGTGAGATAAGGCACAAACAGATCATGTAATAAACTGTGCTTATTAGCACTGCCCATTCATCACGCTGACTTTCATTAATTGAACCTGATGGCACCTGCGTGCCGCCGGAAGTGCAGCTATGGCAGGGGTGAACAGGCAGTTCTGTTACACTTCGGTTTACAAGTTCTTTTTCTCAGCAGGCAAGCCCTGTTTGGTCTTTGAAGACTCGCCCCATTGTTGTGAGTTCAATGAGGTCGTGTCTTGCTGGGAAAGCTGTTGCGAGCAGCAAGACTCAGCCCCCACCTGGCTAATGGGCTTGGGGCAGAGCGGAGTTGCTCCTTGAAAACCAGGGGTTGGTGCTGGGCTGAGATTCCTGAAAGAGGCATTTGCTTGCGTGCTGTTTGGGACCATCACTGTTCAAGGGCTGGTGCCGTGAGGGAGAAATAAACATGCTATGCTGAGAAAGTACCCAGGCCTCACTGATGTTCCTTCCAGGCGGAGCTGCCAGACCCAGACGCCTGCCATCATGCGCTCAAGGGGTGAGGTGAAGTCACTCACTCATGGTCCCACTTCAGGAATAGGACCCAGAGTCCTGATTCCCAGTTCCCTGTTCTAACAACCCTCAGCGAAGCCCCCAGCGTGAGCCCTGCAAACCTCCTTCTCACAGGGGAGACGTGCAATAGCCTTGCCCATGTTCCCAATGGAGATGGACTAAACTGGCAGAGTGCAGCCGCTGGCCTGTGGGGTCCTCCCTTCATCCCCACCGGTCACCACTAGCGAGCATCCGAGGTGGGCATCGAGCCAGAGGGGAACGTCACCCAGGGCTCTAGTCACAGGCTACTTCCTCTGGGTAACTGTCAAGGGTGTGGACCGCTAACCAGGGATGGTGCCCTGCCACGTGCCCCCTCCGGCTGATTGGCACGGCCTGCCCTAAAATTCAGGGAACAAAGCAGCGTGACATTGAAGCAGAAGTGGAAAACTTTCTGCTTCCAAGGATTTAAGAGCCAGATCCGATGCTAAAGTCACCAGAGGACACAGATGTGCATGATCCATGGATCTGGCCTAGGACTTATTTTTTAAGCAGCAGGAATGAACGTTAATGTAACAAAAGCCTACTATGTAAAACACAGCCCGGAGAGAGACGGTCCCAGCTAGCCCTGGCTGGCGTACTCATCTCAGCTGAGCTGTTCTGTTGCAGGGGTAACTAATAGCAAGGGACTTGGAACATCATTGCGCCAACCATGTAGATACATTTTGCTGTCTGGTGCTGGGTTCTGGTGGTTAACGCCTGGTGTTGGGGGGATTTGGGAGCCAGGACTCCTGGATCTGTTGTGATAATTGAGGCCTAGCAGGCCTACTTAAATTGCTAGCCTAACTGGTGAAGAGGGGGTAAAGGTCTGTAAATTGTTGCAAGGGTCTGTTATATAAACTGCTTAAAAAAAAATGTGAGAAGGAGATAAAAGCCTGAAATAATTTACACAGAAAGGGCCCACTGACAGCACTCAACGGCTGTGTTAAGATTACGACGGATCAACAAGAGGAGCAGAGGATCGGAAATCAATTAATGAAAACCGGTGCGTCGGAAATTAGACCTGATTGGTGGATGAATTAATGTGGCGGGATTATTTCACCCATCGCCTTTCGGGGGGCTCTTTAAAGAGACTCTGGGAGAGAAAGAGGGGGAATAAAAGAAAACTCCCGTCAGCACGACTGTGGGACAAGGATTGTTGCCCTGACACCAGACCTTGATGCTGCAAGGGGGTGACTCTTGGCCATTATTGCTGCACCAGCAAAGACCCCAACTTGATACAGGTCCGATCCTTCTCTGTCCTCCCCTCCCTTGTGGACTCCATTCTGCCCCCACTCCTCCAATCTGCCTCTCCTGTACAAAGCAAGCCGTGGTTATTACAGCAGGGGAAGGAGTTAACAAAGCGGTTGCTTCCCTTTGTTAACAGGAAAATAGACCCGGCAGGATGCTAGAGCCATCACACGAGCAGTGCAGAGCGTGACAAGATTGCTCTTGCAAGACTAGCAGAGGGAGATCTTCATCGGGCTCCACTGCTTCATCAAACCACAGGAGGCAGGGGCCAGTGGTGCTTGGCGCCCTTTCTAATTTGAACATCCCCCCTGCCCTCCACGCTGGCTCCTCGTCACACAGTCACATGTACAAACACACTAAGAACTGCCACCACACACACCCGCACGGGTATCCGTACTGCAGTAACGCCCAGCTGAAATCAGTGCTCCCTTGCGCTGGGTGCGGCACCGACACAGCGAAAACCAGTCCCCATCCAGCCCGCTTGCAATCGAAAGAGGCAAATGTTGGCAGGGAAATCAGGCCCAGAGGGCGGGGACGTGCCCAAGATCACACAGCAGGGCAGGGCAGAGCCAGGACTAGATGCCAGGTCTCGTGACTCCCCGTCCAAAGCGCCTGCAGCCAAAAGTCACTATACAGTACAACTCCCTAGCTTGTATCTAGCACTCTGCCTCCATAGAGCTCCAAGCGCTTCACAGAGGAGGGTAAATAGCATTCTCTCTCTTTCCCAGGTGGGAAAACTGAGGCACAGAGAGCCGTTGACTTGCCCAAGGGAACCCAGTAGCAGAAATAGAACCCAGGCCTCCGGACTCCCAGTCTAGAGTTCTCACCTCCAGGCCACCCGGCTCACTATCAAAGGCGCTGGTAGACTCCCGCACACAGACACTCCCAGAGCTGTGTCCATAGTAAGGTGCTGTCAGCTCTGGCTCCAGAACGCTTACGCCTTCCCCGCCAGGGGCACCGTCACAGCACGCTGGCTGGCTCAGGGCTGGCCGGCGTTTCCATTATAAATCTCGCTTTGCAGCGTCACGTTTCTCAGGGCGAAACGCAGCAGAGGTCGGCTGTCACCAGCTAGCTAATCTTGTATTACAAGGGATATAAACACCCGCTGGGTTTTCCTGTGTGTTGGCAGGATGGGCCTAGTCCTTCGCTGGATCGAGATGCTCTTTCGATACCTCTGTGGCCTGCCCTCAGAACGGCTCTGATGAAACAAACCAGGAACTAGCGAGCGCTTAGTGCTCCGCCAACCCAAGGACTTTTATTCCTTCGAGTGCTGCCATGAGGCCCGGGCAAATCACAGAGCCAACGCCATTGGTTCCAATGCACACGCAGCAAAAGACACGTTTCAAACCCAGCATCTGAGACGGGCTAGTCCAAAGCTCACAGACGGGCAGGAAGGCATCCCCGGGTGGATCCAGCTGGGAAAGACCAGCTGTCGTCCTGCTTCTAACGCACCTCTCCTTGCACATGGTGCACGCTCCAACGTGGCGCCTTTGGAGGAGCTCCGGCTGCTTGAAGACCAGCAGCGGCCTAGTGGGTAAACGTCACCAGTCGCATCAGCGCAGCAACTGCACGAGATGCATGCAATAATGTGCACGGCCAGAGGGAACCGATAAAAATCTTGCAGCCCTGTGGCATTGACCTTTGTCGTGGCATGTGCAGCTACACCTAGAATGGGGGACAGCGCAAATGGCAGGTCGCAGTCGTTTCCATGGCAGGAAATGATGAATGCTGAGATTTGAATGGTGCCTGCTGCCTACAGCATTTGCCATCTCCCAGGGGTAAAAATCCTGGCTCTAGGGAAACTTGACCCTGTCAGAGGGGCCAGGATCTCACCTGCAGTGTTCTTCACGTGCTAATTACGGCAGCACCCAAGGAGCACAAGGCTAGGGTGGCGAAGCTGCGGAGATGGCGGGTTATTTCTGCTAAGCATTGGGAAAGCTCCGCTCACTCTCCTCCCTAAATGCCAGAGCAGTGGGACACATGCAGAGGGATTAAGAAGTTTCTTCCAATGACCAACTTCTCCTGGCTTGGGGGGTTGCCCCAACTCCTAATATGCCAGATTCCCTAAGGAGCTTGGGGACGACCCCAAACTGGTTCATTCCCGAAAAGACAGCTTCAAATGGACATGGCTTGGGACATTGCAGAGAGATATTGGCTTTGCAAATCCTCAAACCAGAGATGGGTTAAATGCAGGATTCGTGTTGTCCAAACATCAGAGGAGAGCTGGGCTGCGTTGGTTTGGGCCTGGCTCGTTTCAAGTGAACCCGGGCTGACGAATACGTATTGTGCTAGTACCTAGGAGCAGGACCCATTGTGCCAGGTGCTGTACAGAACAAAAAGACAGTTCCTGATTCACAAACAAGTGAAGGCTCCCCATGGGTATTTTTTTGGTTGTGTGTAGTGGTGGCTGGTTTTTTTAGCTTAAGTCAAGCCATGTGAAGCTAAGATTTTATAAAGAGTTTCCGCTGAACTTTCCCAAACACACAAACTGGGGGGTTGTGAGCCAAACAACGGAGCCCGTTTCCACGCCACTGAGAGGCCCCCCAGCTTTTGGGAAGTTGGATTCTATGGGCAAGAACAGCCTTGTGGTTAAAGCACAGAACTAGTAGCCTCGGGAGCTGGGCTTTAATGCTTGCGTGGACCTCCTTGGTGCAGTCACATGTCTTAGCACAACCACTAGTGCACAAGGGAGAGTTGTGAAGCTTCATGCATCTCGGGACAGCTCTGGGAGATGCTCGGTGGAAGGTGCTGTTCCATGCGGAGGAGTAGTGTTTGTGACTATTAGCATCCGAGGGAGTGGAGTGGAGAAGGGGGGTTGGTAAGAGATGCGGGCCCCTCAAAATGCACTGTGGAACAGGAACCCCCTGAGCTCAGAAAGCCAGAAAGAGCCCTAACCCCCCTGGGTGCTGGATTAGGACCCAATTGACTTGAGCTGCATTCCCAGCTCTGGCACAGACTTCCTGTGTGACCTTGGGCAAATTACTTAATATCTTTGGGCCTCAGTCCCCCCCATCAGTAAAATGGGGACCCTAGGTTATTTCCCCCTCCCGTTGTCGGTATTCTGTAAGTTCTCTGGAGCAGGAACTGTTTCTGACTCTGTGCTGCAGACTGCCTCACACAAGCCTAGGCACGACTGTGAGACAAATAACAAGGACTAGAACATTAAAAGGACAAAAAATTACACTCCCTGCCCCCTACCCAACAATTTAACATGAAAATTAAGAGACCAGCTCGTCTTCCAAGAAACCAAAGCTCAGGCATCCAAGAGACACAAACCAAAGCCAAGCTGGGCTTGTGATGTTAAGTTTCTGAGACAAAATGTCATTTAAATGGCAGCTTGCAGCGGGTTATTCATCTCTCTGCTTCTCCCGGTGAAGCGCAGGCCTGGTTTGGGGGTTAGTGTTCCATCTGGTGCCTGCTGGAAGGGTTCCCGCTAGACTGCCTTTGCTTACATATAATTAGATGCTCATGGAGAGCAGACACAAGGAGAGCTAGAGGACTAGGATGTCTCGGACAGCAGCAAAAGCAAGGCACAGAAAGAAGGGCACAACACAGATTAGAGGCTGTGAGAGCCCTCTTGCTGCTGCCCAGCTCCTATTACACTTACACCCACTTATAGACACACGCTCCCCCGGCACACAACCTCAAATGAATGGAGGCGCACATGCTGCAGACGTGCAAAGGCGTGAAAGCCCATCTCATGCAGGATTTTGCGATTTTGATGTTTGTCTTCGTTCCAGTTTGGAACCTGACCCAAGCTTTTCAAAGTTCCCCACAGAAGACAATTCCAGAAAGAGAAAATAGTATTTGGGCCGCTCAAAACGCTCTGTTCTGACCAAACAGAAACGTCGATTTCACCTCTTGAAAGCTATTACTTGGCTCTAGACCATAAAATTTCAAAATGAAAAGTCGTTTCAAAATGAAACGAAATCGAAATGTTCACATTTCAACATTGGCGTAACTCCCCCGCCCTTTAGTCTCCAAAACAAAACCTCATCACAATCGAGGTGGTTTCTCGAAGCATTTAAGCTTTACCAGAACTGCATTCTCCCATGGAAAATTGTTCCAACAGAGTTCCCCTGGCCAGTTCTCATACATGCTCTGTAACACAATGGCTCGCCCCTTAGGAGCTGGAGCTAGTCAACCCTGCTCACAGGATGAGCCACACCTGGGAGAGATCAGGGCGGTCACCCTAGAAAGAGCAGCAGGAGGCTGCAATGAAGGGGGAAGCTCTGGGAACAGTGGAGAGATGGAAGGGCTTGTGACAGTCCACTGCTGGAAGAGTCTGAGGTCCAGGGAGCTGGGCCAGAGAGGAGCTGCAGTGAGCGGGAATCCCCTGCTACAGGCCCTGACTGGGAGAAGGATTTGGGCCTGGAAGCCAGAGGGCTGAGCTCCAGCCAGGTAGAACCTAAGGCCTGGTCTGTGTTAGAAAATTAGGCTGGTATAACTAAGTTGCTCAATGAAAAACCCACACTGGAGCTGCAGTGTTGAGCCAACCCGAATCCCCATGTAGACAGCGCTAGGTTGACGGCAGCATTCGTCCATCGACCGAGCTACCGCCTCTCTGGGCAGGCGGCTTCGCTGCGCCGACGGGCGACTCCCTCCAGGCAGCGTACGTGGCCTCCACACCGAAGAGCTACAGGGGGCAGCTTGTGCCGCGGTCGCGTTTGATGGTGGACGAGCCCCCCCAGACTGACAGGGGACCTCACTGTGAGAAGGGCTGGGGACTCCCTCCCTAGGGGAGAGAGGGAATGAAGGGACATTGGGGTGGTGAGGGCCAGCCTGTGCGGCCTCAACAAATGGGAGCCCCGGAGGGGAATATTTTAATTACCTGTGGCCCCAAAGAGGTGAGAAAGCAGCAGCCCAGACACCCCCCCCCACACACACACACCCATGATCTCCCCCGTGCTTTGTAGGTGGACAAAACTCTCCCAAGCACCCCCCGGGGTCCTGTCATTGTGGGCCCCCCACACTCCTGTCACCCCATCCTCTCTTCCCTAACCAGGCTTGATCTGAACAGGAGTCAGGGATCCCCAGGACTCCCAGACTCCCCCCGCCCCCGCAGCTAGGAGATGACCGCACTACTTTCCATCCCTCCTGGGCACAGGGAAATCGCTGTGCAGCCCTGGATCCCTCCTCCCCATGGGCTCCCTTCCCGCACCACATATGGAGGCGCGGCAAGGTCAGGAAGGTTGTTAATTACCAGCAGATGCCCCGGGAAGTCTCCGCTTTCCACTGAGGCTGCAGCGTGGGGACCGGGTTTGTGTGGAGGCCCGGGGACAGCCAACCCCGGCCCGACCGTGGCCCCCAGCCCCAGCCCAGGGCCCCGGCGCTGTTCGTCCCGCCCAGCGCTCCGCGGCGTGTGAACAGTGGGGTTCAGGGGGTCAGGGGCAGCGGCCGGGCCGGAGTATTGCCAGGGCCCTGGGGATGGGGGCGACGCAATGGCTCAGGATTGCCTGGGAGGGAAGGGGCAGCAAGGGGGCTGCCAGGCTTTCAGCGGCCGCCGGGAGCCCCCGGCCCCACACGCAGCACGATTAAGGGGGGAGCTCGGGTGGGATAATGGCCCGTGACTCCACCCCGCTCGGCCCGAGGGAGAACGGGAGGGCCAGCGGGGGGATGGCAGGGACCCCCCCGGCCCTGTGTCGGAGTGGGGGCTGCAGCACTGGGGGGCTGGTCTAACAGAGGACAGCCCGCCAAAGAGAGGGGCCAAGCCGTGCCCCCCGCAGGACATCACGGGCAGGGCGGCGGGGAGGAGGCGGCGGCTGTTCTTGGAACATCTGCAGCAGGGCCCAGGACAAGCCGCGATCCGGGCCAGGCTTCTCGCTGGGCCGGGGGGAGCCCGGCTCCAAGCGGGGCCGGGGCGGTCCCGGCGTCAGACCAAGGCTGCTCTCGTCTGCCGCCGGCCCCCGGTGGGGACACGGCCCCCGCTTGGCGCAGCACGGGGACGGGGCGCCCCTGCCTGGCTGTAGCTGCTGGAGACTCGCCCTTAGCTCGGGGGGCCAGGAGGGGCCCTGTGCTTGTGGGGCAGGAGGATCGGAGCTGTCTGGGGCGAGCAGGGCGTGCAGCGCAGGGTCCGAGGTCACCGAGGCCGACTTACACTGCTCGGGCGAGGACCCTTTCAGTTCAGGGTCTGGAGCTAGCCGTATAACAGGGTCACCGCTTCCAGCGCGCCCCACGGCGCTCATGCAACACGCTGGCTGCCTCAGTTTCCCCTTCTCAGAGCTTTACGCTCAACTCCGCAGCGGCCATGGGGCGATCCCCCTGCTGGGCGCGGTCCGATCCTCTGAGTCTTTCACACGGGATCCAGGGGCCCTAGACCCCAGCCAGGCTGGCCAGGAAGGTTTCCCAGAGCAGGCCCCAGCGTGGGCTCTCTCCCCCGGGATCTCCGGCTCTCCTCGGGAGCCTCCCAGCCCCTGCTGCCCGCTCCTTGCCTCCCTCTCTTGCATTGCCTGATTTACCCCACCGCTCGGCTTGGGGCGTGTGACCCGTGTCCCCACCTGGGGAGGGGGCTGGCTGAAGCCCAGGGACGGGTGGCCGGGACACACCCAGGGGCAGGACAGGAAAGGGGGCAGCAAGACGCTTGCTCCATTCTGGGGACGGGACTTGGACCAAGAAGGCAGCAGCAGGGTCCCCCGGTGCCCGACTCGAGCGGGGCGGGATCAGGCCCACCCTGGGTAAGAGGAGTCAGTGTCTCTCCCCGCCACCACCGCGGGGCCTCGTCCAGCGCCGCCGTCTCCCTCGCGGGGAGATCCCGTTACAAGGACAGCCGCCTCCGCTCCAGCCATTCATCTTCGCCGAGGGGCTGCCGGAGCCGCTCCGAACCAAACCAGATGACGCCGGGAACGCGGGGGTTTGCCATTAGCCCTTGGCCCTTAAAGGAACCGCGCAGAGGGGCGCGGAAGGGCGCAGGAGGGCCCCGGCCTGGGCGCATTTCCCACCGTGAGGCCCCGGCCTCGCCGCAGCGCTCGCCTGGAGCGCAAGGCGCGGGCCCCTTTAATCCGGTTCCTGCCCTCGCTGCGGGGCGAGCCCATCTGCTGATCCTGGCCGGCCCCGTCCCACCGGACCAGACCTGCACGGACAGGGCAAGCTAGGCCCGGAGCCTCCTTTCCCGGGGACGCCGGGGATCCTCCAGCCCTGGGCAGCGGCGGGGCCAGGTGGGGCCGGGTGGTTTGGCGCTGGAGCCCCACGGGCAACGCGGAGCCAGAAGAAGACTCCACGGTGCAACCCGCATTTGCACCGCCCAGGGCAGCGCCTCGGCTCTCTTGCCTTGGATGGATCCCCTCCTCGGGCTGCTGCGCCAGAAAGGGAAGCAGTGAAGGCCAATGCAGGCGCAGACCCAGCCGGTCGGCGGGACTGACAGCCGCCCTCTCCACCTCGTTGCCCCCAGGTATCCAGTCCTACCGCGCATCCAACGCAGGCCGGCCCCCAGCGCCAAGCTGCGTCCAGGACGCAGGGATACCCCACGCGGGGACTGTCAGAGGGGCTGGGGGGCGCCTCTGCGCCCCCGCCGGGACCTGTACGAACCCCCAGCGCAGCATCTTCACCCAAGGGCTGCTAGGATCTGCACTGAGACCCTGCACGGGACCAGGGAGGGCCAGTGCCCACCGCACCAGGCCACGGCTGTGCCCGTCCCCCCCCGACCTGTTGGCCCGGGGGCCAGGCAGGAGGCTGCGAGTTTGCTGGGCAAACCTGGGCCTCTTTCTTTAGTGCAAGCCGCCCGCGAGCAGACGGGGACGGCCGCCCACGCGGGCGCTGGAGCGGAGCGTCGGCCAGCCAGGGTTTCACCGTCAGTGGGTCCGTCCCGCACGGCCTGATCCAGGCCAGGATCGGGGGCGGCCCTGGGAGGGTGACCCAAGGCAGCACAGGCGCGGCCAGCCTGGGGGCTAGAGAGCCAGGGAGAGGCGAACCAGCCGCGCGCCCAGCAGCTTCCACAGAGCCCCCCCTGCATCGTCCCTGCCTGGATGAGCAATGGCCCGACAGTCGGCCCCCGCCCGAAGGGCTCCTCCTCAAACCCTGCCGCGAACACCCCCGGCCCTCGAGTGCCCGCCCCGAGCCTGGCATCCACTCGCGGCCCCCGCGGGCGGCCACGGGCTCCCGGGGCAGAAAAAGTCACCGGCTCCCAAGCGGGACCACTAGGCGGTGCTACCTGCCCACTGATGCTATTCGGGGGGGGGTCACTGGCAAGTCGGGACCCACGGCTGGAGAGTGGCGGAGCGGGAGACGGGGGGAGACAGCCGGGGAGCTGCCTGCGATGTGTCCCCAAACCCAGCCACCCGCTACCCCGCGGGAGGGGCTGGATGGTCCATGCGGGGGGAGACCGGCCTCAGTGCACCAGCAAGCCCCGTTTGCAGGAGCACCCCGCCGGGGCACGGGACGCCGGAGAGCGCCCCCCCCCCGAGATCCTGCCCCCCGGCTCCGTGGGCTGGAGAGGAAGGACGGCCCCGTTCTGCCACGGACGCCCTGCCCGGCCCTGGCCCCGTCCCGCCGTGCCTCGGTCCCCACGTGTGCCGGGGGGAGAGCAGCGACCCCCCCTGCTCTTGGCCGCCTCGTCCGTTTCCTCTCCCAGCCCCGCAGCCTAAGGCGGCCGCCTCGGTTTCCTGCGCATCCTGCGTGCTGCTCTACTCCCCGCTGCCCCCCCAGGGCCCCCACTCGAGTGCCCGCCGCACCCCCTCGACACCGGGCAGCCAGGGGCCGACGCGAACAGGAGGCAAATTTGCGAGAGCAGGAAGCGCGGATTCAGTGGCAGCCTGCGCCCCGGGCCGGGGGCATGGGCCGAACACGTCCTAGCTGTGTGGACGGGGCTCGGGGCAGAGAGAAACCACCGCCGCCTCGCTGGGAGGGGGCCGGGAGAAGCCCGTCGAGCTCACGGGCTAAATCAGGGGCTGGGGGGTGCGTGGCCGGTGCTCCGCGGGGGTCCCCGCCCCTGCAGCACCAGGAGCCACAGAAATTGTCGCCGTCAAACTATTGCCCCGGCGCCAAGCGAAAATATTTGGGACAAAGGAAAAGAGTTTGACGGCGCGTGTGGGCACACACACCTCTGCCATGCACTGTCCCGACCCCGGCACCCCGCTAGTCCA